>CP137670.1:35861436-36340716 GCA_037976565.1 Mesocentrotus franciscanus
GACTCAACGCTATTGTTTGATCGCTTTTGTCTATTGTTCAGGTGCGGATTATTGCTGCCTAACTTGAATCACCCAAAGTCTGTGGTCATTAGAATGGGTGAATATTTTAGATCATGTTATTGTATCGGCATGGCATATGATTTCCTAAAGGAAAGAATAAAAGTAGGGAACAAGAAGAAGAAAAAAATCGAGCTAACCTCGCTGTTGGATAAAAGTAGAGAGTGAACACAAAATAAACTTCAATTTTAAAAGAGCAAATATGAAATTTGTCGATCACAAGTTTGCGGTTTTATAAGAAGAGAACAAAAATCCGGGTTTGTATTATTAATCTTAGGTTTTTGAAAGACGAAAAAATAGAAGAAAGTAGGCTTTTAAAAGAGAGATAACAGCAAATGTCAGAGAGAGGGATGAAAAAAGCATTAGTTGAAAGAAAATGGGCACCGATCACATTTTAATAGGGCCATTTTTCGGAGTTGATGGGGGCATTTATCAAAAGTGAAGAGGGGCACTTCTCGTACCTAAAGGGATTCTTACTAGGGATTAAATAGGACGCTTATGAGAATGAAAAATGGACACCTATTGCAAAGGAAAATAGGAACTCGTCGAAGGAAAAGGGGCGCGTGTTAAAATAAAAGGGGCACTTATCAGAGTTGAAAAGGGGAAGGGGCACTTTACAAATAAATAGGGGCACTTGTCAGAGAAAAATGGGGACTTTTTCTACGAACAAAGATGCACTTTTGGGGTAGTTGAAAAAGTGTGGGGGGAGGGCACACTGTACCGCTAGCTAAACGTAACGCAAAGAGATTTGGCCATTCACTTATTCTATATCATTCTCGGCTTGCTACTGCTCCCTGTACTCTTTAGCCAGTAATACCTATTGTTCAGGGATCATATGTTCAAGGGGAATCCCCCTGAACAAAAGGTATTATGTAAGGATCTCTGCCTGTAGCTAGGGTCAATGGCAGTCCACATTCAGAGTTAGCTTATTTTGTATATGTATGTGACAGGAAGTGTGCTATTAAGTCTTGACCGTAGCTCTCCATACGTGTATCTGAATGCAATGTTGTAAAGGGTAATTTACGAAAAAGGGGAAAGCCAACAAATGGAAAGCCAAAATAATGATGATCATGACATAAAAGGGGTAGGGGCACTTCTACAAATTAATTGGGGCCCTCGTCGAAGTAAAAATTGAACTTTTCCTATGTACAAAGGGGCACTTCTTACAGAGTTGTAAGGGCACTTGTTCTATGTAAAAAGAAGCACTTTTGGGGTACTTGAAAAATGGGGGGGGGGCACTGTACCGCTAGAAAAACGTAACACAAAGACAGTTGGCCACTCACTTAATCTATTCATTCTCGGCTTGCTACTATTCTGTGTATCAGTGGTGGATCCAGGGTGCGGGCTCGGGCCCCCACCCCTGGCAAAATAAAGTTTGTTAAAAAGATGGTAACGAACAAAAATTCTCTATAAAAAAGGCGGGCCCCACCCTGGGAAAAAAAGTTTCAATAAAGATGGTAACCACAATTTTACTCCTTTTTGGCTCAAGGGGGTGGTTGTTGAGTAAAACAAAGATAGTGCTCACTACCCCCCACTTATGCGCTGCTAAATATTTTCTCATGAATTGGGGTCCCTCCCTCGCCACCGGCTGGATCCGCCCCTGCCGTGTAGCCAGTGGCCTAGATCCTTAGGGGAGACCGGGGACAATTGTAACACCTTTTTCTAATTCTGACATATCAACTTTATTATAGTTATATACTTACGAAAGATGCCATGCCATATGACTAGGTTTGAGTTAAGTAAACAGGCTATTTTGAAGCCATTATCATATCAAAACCGGTAGTGAAGTGTTACAATTGCCCCACAATACGAGGCAATTGTAACACACCCATGGGGCAGTTTTAACCACATAAAGTTTGTTTGTTTGTTTGATTTTATTTCTGCGTTCAAAAAGATACAAATTCAAATTCAAAGTACAAAAATTCGAACAAAAACAAATACAATGAATAAAATGTACGAAGCATACAAATAAGATGAGAAATATAAGTAAATATTTTTCAATAAATTAGAGAGGTAATTTAGAACGCAGGAGACCACCATCGTGAGCGGTTGGGCTGGAGATGGATGGCGGCCTCATACAAAAAAAAAGGAATTGGCGACATAACTCTCTTGGGAAAACTGCAGGTGCAGAAAGCAGTTGCATGATAACGAATAACGATTTTAATATACTAATTTAAAGAGTGGGAGCGTATGATTGTATTATTTGTCGTTTAAGTGTAGCATCTAAGGAGTAGATGGTTGAACAAGACTTTATGTTGTCGGAAAAATTATTCCAAATGTCCGACCAGAATGTCTAACAGATTTGTGTGTTATTGCTAATTTGGGATTTGTAGGATGGAAGTTTCCAGATATGCGAGTAGGGTATAAATGAACAGAGCTATTAAACCTAAACATGTTATCAAAGGATGGTGGAAGTTGATTATAAATGTACTTGAACATAATGACTGCTACCTGAATAGTGTTCAAATCGATTTTTTTTTTGTGTGTGTGTGTTTTAAGTTCATAGAATAAAGGATCATGCAGTGTGAGCTAAGTAATGCGAACCTGTACAAATACGTATGGCTTTCTTTTGCAGTTTAAAAATATAATTAATTTTTGTCGAACCACAATTTGCCCATACACTATTACAATCTGTTATATACGGGAAAACTAGCGTATTATATAGTAGGAATAAGGTTGCATGGGGTAGAAAGTTGTACCTACAAGTCATATATCCCTCAGAATTTTTTTTATTATTTTTTAAAATTTTATAAAAGTTTACGCGCTGGACAGATGTTCATCAATTAAACAGTATTTTATAGAACCCCAATAAAATAATTGTTAATAAAAACTATGTCTATGACATATGCTTGACTCATTTACATTAGATTTTTACCAGTTACGTGGGGAAAATTATACTAGTTATAACGTTGTTACATTTGCACCCCTAGGAAGGCGGCCATATTTTATATTTTTTGTTTCCTAGCATTAAATTTCGTCCTTGAAATTTCGCCTAATACAGGTCTAAAACTTATTTTTTGACCATTTAAAAATGACAGTGATAGCACAAGCACATATTTGTCCAGAATTGTTTTTAGGTAATTGAAGATTTTACTCCCGTGCCCCAAAACCGATGTTTTGGCTGTAAAAAATTCCTCGATGTGTTGACCTGCCTACCCTCAGAGCAGCATGTCGGGCAATGAAACGCGCATACTCTGTGCAGGGCGTATACGTACATCGCGCTTCTACTAGGAGTGGGAGCCGCTGTTACATTTGCCCCGTGTTACTTTTATCCCCTTGAAGATAGGATCCCCCTGAACAATATGTATTATGTAAGGATCTACAACAATGCCTGTAGCTAGGGCAACAACCTTTGTCCCCGGCGAGGGTCAATGGCAGGCTACATTCAGAGTAAGCTTCTTTTGTATGTGACAGGAAGTGTGCCATTAAGCCTTGACCGTAGCTCTTCATACATGTAGCTGAATGCAATGTTGTAATGAGGAAAGCAATAAGTAATCAAAGTCTAATTGTTTGTGACCCTTTTAAAGCTGCCAATGACGTAAAACATACTCTCGTGGGGAAAAAAATTACACCCCTCGCCCTCTCATGGATAATGACGGAAGAAAATACATAATATATCGATATAAATTATATATAGTAACGAATGAGCTGGTGAACATAATTCTAATTGGTACTGCCTTGTATTGTAAAAGTATCACAACATACTCAGTTATGTTAGCCCTCCTTTAAGTTTTGTAATAATATGTATTTATTTACAATTTAGGAATAAACAAATTCCCCCCTTCCTAATTCGATCGTCGTTCATCGCTTTTTTTCTTTTTTCTCACCGAGGATTAAATCAGAGAGTGCTTTTCGGGAAGTGGACTGATTTTTTAAATTTTCAAAAAGTCTAGAATAAAACTAAAGACACACACCGCAATTAAAAATATGTAAGAGAGACAGAAAGAGTAATCTTCGTTGTTTTGACACATTTCTGAAATTTTCTGACAACAATTTTAAATATGAAAATTCATTGAATAATTGTGAAAATTGGATCCAAATACATCGCTTTAGGGTTAATACACGTTTCTGAGATACTGAGATGGGCAAGTAGAAACATATAAATGTAAAATAGAGGAGGGTGTATGAATAGAGACAGGGATAAAGAGTGATAGACGAAGAGAGATATTCATAATGAAAGACATTATATCATAAGGTAATGACATCAATATGGAAAAGAAACAGGTAGATCTCAATATTTCTTTCTTAAAAACAGCATTGGTGAGCGTGCGAAGGGGGAGCTTCCAGGTTTTCAATTTTTATTTCTTTTTTCTTCTTTGCCGAAGTGTTAGGAAGTTAATTTTCGCGTCCAAATTTTGGTCTCCAAATTTCATGGAAATGTTACCCTCTCCCGAAGGAGCGAAAACGCCAGGAAGTGTTTCAGAATCGTAAAAACAGTGAACGGAATCTTTCAAGAATACGCAGTTCGGTTGTTGAATCATTTTTTTGCGCCGCGTCTTGTACGCGCCCTTAGTGGACGCTAGGTTTAAATGGTGTAAAATAATGGATAACGACATCAAATGACATGAAATATTTGAATTTTTACGCTTGAATTGTCAATGATTGTGAATAAACCAAAAAATTGAGGTCTCTTTTGAACGAATTCGATCACCGCCCCAGTATTTTTTAGTGTTATTATTACTATTATTATTGTATTTCATATTTTTGGGGTGCGTTTGTAGCAACGACATGGTTCTACAAATAGTCAATTGTTCATATAGTTACAAACGTACCTAGTCATACTTAAAAAACAAGGTGCGATATCATTAAACGCAACCGCTATCTCAATCGCGCTTAAATCTACGTCTACACTTTGTTCCCTGCGTTTTGTCATGTGTTGCTAAGTTTTTGTCAAGGTCTGTCATGGTTATCTCCCCCCTCGTTGCTTCACGTCCATCCCGTTTTGTCCACGATGGCCTGAAACGGCGCAGCCGTGGCCGCAAGGAACATGATGCAAACATAAATGACGTCACAATCGACAAGTGAGCGCCCTATACGACATAATGCCAAGGGAAAGCTCAGTACGCTGCAACAAGCTGCAACTTCAAGCATCTCTGTTCTGCTGCAGCCAGCTGCAACGTTAACCATCTCCGTCCAGCTGAAGCCAGCTGCAACTTTAATCATCTCCGTCTGGCGGAAGCCAGCTGCAATTTTTAGCACCTCCGTCCGGCTTCAGCTGGCTGAGCAAATTTAGGAGTATGGCGGCAGGCTGGGGTGGCCGGGCCAATTAAGATTCTGGGTTCAAGCTCAGATCCCAAGCTGGCGCCAGCCGGCTGGGCTAATTAATGCAAAGTAATTGCCCCGTCCGGCTGCAGCTGGAAATGCAGCCTCAGCCAGCCTTCGCGTGAGGCTGCAGCCAGCTGGTAAGGTTATTTTTGACGCCTCGCCTAAGTGGGAATTGCTTTCTTAAATATTACGAACGAGATAAGGCGTATGAACATGAAAAATTAGAGTATACTTACATTCAATGCATGTTTATCGGAGTTTAGCGACCCAGACAACCTATATCATTTCAAAGAGAGATCAAGGAGTGAGGGAAAACACATATAGCCACTTTAAACATTTGTGAATAGCATATTACGACTAGAATGTTTCCAAATAATGACAAATGTAGTCTTATTTCACCTAAAAATCCTTTTACACCGAATATTGTATGATACGAATATTTTGGTTTAAAAGTTTGTTATATTTCGATCTGACAAATAAGGATGTGAAAGCCACTTCTTCTTCCTTAAAGATACTATGTCCCTTTGCAGCCAACATCAAATTCTGTAGAACTTTGCAGGAATTATGAATATGTCATGTATGTCCTATCTGTGAAATTTAAACGTTAGCAGTGTCCTAATATTCAAATTATGCAAGGAAACCCGTTTACTTGCTAGACTTCACTGTCAGACACTATTTAGTAACTGACTGGCTTTTTTATCTTTGGTAATAACATACATAAAATGAGCTGTAAAGGGTACACATGAGCATTTGTCTACATCAATAACCCACTTCTTGTAATGGCCAAAATTAAACTGATTGAATCTTTGCGCAGCATAAAACGTACGACCATTCGGTACAATGGTCTGAAATATCAGACTATTACTTACTGGCTCTATAGCTCCTAAGTCGATTCGACAACTAATAGTCGTTATTTTCCCACTTAAAGACATTTTCAAGCCCCCCTTTTTTTAGGGAAGTTCTAAATTAGTATTGTCTTTCAAATGCTGTTGGAATTTAACCTTTTCATTTTTTTGGCCTGCAAATGGGACATAGTACCTTTAAGATTATATCCATTCGCAGAGAGCAGTCCTAAACTTGGAAGTTTGATATCATATTTCATAAGATTGTTTGTGTAATTACCAGCGAAATATGAGCTTACATAACTGATGTTTTTTTAATACAAATTCTACCAATTTTTCTCGAAGTCTAAATTCAGTAATGATCAGATGATTAACGTTTTGTTTTTCTAAGGCATAACAACAAAATATATTTCCTGTTTTGATATCTTCTTCAAAACGTTGGGAAAATTACCTTACATTACTTTTGCCTTAACTTAACTTCAATATCATCTTTGGTACTCAATGACTCTTTATCCAAGTTAAATCGATTTCAGGGGGTAATTAATGGACTGGTTTAACACGTGAGCCTAGCAAGTGAAATAAAAGATCTATCGATGCCAACTTCAATTACAAACAGTCAGCAAGAGCTTCGGAAAACCAAGTACAGGCTAATACCTGGACATCAACGAATACCGCTCAGTGAATATAAGGCCCTCAACTTTCAGTGCTAGGCATTGTGTACAAAAAAGCATGATAAGAATCTTCGAAGTCAACCAAGTGTCGATATAGATTATTTGTAAAATAATACTGTGGTTCAATTATCTTCAAAATCCATGAATGATAATTCATGCAAACATTTTTCAGAATTTCAAACATATGAAATAATTATATCCACAGCTTTATTTATAAATTTATATAAATCAACACTTTCTCCTTCTTTCATAGCACCAGCAAAGAATAGAACTCTCTGAAAAAAGACCCGAGAGAGTTTGTTTGACTCGATGCTTTAACGCGGCATTGAGGGACGGCACCGTCTAACATGCAGAGACAAGCTTAGCTACTTTTTAACAGCACATCACTGTACATAATTCATCTGCATCCGAAATTCTTGTCTGCGTACAGACTGCGCGCATATTTATATCCACACACAGTGCGTTAACCTTCATTTCATGAAGCCTGCACTTTTCAAGAAGAACAGTGGGTTGATTTCGACAAATTTTCCCCTTGCCTTTTGTATACAGTGCCTCGAATTGAAAGATGAGGGTGCTATATTCACTGTGCGTTGTTCGCTGTTTTAAGAGTACCATTCTATACGTGGTTTTTATAAGTTGTGACTGACTGACAAATGAGTGGATAGAAGAAAGAGAAGAAGAAGAAGAAAAAAAAATCAATTTTAGTTGTTACTCACTGTTTTATAAACAGACTAGCTGACATTAAACGCATTGAAGACTGGACAAGATCGATTACTGCATTCTCGGGTCCGAAAAGTATTCCGGACAACATCGCCTGATGTTCTCTGATCAGAAGACCAAGTCCTTCCATCCTCTGTCTTGACATGCTTGATACATTCTCCTCTGATTTTGGAGAAGAAAGGTTGATGCGTGTGAGATCCTGTCCTGTCAGAAGTCGACGTAGACTAGTCTGGATCTGAGATATGTCTTCTGTCCTTGCATCTCCGATAGTGATATCGATCTCTTCCAAGCCAGGAAGTGATGAGAGCAGACCTTCATAGCTTTGTGACGTCACTCTCTTGGCTGATAGCTCTGTGACGGATAGAAGCTCAGGAGGAGATGAAGGGAAACTGAGAGAGGAGTCTGAGATGGTGAGATGGTTCAGTGAGGGGAAGGATCTGAGACAGGACCACAACTTTTCGGTCATCTCGGTAGATAGCTGGCATTGCTCTATCTGAAGCCTAGTATTCTGCAATGAAATGCAAGCAGACATACTTGTCCCGTTTATATACATCAATATAAATATTAATAATAAACGTGTGGACATATAGAATCCCACGTCAGTGAAGCTGAAAATACAAGTATCAAATTCATATTCCGAGCATTATTTGAGTTCTTTCAACAACAAGAAATGCAACTGTTTTGCAATTCCCATTAATAGTTATATTTTAAGGATATCCCTTTCGTGTTGAATCTTTTAATGCGAAATGCATGCACCCGTATAGCAAAAGTCACTCACCTGGACGGTGTTCTTTTTGTTTAGAGATCTACCTTCACTCCTACAAAGAATATTTGAAAAGGAATGAGGGAAAGAATGTGATTCAAGGAAACGATATTAAAGAATGCAAGTAAATTGTGCATCCCCTCTTTACAGAGGTGAATGAAAACAATAACAATAATGATAATGACCATGTTATAATAATGGTAATAATAATCACAAATATAATCATGATAATTATATCAATTATAATGAGAATAATCCATTAAATACCATTTAAATACATTATTTGGTGTTCATGCCGTCTTAAAATTAAAGAGCGACATAAACACAAAAAACTGTATAGTGACCAAAGTTCGGGGAGATTTTTGAAAATATTAGAAAATGTGATATTCGATCCATGATTTCTCATATTCTACACAAATGTATTTATTTCAATTATTAGCAAATGCCGGACGGCAAAGCTTTTAACTACAATTCGGTGTAACTACACAAAATTATCGTCAAAGGATTCCGGAGATATCGAGATCTAAAATTAGATGTCGGATTGGCGTGCGCGCTGCACTTAACTCACGAAAAAGGCATAGGCTACAAACAATGAGACCTTACTTCGTGCGCGTGCACGGAGGTTTACATCTGATTTATCGAAAAATGCAATCGATCAAATGTAAGATAATTGGATATTTTGCAAGGAAAAATATCATACAATCAGTTACTACCAGGGGCGGCGATGTTTAGGGGGAGAGGATCGCCCCCCGGAAAATTTGAAAAAGTGCACACACAAACATGTATAGCAATACTGACTAAAGACTGCAACACTTTTTCTTTGTTAGGCTCTGGAGGGCCCAAGAGTGCAGCGTTTGGACTAATAAAAATGCAAAATCTTCTCGCTCGGTCGCTAGCTACGCTCCCTTGCATAATATCTTTCAAAATGTACAAGTAAATATTGTAGAAAATCTGTATTTCTTTGGTATCACGTGCGCACAGTTTACACTGTATGTTTACAAGATTAAGAGTTATAGAAATAGAGATCAGTGCTAAAAATGAATATTCCGCTCGCTCTTTTTATTAAGTTTTATGGAGTCCCTTCCAGCCTGGTTATACAAATATTGTCGCCTGACTTCCTACCGGGAAATGGTGTACATCTTTCTAAAAATAGTATTATTAAGTCAAACTCAAGGTCCTTCATTACATGACTAGAGTCTAGACCTAATTTAAAGTTTACTAAAATTTACCTAGACTCTAGATCTACTAAATATTTACAACCCTTCGGACTGCACACTAATTACCGGCAATGTAAAAGTGAAGTGTAAAAAAAAGCATACTAATTGCTTGTTTGTATACTAGATCTAGACCTATAGTTTTGCTAAAGGATGTAATGTTTTAATCCAACAAAACTTTTAAAAAAATGTTAAAGTGTTTTAAAAGGGGCTAGCCTAGTCACTTCCGTCACCTTCGCCCCTCTCGTTCACTTGATCTATGCTCCCTTGTCCCTCGCACTTTGTCGCCCCGATCATGAAAATAAATCGCCGCCCCTGGTTGGTACCACTTTTTATTTACAATTTTGATGACATCTGCTCTCAAAATAAAGATTTACGAACCCTTGTCGGCAAGTTCATATTTTTTTCGGAACGGACGCAACAGACTGCAAAATTTGCCGATATTATGTCAATATTAATTAGGTCTAGGTCTAGGCCTAGTCTATTTAGATCTAGGCCTAGAGTCTATAACCTCCAATTCCATTAAAAATAATTCGTCTCTCGGTAATTTTAGGTTTCTTTTTCCATAAGTGATATCAGACTTTCGAAATGTTACCGATTTGTTGAGATAGTGAACTATGGTCACACCACCATACATGAATAAAGATCTAGGTCTAGATCTAGATCTGCCTAGGCCTAGTAGAATCTAGACCTAGATCTAGTAGTATAGTAGATCTAGGTCTAGACCTCTAGTAGTAGGCAAACCCGGACTTTAGTGCCCAGCTGAAAATCTCAGTTTATTATGGATTTAATATCAATAATATTAATTATGCTAATATATGCAAATATAAACATACCAAAACTTGATGATTTTTAATCATTTGACGTCATAAAAGCAATTTTAAGCCAAAAATAGCAGCGAAGTAGGGGATCTCCTCTTTGCTTGATGCGAGATACTAGCGAACTGAAATAACCGAATAAAAACTATGGTGAACTAAAAAAAGAAAAGAAAAAATCAAACCACCTCTGAAATTACCTTTGAAATGTTTATTAATTTTTTCTTCCGATATGCGCACATGATAGGGGCAGGTTGGGATGGGATGGGGGGTGCTCAATAGTCGCCAAATTTGGGGTAAAGGGCAACTGGCCTTGGGGGCTAAATTTATTATTTACTTATTTTTCTAATTTTTTTCCGGGGTGGCTCTTTTCTTTATTCTGCTTCTTCTTTCTTTCTCACCAGATATGCACGAAACATTGGGGTTTGAAGAGATGACACCCCCCTTCCTGATGGGGGCCAAAATTAAGGGTTATTTTAATCTTTCTTTCTTTTTCTCTGCCCCGTCCCTTTCTCCCTTTCTCTTTAATAGGCATGCACGCATCGAGGGGCGAGTGGGATTTTAGCCCAGGCCAGTTGCCCTTTACCCCAAATTTGGCGAGTTTTCAGCACCCCCATCCCATCCCACTCGCCCCCTCGATGCGTGCATGCCTATTAAAGAGAAAGGGAGAAAGGGACGGGGCAGAGAAAAAGAAAGAAAGATTAAAATAACCCTTAAATTTGGCGCCCCATCAGGAAGGGGTGTCATCTCTTCAAACCCCAATGTTTCGTGCATATCTGGTGAGAAAGAAGAAGCAGAATAAAGAAAAGAGCCACCCCGGAAAAAAATTAGAAAAATGATTACAAAGAAAAATAAGTAAATAATAAATTTAGCCCCCAAGGCCAGTTGCCCTTTTACCCCAAATTTGGCGACTATTGAGCACCCCCATCCCATCCCAACCTGCCCCTATCATGTGCGCATATCGGAAGAAAAAATTAATAAACATTTCAAAGGTAATTTCAGAGGTGGTTTGATTTTTCTTTTCTTTTTAGTTCACCATAGTTTTATTCGGTTATTTCAGTTCGCTAGTATCTCGCATCAAGCAAGAGAGATCCCCTACTTCGCTGCTATTTTTGGCTTAAAATTGCTTTTTATGACGTCAAATGATTAAAAATCATCAAGTTTTGGTATGTTTATATTTACATATATTAGCATAATTAATATTATTGATATTAAATCCATAATAAACTGAGATTTTCAGCTGGGCACTAAAGTCCGGGTTTGCCTAGTATACCTACCCCGAATTCAAGTACGTTAGTTGTTTAGTCTTGACAAACAGGTCAACCAAGGCTTCTTCGTCTCTGCCCCTCACCCCGAACACATGGAGCCGTTGTTGGTTTTTGGTTTGGTCTTCAAATAGAAGACTAAGCCCTCCAATTGTCTCTCCTGATTCAATTTTCCTGTCTGTGGTGAGCGCTGGCCAGGCGCGTAGTCTGATGTGAACAAAGAACTGTTCATCCCTAGCCCTGGTCTGACCCAGAGGCCTGGAGGCTCTGGTGATCTCAAAAGTGCTGCTCGTCTCTGCAACATCGATAGAGACCTCGATCTCCCTCACACCGGGTACCGATGAGAGCACTCCTTCGTAGCTTTGTGATGTCACTCTCTCGGCTGATAGCTTTGTGACGGATAGAAGCTCAGGAGGAGATGGAAACTAAGTGAGGAGTCTGAAATGGTAAGCTGGTTCAGCGAGGTGAAGGATTTGAAGCAGGACCACAACTTTTCGGTCATCTCAGTAGATAGCTGGCACTGCTGTATCTCAAGCCTAGTATTCTGCAATGAATTGCAAACAGACAAACCTTTTCACTTTTATATACATTGATCGAAATATTGAGACTAAACGTGTGGACATATAGAATCCCACGTCAGAGATTAAGCTGAAAGTACAAATATTAAATTCATATTCCGATAATTAATTTAGTTATTTCAACAACAAAAAATGCAAGTGAGACCCTATACCAATTCCCTTTTATTATAGTTAAATTCAGAGGATATCCCTTTGTTGAATATTTCAAAGCGAAATGCATGCACCCGTATAGCAAAAGTCACTCACCTGGACGGTGTTCTTTTTTATCACAGATTCACCTCCACTGCTACAAAAAAATATTTGAAAAGGAATGAATGTGATTCAAGCAAATCTTGGGAAACGATATTACATTAATAAAGAATGCAAGTGAATTGTACATCCCCTCTTTACAGAGGTAAATGAAAGCAACAATACTAACAATAACAATAATGATAATAATCATATTCAAATAATGGTAATAATAACAAATATAACCATGATAATGATATCAATAATAATAAGAACATCCATAAAAAACGATAAATACATTATTTGGTGTTCATGCCGTCTTCAAATTAAAAAGCGACATGAACACAAAGATCTGTAGTGACCAAAATTCGCGGATATTTTTAAAATATATTAGAAAATGTGATATTCCATCCATGATTTCTCATATTCTACACAAATTTATTCATTTCAATTATTAGCAAATGGACGGCAAAGTTTTTAACTACAAATTGGTGCAACTACACAATTTATCGTCAAAGGATTCAGGAGATATCGCGATCTAAAATTCGATGTCGGATTGGCGTGCGCGCTGCAACTCACGAAAAAGGCATACAAACAATGAGATCAAATGTAAGATTATTGGATATTTTGCAAGGAAAAATATCATACAATCAGTTACTACCAGGGGCGGCGATGTTTAGGGAGGATCGCCCCGAAAAATTTGAAAAAGTGCACACACAAACATGTATAGCAATACTGACTAAAGACTGCAACACTTTTTCTTTGTTAGGCTCTGGAGGGCCCAAGAGTGCAGCGTTTGGACTAATAAAAATGCAAAAATCTTCTCGCTCGGTAGCTAGCTACGCTCCCTTGCATAATATCTTTTCAAAATGGACAAGTAAATATTGTAGAAAATCTGTATTTCTTTGGTATCACGTGCGCACAGTTCACACTGTATGCTACCAAGATTAAGAGTTATAGAAATAGAGATCAGTGCTAAAAAATGAATATTCCGCTCGCTCTTTTTATTAAGTTTTATGGAGTCCCTTCCAGCCTGGTTATACAAATATTGTCGCCTGACTTCCTAAGGGGAAATGGTGTACATCTTTCTAAAAATAGTATTATTAAGTCAAACTCAAGGTCCTTCATTACATGACTAGAGTCTAGACCTAATTTAAAGTTTACTAAAATTTACCTAGACTCTAGATCTACTAAATATTTACAACCCTTCGGACTGCACACTAATTACCGGCAATGTAAAAGTGAAGTGTAAAAAAGCATATTAATTGCTTGTTTGTATACTAGATCTAGACCTATAGTTTTGCTAAAGGATGTAATGTTTTAATCCAACAAAACTTTAAAAAAAATGTTAAAGTGTTTTAAAAGGGGTAGCCTAGTCACTTCCGTCACCTTCGCCCCTCTCGTTCACTTGATCTATGCTCCCTTGTCCCTCGCACTTTGTCGCCCCGATCATGAAAATAAATCGCCGCCCCTGGTTGGTACCACTTTTTATTTACAATTTTGATGACATCTGCTCTCAAAATAAAGATTTACGAACCCTTGTCGGCAAGTTCATATTTTTTTCGGAACGGACGCAACAGACTGCAAAATTTGCCGATATTATGTCAATATTAATTAGGTCTAGGTCTAGGCCTAGTCTATTTAGATCTAGGCCTAGAGTCTATAACCTCCAATTCCATTAAAAATAATTCGTCTCTCGGTAATTTTAGGTTTCTTTTTCCATAAGTGATATCAGACTTTCGAAATGTTACCGATTTGTTGAGATAGTGAACTATGGTCACACCACCATACATGAATAAAGATCTAGGTCTAGATCTAGATCTGCCTAGGCCTAGTAGAATCTAGACCTAGATCTAGTAGTATAGTAGATCTAGGTCTAGACCTCTAGTAGTATACCTACCCCGAATTCAAGTACGTTAGTTGTTTAGTCTTGACAAACAGGTCAACCAAGGCTTCTTCGTCTCTGCCCCTCACCCCGGACACATGGAGCCGTTGTTGGTTTTGGTTTGGTCTTCAAATAGAAGACTAAGCCCTCCAATTGTCTCTCCTGATTCAATTTTCCTGTCTGTGGTGAGCGCTGGCCAGGCGCGTAGTCTGATGTGAACAAAGAACTGTTCATCCCTAGCCCTGGTCTGACCCAGAGGCCTGGAGGCTCTGGTGATCTCAAAAGTGCTGCTCGTCTCTGCAACATCGATAGAGACCTCGATCTCCCTCACACCGGGTACCGATGAGAGCACTCCTTCGTAGCTTTGTGACGTCACTCTCTCGGCTGATAGCTTTGTGACGGATAGAAGCTCAGGAGGAGATGGGGAAACTGAGTGAGGAGTCTGAAATGGTAAGCTGGTTCAGCGAGGTGAAGGATTTGAAGCAGGACCACAACTTTTCGGTCATCTCAGTAGATAGCTGGCACTGCTGTATCTCAAGCCTAGTATTCTGCAATGAATTGCAAACAGACAAACCTTTTCACTTTTATATACATTGATCGAAATATTGAGACTAAACGTGTGGACATATACGAGAATCCCACGTCAGAGATTAAGCTGAAAGTACAAATATTAAATTCATATTCCGATAATTAATTGAGTTCTTTCAACAACAAAAAATGCAACTGTAGACCCTATAGCAATTCCCTTTTATTATAGTTAAATTCAGAGGATATCCCTTTGTTGAATATTTCAAAGCGAAATGCATGCACCCGTATAGCAAAAGTCACTCACCTGGACGTTGTTCTTTTTGTTCACAGATTCATCACCTCCACTGCTACAAAAAATATTTGAAAATTAAGGAATGAATGTGATTCAAGCAAATCTTGGGAAACGATATTACATTAATAAAGAATGCAAGTGAATTGTATATCCCCTCTTTACAGAGGTAAATGAAAGCAACAATACTAACAATAACAATAATGATAATAATCATATTATAATAATGGTAATAATAATAACAAATATAACCATGATAATGATATCAATAATAATAAGAACATCCATAAAAAACGATAAATACATTATTTGGTGTTCATGCCGTCTTCAAATTAAAAAGCGACATGAACACAAAGATCTGTAGTGACCAAAATTCGCGGATATTTTTAAAATATATTAGAAAATGTGATATTCGATCCATGATTTCTCATATTCTACACAAATGTATTCATTTCAATTATTAGCAAATGGACGGCAAAGTTTTTAACTACAAATTGGTGCAACTACACAATTTATCGTCAAAGGATTCAGGAGATATCGCGATCTAAAATTCGATGTCGGATTGGCGTGCGCGCTGCAACTCACGAAAAAGGCATACAAACAATGAGATCAAATGTAAGATTATTGGATATTTTGCAAGGAAAAATATCATACAATCAGTTACTACCAGGGGCGGCGATGTTTAGGGAGAGGATCGTCCCCGGAAAATTTGAAAAAGTGCACACACAAACATGTATAGCAATACTGACTAAAGACTGCAACACTTTTTCTTTGTTAGGCTCTGGAGGGCCCAAGAGTGCAGCGTTTGGACTAATAAAAATGCAAAATCTTCTCGCTCGGTCGCTAGCTACGCTCCCTTGCATAATATCTTTTCAAAATGTACAAGTAAATATTGTAGAAAATCTGTATTTCTTTGGTATCACGTGCGCACAGTTTACACTGTATGTTTACAAGATTAAGAGTTATAGAAATAGAGATCAGTGCTAAAAAATGAATATTCCGCTCGCTCTTTTTATTAAGTTTTATGGAGTCCCTTCCAGCCTGGTTATACAAATATTGTCGCCTGACTTCCTACCGGGAAATGGTGTAGGCCTACATCTTTCTAAAAATAGTATTATTAAGTCAAACTCAAGGTCCTTCATTACATGACTAGAGTCTAGACCTAATTTAAAGTTTACTAAAATTTACCTAGACTCTAGATCTACTAAATATTTACAACCCTTCGGACTGCACACTAATTACCGGCAATGTAAAAGTGAAGTGTGAAAAAAGCATATTAATTGCTTGTTTGTATACTAGATCTAGACCTATAGTTTTGCTAAAGAATGTAATGTTTTAATCCAACAAAACTTCAAAAAAATGTGAAAGTGTATTAAAAGGGGTAGTCTAGTCACTTCTGTCACCTTCGCCCCTCTCGTTCACTAGATCTATGCTCCCTCGCACTTTGTCGCCCCGATCATGAAAATAAATCGCCGCCCCTGGTTGGTACCACTTTTTATTTACAATTTTGATGACATATTTGCTCTCAAAATAAAAATTTACAAACCCTTGTCGGCAAGTTCATATTTTTTTCGGAACGGACGCAACAGACTGCAAAATTTGCCGATCTTATGTCAATATTAATTAGGTCTAAGTCTAGGCCTAGTCTATTTAGATCTAGGCCTAGAGTCTATAACCTCCAATTCCATTTTAAAAGATTCGTCTCTCGGTAATTTTAGGTTTCTCTTTCCATTAGTGATATCAGACTTTCGAAATGTTACCGATTTGTTGAGATAGTGAACTAAGGTCACGCGCAAACTATGGTCACACCACCATACATGAATAAAGATCTAGGTCTAGATCTTGATCTGCCTAGGCCTAATAGAATCTAGACCTAGATCTAGTAGCATAATAGATCTAGGTCTACACCTCTAGTAGTATACCTACCCCGAATTCAAGTACGTTAGTTGTTTAGTCTTGACAAACAGGTCCACCAAGGCTTCTTCGTCTCTGCCCCTCACCCCGGACGCGACATGCAGCCGTTGTTGGCGTTTGGTTTGGTCTTCAAATATAAGACTAAGCCCTCCAATTGTCTCTCCTGATTTAATTTTCCTGTCTGTAGTGAGTGCTGTCAAGGCGTGTAGTCTGATATGAACAAAGAACTGTTCATCCTTAGCCCTAGTCTGATTCATAGGCCTGGATGCTGTGGTGATCTGAAAAGTATTGCTCGTCTCTGCAACATCGATAGAGACCTCGATCTCCCTCACACCGGGTACCGATGAGAGCACTCCTTCATAGCTTTGTGACGTCACTCTCTCAGCTGATAGCTTTGTGACTGATAGAAGCTCCGGAGGAGATAGAGGGAAACTGAGAGACGAGTCTGAGATGATGAGAGTATCTAACATCAAAAAGTCTTTAAGGCAGGACCATAGTCCACTCGTCACGTCGGTTGTTAGAGTAGACCCTTCAAACTTTACTGTCCTAACCTGGTGTTCAGACACAGAGAGAGAGAGAGAATGGGAGAGAGGGGGGGGCGGTGAAGAGAAAGAGAGAGATAGAGAGACAAATAGTCAGAACATCGATAAGTTGATGAAGATATCTATTTCATCTCTAGTCCATAATCTGGCCTGTTCTTATATTTCATCTCTATAATATTCTCTGCACTTACTTCGAGCCGCCCAATTAAGATGGCGTTATTAACGAACTAGTACAGCCTGCCTTTTCGCCGGGGGTAGAAGTCCAACGATCACGTCATCTTCGGCTTGCAGCAGGTAGGGGAGGAGGGGGGTCGCGATGAAGGAGGATATTTAAAATGAAATCGGCTAGATTCTGGACTATCTAATGTCTTGTTTTGGTGGTAATCATTAAAGCGAAAGAGATTGCAGCGTCACCCTATCTGAAAATATTATTCGCTAAAGAAATGAAAGCTCCCTTCCCTCCTCCTTTACATTCATAAGTTTCTAGATGTATTTTCTTCCATCATATTAAATCTAGAGATCCTTTGTTTTACATAGGCTACTTGCTTTTATTGACTTAGTCTCCTCATTTTCCCTATATAATATGAATAGGCCCTAGGACCTAGTATTATTTGTTTGCATTATTTTTCTCGTTTCTGGAATGCATGCAGTACCTTGATCAAGGCCGTAATTGGGCAAAGATGGAAAAATCAGGATAATGAATCATACGTCTTGATGATTTTATCTTGCATTAATATAAAGACGCCGTCAATTTTAATCAATAATCTATCTTACCCCTTTGACTTATACTTACAGCGAAGGGATGGAAACTTAATAAATCTTTATGAAATTATTATTGTAAACATATTTTGTGAAATGAAAATGTGCATACCTTGTCTTTTAGTTCCATTGGAAGATTTTGCATCCCAACGACGGTATAGACAGTCGGTGACTTAAGAACAATACTCTGTGCAGTTACACATCGTTGAACCAATGAAGACACGTTTCCTCCAGTACCCTTGGTCTCTGATGAGCAGTCAAGAAGAATGCGATATCGCTCGCTCTCATCCAAAAAGCGGTTGGAAAGGAGCGCCTCCATTATTCGTATGCAAAGGTCGTTATCTGTGCCAGCAGCGAATCGGATGAGATTCTCATAGTCACCGATGTTTGCCTTGATGTTGTGCAGCAGTCTGTCCAACTTAGAAATCTTCAGTCGTAACTTATATTTCTTCCTTTTAGCAGCGAGGTATTTCCCAGCCGAGTGTTCCTGAACGAGTTTGTGATAAAACTCAATGGTCGTGGATGTAGTCTTGTGGGATCGTGGGAGCCTTGTCGTTGCAATCGTCATGTTGGATAATATCCCAAGCTCACATGCCCTATCAAGGATAGCGGGAACTCTTCGGAAATCATGGGGCGTAAAAACTATTTTTTTAGAGTCATCGATTAGACCAGCTAGAGCAACCTTACCCAGTTTACGAATGATTTTGATTAGTTCTTCTTCTGTTATGTTGTCTGTTGATGTTGCTCGGGCATTGGCATGGTGCATCAGAAAATCATTCACACTGTCTAATAATTCTGTTTGAGTTGCAATTTCAGTGTTTAAAAGCCCCTCGCTCCATAAGTGACACACCATGAGACAAAATAGAGGTGTTTTAGCAAGTTCATTAATCAGTGGTTGGTCATCAAGGTAAACCTTCAGACCATGTCCATTTCCACCACATGGACTCGAAGTCGAAGCAAAGAACTTGTCGATATACTCTCGTGAGCTTCCTTGCGAGAATCCTTCGATCCACATCTTTGTGTACACCCTTGGAAGCTCCGCTTGATTGAAGAAGTTCTCTAGGTGAGGGCGTGTTGTTACAAGGACCCGACAGTCCGGAAATTCCTCCCAGCGGACGACACTTACAATATTGCTCTCTGGGCTACGGTTTGAAGAAGTAATACCCGCATACTCATCTAGTCCATCTAGTATGATGTGACAGATTCCCTGATTCTTTCTGATGAAACTCTCCAGACCCTCTGGTGTGAGATCATCAACATCACTCAAAAGCTGAGATTTGATGGCTTCTCCGATCGATGTAAGCTGATTTGTGTTTCGGAATTTTACAACAAACAGAAGTGGCAGGTGTTCTAATGCTGACCCGCTTTCTCTGTGAACCCAGTCGTAAGCGATCTTAGCAACAGCCGTGGTCTTCCCTCGTCCAGCGGGGGCCGAAATGAGGATTCGAGCTGGCAGTCTGCCATTTACTTTTGTTGAAAATATTTCAGCAACAGAACCCTGGAGTATCTCCTTCTGTTTCTTGTCTTTTCCATGAGCGTCCTTCTGCACCATTGTGACAACCGTGTGCATATCTTCAAACTCAGCATAATCATTGTGATCCCACGGCTTCATTTGAATTTTGCACAATTGATTGATGTACCTACTCTCCAACTTTTCGCGACATTGCTGAACAGTCAAGGATTCCGAAATCTTCTCACTGTAGATATCTGAAACGATACAAGAATATTACACTAAATGTCTTATTACACTCCCACGATTTATCAGCCCCTTTCCTCTCCCACTCCGACGTAATTTAGGATTTGGTGATTTATTTAAAAATTCTCGTTGAATTGATTTGTTCCAAAGACTTGCCTCTCTCCCATAAAGTAAAGGTCTGGGAACAAATTAACGCTGCTGGTTTTTTTTTCTCGATTAGACTGCAGAACAGTCAGGAAAAAGTCATCTTCATATTTGGTGCCAGTGCCCCCCCCCCGCCTCGATTCCTGCACCCTTTCTACGCCACTGATAAATGGAATTTGCCTTAACCCTATATAGCCCGGGGGCGGGGCTTCTTATTAAAAGCCCCCACCCCTTATACATTTTTCACGATAATTTGTTAACGCCAACAAATCTTGTGCTGAAATTTCAAGATTTTTTTATTTCGAGTATTGCGCATCTTGTGAAACAATTTTTTTGAAAATCGGACCTACCGTTACAAAATCACGTGACATTTTGTCTTTGTATGTTAGCCAGAAAATCGCTCATTTTCGTGATTTGTGTACAAAAAAGATATGGAAATATCTTTTTTTTTTCAAAAAAGAGATAATTGGTTATTTGGTCTTGTTTATAGTTTAAGGTGTTTGTTTTGGGGGTCAAAATAGTTGAATTATAGTGAGTAATGAAATAATACAACAAAAACAATAAAATAGTGCGGAAGATGTTGATCATCGTGGTAGTACAATAAGAGTAAAAGTTAATCTGTTGTCACACGAAGAGAGCAAACGAGGGTTGCGACGTTTCGACTGCTAACTGCTAGTCTTCGTCAGGCAATGTGGACAATCGCCGCTGCAAGCGCCTTTTGTAGCGCTTGCAGCGGCGATTGTCCACATTACCTGACAACAGATTAACTTTTACTCTTAACAATAAAATACATAAGAAATTGTCAAAACAATAGATAACATAAGTAATAACCTGGCTCTTCCAAATTTTGTTGTTGTATTATTAATTAAAATGGTCTAAAGAATATAATAGTGAAAACGAATGTTTACATATGAAGAATATAGGATTTATGGGTAAAGATGTGAATTTCATGACCTTGTTGCATAAATTACCATAAATATGCAAATGAGTGAATTAAAAAAAAATTAAAATTACCATTGTAGTACCATTATATACACTTCACTTGACATGCATGCAAATTTTCGCGGCGATCGGCCATTTCACGGCCGAGATCTTAGGGGGGCCTTAGAAGCCCACCCCCGCCCCCCTGGGCTATGCAGTTTCAAAATAGCCCGGGCTATATAGGGTTAAAGTTTACGTTCTTAAAACAATTTACAGTTGAAAAAGTTTATTGTAAAACTCTAGCACGGATATAGACCCACCTCGATTACTTGGTGTCCCCTCGAGGTGTTTATCACCAAGCATGACTAGCTTAGCGTCAATGAGAGCTTGTTTCAGTTTGACATGTTGGTCGCAAGGCACCACGGTCTGTCTCCAGTCAAACAGCATCTCACGTGTTCCCTTACAAGTCACTCGTCCTTCTATCCTGTTGGTCTCTGTGTATCTATTGATTTCTGCGACCTTGCATCCGAGTGTTTGTCCTAAGGCCTCCATTTGTTCACCCGTCTCGATGTCTTCAGCCAGCTTAAAGAGAAGATTATCGGCGATCCCGTCGGCGATACCTCCATGTGCCGCCATACCTATGGGGAAAATAAACAAAAGTAGAATAAGATTAAAAACCTAATATGAACGTAGCCTCATATTGATGAGACAGTATTAAATTAATTCAATATTTCAGCAAGTCTACAGTTAGCATGGTAATGTAGCAATTTTTCGAGTGGGTGCGGGGGTGGGGGCTTCGAAATGTTAGAGTATCTTTGCTGTGTTTAAGCAGAAAAGTAGGATCTTGACGATCGAACTATAGGTCATTCAAAGCATTATTAACACAGAAATATATATTTTTTTTTATAGAATAGAAGAAGACCAGAGAAAACGAGACATTTCAAGAATTCGAAAACGGTCCAGGCAATGGCCTATAATCCTAATTTTTGGCTTTTACGTAATGATGGTTTCATGTTTCGTGATGCATTGCCAGAGGCAGGGCTCCCGGTGGAGGGGGGCCTACAGCCCCCACTTTTTTTAGAGTACCCCAAAAATGCCCCTTTATACGGAGGACCCCTTTTTTGTGGTAATTGCTCCTTTTACTTTGACAAGTGGCCCTTTCCCACTTCTTAATATTTTTCGTATTCAGTTTGATGAATGCCCCTTATCAAAATAATCTAACAAGTGTTCCTTTTTTTTAATTTATGATTCTCCTTGCTACTTTTGATAAATAGCCCCTTTTCCCTTCTAATATTTCTCCTCCCCGATAAGTGCCCTCATGTATATATCCCAATTGTCGCCTCAAAATGTGCCCCTTTTCAGTCATTTCAAGAGCCACGCCTAGCTTCAAGGAATTGGAGCAGCTTTGTGTATATTAACAGGTACCCTACCTGTAAGCCGAGGCAGCTAGCCGGGGCCCTATGCCCCCAAATTCATAGGATTGAATTGCGCCATATTCAATAATATGATCATTCTGTTTTTCAATGATTAAATGCCCCTTCTCTTGATAAGTTATGGTAAGTTGATATACACTGTATATTTCCTGTTTACGCTTAAACGTTAGCCAATTTAAACTAGAATTTTACATTTACATTATGATAAAAGAGGCATCTTGTAACCTATCAATTATCATCCTTGAATTCTCTATGCCTTTTTGGAACTTGAAAAAATGGCAAGGTAATCGTTTGCCCTTTTGTTCAAGAATGTAAAGGTGTACGCCAAGGCAACTACGCGGGACATGTCAATCGCGTAAAAAAGAGACAAAGTTATAATAAGCTAATATTCATTATTTCATGAGATCATGTTCAAACCACATTAACATTATCTAATACGATTCAAATGCAAATGAATATTTAAACCATATACACACATGCAAAGCGTTAAGCTGAAGCACTAATCTTGGATTGCGTAAAAGGACAATCTTGAAGATGACCCTTTTTACAATATACTGATTAGAATGGGGTTATATACAAATGTCTCATTTCATATTTTACACTTTGAGATTGCCTTATGTAGTTGTCTATTTCCCCTAAGCTTTGTGCCCTCTTTTCACTTGCGTACCTGCCCCCCCCCCCCCGACGAGTGACAAACAAGCAACAACAAAAACTAAAAAGGAAAGAAAAGAAAAGTAAAGGAAAGGAAAAGGGAAGAAAGAAGGGCTAAAAACACGAGTTAGAAGTGGACCCAGGGCACTCACTTATCTGTATATAGGCCAAGGCCCCGCGGTTCAGCTAGCCATGCTCTGAGATTTGGATCGTTTTCAGGTCAGAACTAGCCCTAATTCGTGTTTTAGGCATATAAGATTAAAACAAAATGCCCATGATCGCTTTACACTAGGGCATACGACTTTTCAAATCATCATGCCGTTACACAATGTACAGGGCCCGCGCTACGGCGGGTCTCGGGGGTGGCTCGAGCCCCCTCCCTTTTTTGAAAAAGTATTTTAAAGAGAAATAGAAAGAAACCAACCAAGGGCAGGGCCCCGGCAAAAAAACTTTTTTTCCCTGCAAAATGCGAGGCCACATTTACCTACATAAAAGCACGATTTAGCGAACCTAATTCATCCAAAAAAACGCGAAAAAATAGCAAATGCGAGAAGTAAGAACACGGAGGCATCGTCAAGCATGTCGGCAAAGCTTCCGAGTTCGGCAGTTTTCGGATTCATAAAATCAGTTCCGTAAAAGCGATCGTAAAAGCCTTATTTGTTCAGAAAATTACACACTTTTATCACCAGAATCTGGGTAAAAACACTCCATTCAGATGTACAAATGTGCAGAAGACGAAATTACTGTTGGTCAAAAATTTTATTTTTCAATCTGCGCATAATTTTATGGAAATTAAACCGAACAAAATTAGTCTCATGCACATCGTTTATTAGTCTCACAGATGGGTCGTTACTGTTACAGTATATGGACAGATTGGATAGATATGTAAATCATTACAATTATAATCAGTATACGATGCGAAAATGATTCTTCTCTATATATAGCTCCCGGAGACCGACCTGGGATTTTGGTTGTGTCCTGCGGGACGCAATTACTCACCGCTTTTGCATAATTTGTGCGTGAGATTTTTTTCTTTCTATTGAGTGCCCCTTTTCATCTCCGATGAGTGCCCATATTCAAATTTGAGAGGTGCCCCCTTTAACTCTGTAATAAGTGTCCCTTTTCATCTTTGATAGTTGCCCCTTTTATTTTGACACGTGTCCCTTATCCTTTCTAATTAGTACCATTTTCCTTCTGGTAATTGCACTTTTTCCGTTGTCATAAGTGCCTAATTTCATCTCTGGTGAGTGCCCCTTATTAAGTGCGAGGAGTGCCCCATTTTCACCTCTGGCAATTCCCCTTTTTACTTTGACATGTGCTCTTTTTCTTTTCTAATACGTGTCCTTTTACCTTTGGATATGTGGCCCCTTTTCCTTTCCCCATAAAAAGGGCTCCTAATTTAAAGCGATTAAGAGCAACTTTTTCTTAAATTTCACCCCAATCTGGCTTGCTACGCTCGTTCGTATTTAAAGTTGATACAATTATGTTTCTTATTAAAGATCTTTTCAGTCTTTCATGATACCATTGTGCTTAAACCCCATCAGGATTGTTTTTTCCTCTTTATAAGATGTATTTTTGTGCACTGCGACCTCACAAATCTCAATTTTTTGGTCGCTCGCGAACCATCACAACCAACTGCAAATTACATATATGATGCTTAAACAGTTTCTTGGACCATGTAAAGAGAGAAACAAACATTCAAATCATCCCTGATAACGTACTCACTATGTAGGGGTATATACCAATGTCAAACAAATTGTATATTTTCGCTTTGAGGTTTCCCTTTGTAGGTGTCCCCTTATTTTCTATATATACTCTATGGACTCTTGATCTTGTTCAGGGAATCATTACTGTGTTTAGTTATACATGTTTCAATATTAAACACTTACACCTCTAGGTGCCGGTGTAATGATTACCAGTGTCCTAAAGACTTTTTGTTACACCGGCGTACTATATCCATACGAACTCACACATAGTCCCGCTTCTTGTGTTTACAGTCTTTTCTTCCTAGAAATTCAAGGCTTATCATAATTTTATGCTGGAAAAAGTCACAGATTTTAAATGATATCCTGGCAAAAAGTAAACACCAAATCGCACGAATTGAGTGTGAAAATTCGATTTTTCTTCAGCTTCTCAGGGGGGCACATCCCCCCTCAGACTCCCCCTGTCCGTGCAAGCGCGGAACGCCGCTAAATATTTGCTCACGAATTGCCCCCTGTTACACCCACAAATGTAATAACGCCCACAAATGTAATAACACTTTACCCACAAATGTAATAACACCCACAAATGTAATAACACTTTACCCACAAATGTAATAAATTTCACCCACAAATGTAATAACCACTTTACCCACAAATGTAATAATTTTGAATCACCCACAAATGTAATAATGACTTTACCCACAAATGTAATAAATTTGAAGGGATATTTTGTCGAATTTGTTCAAAACTAAAACCCTGTAATAAAGCATGGGTATAGCGCGCAGTCTTTACTCCAGACCCGGTTATTTCAAAAATTTAAAAATCTTCAAAACTAAGACCCCATAATCCTTTTCCTGTGGAATAACATGAGAATCGAGCGTAGTCTTTCCTCCAGACCCGGTCATTTCAAAAATAAAAACAATAAAAAACAAAACAAAAAATTCAAATCTAAGACCCAACAATCCTCCAAACTAAGACCCTGTAATAAAGCATGGGTTTAGAGCGTTGTCTTTACTCCACACCCGGTTATTTCAAAAATAAAATAAAACAAAACAAAACAAAACATTAACTTTAAAACTAAGGCTCCACCATCTTCCAAACTATAAGACCCTGTAATAAAGCATGGGTTTAGAGCGTAGTCTTTACTCCAGACCCGTTTAATTAAAAAAATCTTCAAAACTAAGACCCCATCATCTTATTCCTGTGGAATAACATGAGTATTGAGCGAAGTCTTTCCTCCAGACCCGGTTATTCAAAAGTAAAAAAACAAACAAAAACTTTTAAACTAAGACCCCACCATCTTCCAAACTAAGACCCGGTAATAAAGCATGGGTTTAGAGCGTAGTTTTTCTTCCAGACCCGGTTATTTCAAAAATAAAAAACAATAAAAAACAAAACAAAAAATTCAAATCTAAGACCCAACAATCCTCCAAACTAAGACCCTGTAATAAAGCATGGGTTTAGAGCGTTGTCTTTACTCCACACCCGGTTATTTCAAAAATAAAACAAAACAAAACAAAACAAAACATTAACTTTAAAACTAAGGCCCCACCATCTTCCAAACTATAAGACCCTGTGATAAAGCATGGGTTTAGAGCGTAATCTTTACTCCAGACCCGTTTAATTTGATCAGTCATACTTCATTTCAACTCCGTCTACTCTTATATGGACGAATACTAGGTTACAGAAAGCCAGGTACATTTAGTATTTCGGTATCTTGTTCTCTTGTTTTTCCTAGCTTAGAAGAATTGTCACGTGTTAGGTTGTTTGCGTTTTATATCAAGTTCAGTTGATGTTATCAGGTTCAATATTGCCCAAATTATAACCTTGTTTGCTTGTAAAAGACATGTGAGTTACTCCACCTTTTTATACGTAATAATTATTTTGGTTCTGTTACCGTCTGTATATTAATGAAACAACCTCTTCATTCGTTTGGAATAAAATACTTTCTATCTTACAAAATCTATGTATCCATCATTGCATCACTATAAAACCATAACCTCTGCAATTTACTCACATTGATTGAGAGAGTATATAGATATTTTATCAGTCAAAGGGTTCTGCAATCGTTCATTCAAAACATGCAAATATGTTTCGCGTGATCTCGTTATACAGCTATTTATGATTTGTTATATGAAAGTATGCGTTGTTATTTGCTTGTTAACCGATTATCATTTCAGACTTGTTCTTGTTTATATAGCTGCTTGAGTGTTTCAGAAGTAGGGAAAACTGTAATATAAATGTGTTTTGTTTGTATTTGCCTTTGAATAAATTTCGTTCTCATGAATTCACACCGTGTACCGCGTACCAATTGGTAGTCTTCAGTATAAGTAATTGATACGTTCATCACATGAAGAAAGGTAATTCATTCACGCACTCATGAAAATATAACATCGCAATCCAACGTTTCAATGTCACTAATAGCGTACATATATATATATATATATATGTTACATATCGTGAACATATTTCATAATCACATGCATAAAACAATCAGCGTCAATATTTAAATACATTTAAGGTCACTTATTCGATTACTTTTTTTCTACGAACATTGAATTCCAGGATATTTGTGGGCGTTAGAATATTTACATGATTAAAAATCGTCGACGGTCAACGAACCATCGAATCGGTCCCTCCTCTGTGTGTTATATATATGGACCATTTTGACTGATTCGTCAGTTCGTGTGACCGCCGACCAATCATTTATTTGTGACGTGTTGTATCCACATATGTAATAATGTAATTTATTTTTAAATGAAAAAAGAGGAATAAGATGGTGGGTCTTAGTTTCGAAGATTTGTTTAAATTTCTATTTCTTTTGAAATAACCGGGTCTGGAGGAAAGACTACGCCCTATACCCATGTTATTCCACAGGAATGAGATGGTGAGGTCTTAGTTTGAAGATTTTTCATTTTTTTCTAAATAACCGAGTCTGAAGTAAAGACTTCGCTCTAATCCCATGCTTTATTACCGGGTCTTAATTTGGAAGATGGAGGGTTTTAGTTTAAAAGGTTTTTGTTTTGTTTTGTTTTGTTTTGTTTTGTTTTTTGTTTTTTTAACTTTTGAATAACCGGGTCTGGAGGAAAGACTACGCTCAATACTCAATTAAGGAAAGGTATGTCACTTTACTAACTGCACCTTGCACAAAGCCCAGAATGTCTGCATAATTTGAGATTTTGAAACTTGATTTTCAGTTTAAATCATATAATGCAATCCATTTCTTCTTCTTTTTCTTTTTGTTTTGTCTTATTTCCCGGAAAGGAGACAATCCCACCGACAGGCATCGCATAGTCATGGTTGGTATTGGAGGGGCCTAGGCTGCGCATACGCATACATGCAAGCCGAGAAGCCTGTTCAATGTACCGAACCGGGCTGGCCAGAAGATACAAACATAATAGTCAACGATTTATGCTGACAGCCTGTCTGGGATCTCCAAAATTGCGAAAAATTGAGCAGCGTAGATTTTTTTTCTTTCTTTCTCCTGCTCCCTCTTAAATTTAATTAATGTGATTTGAATTCGGCGTAAATATTCATAATTGAATGAAACACGCCAATAAAACAAAAACAACAACAACAACAACGTTCTTCCACAGGAATAAGATGATGGGGTCTTAATTTTGAAGATTTTTAAACAGTTTTGAAATAACCGGGTCTGGAAGAAAAACTACGCTCTAAACCCATGCTTTATTACCGGGTCTTAGTTTGGAAGATGGTGGGGTCTTAGTTTAAAAGTTTTTTTTTTTTAACTTTTGAATAACCGGGTCTGGAGGAAAGACTACGCTCAATACTCATGTTATTCCACAGGAATAAGATGATGGGGTCTTAGTTTTGAAGATTTTTTTTTTTTTAATTAAACGGGACTGGAGTAAAGACTTCCCTCTAAACCCATGCTTTATCACAGGGTCTTATAGTTTGGAAGATGGTGGGGCCTTAGTTTTAAAGTTAATGTTTTGTTTTGTTTTGTTTTGTTTTATTTTTGAAATAACCGGGTGTGGAGTAAAGACAACACTCTAAACCCATGCTTTATTACAGGGTCTTAGTTTGGAGGATTGTTGGGTCTTAGATTTGAATTTTCTGTTTTGTTTTTTATTGTTTTTATTTTTGAAATAACCGGGTCTGGAAGAACAACTATGCTCTAAACCCATGCTTTATTACAGGATCTTAGTTTGGAAGATGGTGGGTCTTAATTTTAAAGTTTTTGTTTTTGTTTTTGTTTTGTTTTGTTTTTGAAATAACCGAGTCTAGAGGAAAGACTACGTTCAATACTCATGTTATTCCACATGAATAAGATGATGGGGTCTTAGTTTTGAAGATTTAAAAAAATTAAACGGGTCTGGAGTAAAGACTACGCTCTAAACCCATGCTTTATCACAGGGTCTTATAGTTTGGAAGATGGTGGAGCCTTAGTTTTAAAGTTAATGTTTTGTTTTGTTTTGTTTTTTTTTTTGAAATAACCGGGTGTGGAGTAAAGACAACGCTCTAAACCCATGCTTTATTACAGGGTCTTAGTTTGGAGGATTGTTGGGTCTTAGATTTGAATTTTTGTTTTGTTTTTATTTTTGAAATGACCGGGTCTGGAGGAAAGACTACGCTCGATTCTCATGTTATTCCACAGGAAAAGGATTATGGGGTCTTAGTTTTGAAGATTTTTAAATTTTTGAAATAACCGGGTCTGGAGTAAAGACTGCGCGCTATACCCATGCTTTATTACAGGGTTTTAGTTTTGAACAAATTCGACAAAATATCCCTTCAAATTTATTACATTTGTGGGTAAAGTCATTATTACATTTGTGGGTGATTCAAAATTATTACATTTGTGGGTAAAGTGGTTATTACATTTGTGGGTGAAATTTATTACATTTGTGGGTAAAGTGTTATTACATTTGTGGGTGTTATTACATTTGTGGGTAAAGTGTTATTACATTTGTGGGCGTTATTACATTTGTGGGCGTTATTACATTTGTGGGTGTAACAGGGGGGTCACACCCAATGTAATAACACTTTACCCACAAATGTAATAAATTTCACCCACAAATGTAATAACACTTTACCCACAAATGTAATAATTTCACCCACAAATGTAATAATTTTGAATCACCCACAAATGTAATAATGACTTTACCCACAAATGTAATAAATTTGAAGGGATATTTTGTCGAATTTGTTCAAAACTAAACCCTGTAATAAAGCATGGGTATAGCGCGCAGTCTTTACTCCAGACCCGGTTATTTCAAAAATTTAAAAAATCTTCAAAACTAAGACCCCATAATCCTTTTCCTGTGGAATAACGTGTGTGTGTGTATTGGGTTTTTACAGACGTGTATCAATCAGATATGATTATTTACGTCTGGGGACCGACCTTTAACGTCACCATCCGAAAGACGTGACTCAGTTTCGAACCTGCGTCCTCGGCTGAATCAGTTTGTAACTTCCACTGTTAGCTGGATTACAGGCGCACGCCACATGACAATCGAGCGTAGTCTTTCCTCCAGACCCGGTCATTTCAAAAATAAAAACAATAAAAAACAAAACCAAAAAAATCAAATGTAAGACCCAACAATCCTCCAAACTAAGACCCTGTAATAAAGCATGGGTTTAGAGCGTTGTCTTTACTCCACACCCGGTTATTTCAAAAATAAAACAAAACAAAACAAAAACCTTTTAAACTAAGACCCTCCATCTTCCAAATTAAGACCCGGTAATAAAGCATGGGTTTAGAGCGTAGTCTTTACTCCAGACCCGTTTAATTTTTTTTTAATCTTCAAAACTAAGACCCCATCATCTTAGTCATGTGGAATAACATGAGTATTGAACGTAGTCTTTCCTCCAGACCCGGTCATTTCAAAAATAAAAACAATAAAAAACAAAACAAAAATTCAAATCTAAGACCCAACAATCCTCCAAACTAAGACCCGGTAATAAAGCATGGGTTTAGAGCGTTGTCTTTACTCATCACCCGGTTATTTCAAAAATAAAACAAAACAAAACAAAAACCTTTTAAACTAAGACCCCTCCATCTTCCAAATTAAGACCCAGTAATAAAGCATGGGTTTAGAGCGTAGTCTTTACTCCAGACCCGTTTAATTTTTTTAATCTTCAAAACTAAGACCCCATCATCTTATTCATGTGGAATAACATGAGTATTGAACGTAGTCTTTCCTCTAGACTCGGTTATTTCAAAAACAAAACAAAACAAAAACAAAAACTTTAAAATTAAGACCCACCATCTTCCAAACTAAGATCCTGTAATAAAGCATGGGTTTAGAGCATAGTTGTTCTTCCAGACCCGGTCATTTAAAAAAATGATATAATATATACAATATTTAAATACATTTAAGGTCACTTATTCGATTACTTTTTTTCTACGAACATTGAATTCCAGGATATTTGTGGGCGTTAGAATTTTTACATATTAACAAATCGTCGACGGTCAACGAACCATCGAATCGGTCCCTCCTCTGTGTGTTATATATATGGACCATTTTGACTGATTTGTCAGTTCGTGTGACCGCCGACCAATCATTTATTTGTGACGTGTTGTATCCACATATGTTATAATGTAATTTATTTTTAAATGAAAAAAAAAAGAGGAATAAAATGGTGGGACTTAGTTTCGAAGATTTGTTTAAATTTCTTTTTCTTTTGAAATAACCGGGTCTGGAGGAAAGACTACGCTCTATACCCATGTTATTCCACAGGAAAAGGATGGGGAGGTCTTAGTTTGAAGATTTTTTTTTAAATAACCGAGTCTGAAGTAAAGACTACGCTCTAATCCCATACTTTATTACCGGGTCTTAATTTGGAGGATTGTTGGGTCTTAGATTTGAATTTTTTTTTTGTTTTGTTTTTTATTTTTGAAATGTCCGGGTCTGGAGGAAAGACTACGCTCGATTGTTATGTTATTCCACAGGAAAATGATTATGGGGTCTGTTTTTAAATTTTTGAAATAACCGGGTCTGGAGTAAAGACTGCGCGCTATACCCATGCTTTATTACAGGGTTTTAGTTTTGAACAAATTCGACAAAATATCCCTTCAAATTTATTACATTTGTGGGTAAAGTCATTATTACATTTGTGGGTGATTCAAAATTATTACATTTGTGGGTAAAGTGGTTATTACATTTGTGGGTGAAATTATTACATTTGTGGGTAAAGTGTTATTACATTTGTGGGTGTTATTACATTTGTGGGCGTTGTTACATTTGTGGGCGTTATTACATTTGTGGGTGTAACAACCACTTACCAAAATTATTACATTTGTGGGTAAAGTGGTTATTACATTTGTGGGTGAAATTATTACATTTGTGGGTAAAGTGTTATTACATTTGTGGGTGTTATTACATTTGTGGGTAAAGTGTTATTACATTTGTGGGCGTTGTTACATTTGTGGGCGTTATTACATTTGTGGGTGTAACACCCCCCTCGCCGCCGGCTGGATCCGCCCCTGTATGTACCCTATCTCTCTGTCCCATATCTATCTTCCTCCAATTGCATTTCCCTCAATCTTCTGACATTCCTCCCAGTGAGTGATTTCTCCTGTATCTAGTGATATATCATTTTTACGGTTTCATTTTTTTCTCACTTTACTCCTTTCTTCTAAATGAGAGAATAGATGCATATTCTGAATATTTTTTTTGTTTTTGATTGTGCATATGGAAATGAAACAAATGCAAATCAATACAATTAAATTCAATGAAATACACTTTTTTACATCTCCAAATATGCAGAGTTGGGAACATAATATGTCAATAGCTTCTTCAAAGAGGAATAATAGAAGTACGTTAATAAAAACATTGTCATTACCAGTGATAAGTTAACCACTGATTTTGTCAAAATTCAATACATTTAACATTTTTTGTAATGATATTTTTTTCTTTTAAATCCAAATAGACCAAAGATATGCAATCGCCCGATCGCAAATATAAATATCAACTAGATCCCTACTGTGTTATTGGGACACCCCCTAGTTCCCTTCAGCCCCTTCCACACTCACACTGTTAGCCACCCATCCCCCTTGATCGTCTAAATCGCTTGCCCCCGACGAGGTATGCCAGGTACGCCACTGCCTCTTTTGTTGATGCCCCCTCCCCACTTTGAATGATGTTGCGCCGCTCCTATTTTAGAAGCAAGATAATCCTTGCACAAAAGAGCCCGAATAATCCCTTTATCTGAAACCCAATGTATTTTTGTAACGAAATACAATACTTAATATAATCAAAGTGGTTCTTCTTGCAAGCGAGCAATTTTCAGAAACAGGTTTTTGGCAAGAGTCGTCAGCCCCATTGCAAAAATGTGCGAGTACGCTAATAGTAGAAATTCTTCAAAACTTTGGTAGGGTTGCCTTGTTCGCTTGTTATTAGCTGTTGGCTTTCATACTGATACTTTGACCTGCCAAGTGAAATCAGGGCACAGAAAGTCCCGTATTTCAACCTTAAAATTCTGGTCTTCGTGAATACTAGAATAGTATAGACGCGATCCTTGAAATTGTCTTGCTTTATAAATTATAAGGATTCGTTTTTAAAGGGGGTTCCCTATTTGTTGTCTGGTGTTTAATCATAATAATAATATCAATATTTATAAAGCGCAACATATCCATCTCTCATAGAGATGCTCAAGGCGCATACAAATAAATTAAATTTATATTAGGAATTCAACATACTTAAGATTAAAGAAATATTAAATGTTAACTTACATGTAAATTCATCATGGCATCGCCATGGTACATATAATGTGGCACAGGATGATTATTTGTTTGGCGTGCATTGTATAAACAAAACATTGAAATTTAACAATATGCATTAAGCATCAGGTGAGTTTTAAGCCCAATTTTAAAAGAGTGTTGGCCGTCTGAATGGAGAAAGGGCACTTATTCCACAAAGAAGGAGCTGCTGATGCAAATGCTCGACCCCCTCCAATTTCTTTTGGTACGTATTTTCTTTAAGCCTAACATTATTATGTGATGAACGTAAACCAGAACGACCTGTAGAGTGGGATGATAGAAGGGATGAAATATATTCTGGAGCTAGATCATTTAGTGCACGATAGGTTAAGAGTAGAATTTTATAGATCACACGCTGTTGAACAGGGAGCCAGTGAAGAGATTTCAAGATAGGAGTGATATGTGATGATCTTCTAGAGTTTGTTACAAGGTTTATAAGATTGCAACCGAGGCAGAGAAGGCAACCAAAGTGTCAATCAAGATTCGACTTTTAGACCTTAGGCTTATTTAGAAGAAGGTAATAAGGAGCACAACAAACGTATATAATAAATTAGAATAAATATGGCCTCATATCAAAATCATACCTGGGCTAGTCTGCACTGGAGTCTTCTCGTGGTCATGTGAGTCCTTCTGGTTAGGTAGATATTTACCTGTAGGAGATTCACAATGTATAATTTTATTTCTTCTACCATAGGCAGGAACACTTTAGCAATAAGAACTGGTTTCCATTAGGGTCCAAGAATAAAAATGAAGGAAAGAATCAACTCAAATGATTGTTAAAGATGATGATAATCCCTTTAAAAGAAAAGGTAGTCTTAATTGATTTCAGTTATCGTTTCTTAAGTCAAAATTATTTAAGCCCAGTGATAATTAAAGTATCAAAACTTCAACTTCTTATAGGCAAACCCATGATTTCCAAATTAAATGCTGGACGAGTTTAACTAGTAGGACTATTCAGGCGCGGATCCAGGGGGACCGAGGGAACCTCCCCCGCCAAAAAAACAGAGAGAGAGAGAGAAAGAAAAGAAGGGAAAGGGAAAGAGGAGAGAAAGGGAAATAAAGATGAGGAAGAAGAAAATAAAAAGGGGAAAAGAAGGAGATGGGGGGGGGTCTAAAGGGCCTTGCCTCCCAGGCTGTTGCCTCCCCCAGCCAAAAAAAAGAGAGAAGGAAGGAAAGGGAAAGAACAAAGGAAAAGAGGAGATAAAGGGAAGGGAAAAAAGAGGAAGAAGAAAAGACAAGAAGGAGGATATCAGTTACGATTTTCCCACCAACAAGTCGTGGATCGGGAGGGGGGGGGGGCAAAAGGCCCTTGCCTCCCCCTCCCCCACAACAATAAAAGAGAGAAGGAAAGGAAAGGGAAAGACGAGAGCTAAACAGGGAACAAAAAAGAGGAAGAAGAAAAGAAAAGGGTGAAAGGAAGGGGAGATCAGTTGCGATTAATTCCGCTAACAATGTGTGGATCGGGGCGAAAGGCCCTGCCTCCCCCAGCAAACTTAAAAGAGAGAGAAGGAAGGCAAGGGAAAGGGAAAGAGGAGAGAAAGGGAAAGAAACAAAAAGAGAAAAGGGAAATGTAGGGTTGTGGATCGGGGAGCCGAAAGGCCCTTTCCTCCCCCCCCCCCTCCCCGGTGTTACACCCACAAATGTAATAACGCCCACAAATGTAATAACACTTTACCCACAAATGTAATAACACTTTACCAACAAATGTAATAATTTCACCCACAAATGTAATAACCACTTTACCCACAAATGTAATAATTTTGAATCACCCACAAATGTAATAATGACTTTACCCACAAATGTAATAAATTTGAAGGGATATTTTGTCGAATTTGTTCAAAACTAAAACCCTGTAATAAAGCATGGGTATAGCGCGCAGTCTTTACTCCAGACCCGGTTATTTCAAAATTTAAAAAATCTTCAAAACTAAGACCCCATAATCCTTTTCCTGTGGAATAACATGAGAATCGAGCGTAGTCTTTCCTCCAGACCCGGTCATTTCAAAAATAAAAACAATAAAAAACAAAAAAAAAATTCAAATCTAAGACCCAACAATCCTCCAAACTAAGACCCTGTAATAAAGCATGGGTTTAGAGCGTTGTCTTTACTCCACACCCGGTTATTTCAAAAATAAAATAAAACAAAACAAAACAAACATTAACTTTAAAACTAAGGCTCCACCATCTTCCAAACTATAAGACCCTGTGATAAAGCATGGGTTTAGAGCGTAGTCTTTACTCCAGACCCGTTTAATTTTAAAAAATCTTCAAAACTAAGACCCCATCATCTTATTCCTGTGGAATAACATGAGTATTGAGCGTAGTCTTTCCTCCAGACCCGGTTATTCAAAAGTAAAAAAACAAACAAAAACTTTTAAACTAAGACCCCACCATCTTCCCAACTAAGACCCGGTAATAAAGCATGGGTTTAGAGCGTAGTTTTTCTTCCAGACCCGGTTATTTCAAAAAAAAAAAAAAATCCTCAAAACTAAGACCCCACCATCTTATTCCTCTTTTTTTTCATTTAAAAATAAATTACATTATTACATATGTGGATACAACACGTCACAAATAAATGATTGGTCGGCGGTCACACGAACTGACGAATCAGTCAAAATGGTCCATATATATAACACACAGAGGAGACCGATTCGATGGTTCGTTGACCGTCGACGATTTTTAATCATGTAAATATTCTAACGCCTACAAATATCCTGGAATTCAATGGTCGTAGAAAAGAAAAAGTAATCCAATAAGTGACCTTAAAAGTATTTAAATGTTGACGCTAATTGTTTTATGCATGTAATTATGAAATATGTTCACGATATGTAACATATATATATATATATATATATATATATGTACGCTATTAGTGACATTGAAACGTTGGATTACGATGTTATATTTTCATGAGTGCGTGAATGAATTACCTTTCTTCATGTGATGAACGTATCAATTACTTATACTGAAGACTACCAATTCGTACGCGGTACACGGTGTGAATTCATGAGAACGAAATTTATTCAAAGGCAAATACAAACAAAACACATTTATATTACAGTTTTCCCTACTTCTGAAACACTCAAGCAGCTATATAAACAAGAACAAGTCTGAAATGATAATCGATTAACAAGCAAATAACAACGCATACTTTCATATAACAAATCATAGATAGCTGTATAACGAGATCACGCGAAACATATTTGCATGTTTTGAATGAACGATTGCAGAACCCTTTGACTGACTTTACCCACAAATGTAATAATTTTGAATCACCCACAAATGTAATAAATTTAAAGTGATATTTTGTCGAATTTGTTCAAAACTAAAACCCTGTAATAAAACATGGGTATAGCTAACTACCACCTAGCTAACTACCCCCGGACATCTACCCCCAGTCAACTACCCCTCCCCGGACATCTACCGCCGGACATCTACCCCGGACATCTAACCCCATCCAACTACCCCGGACAACTTACTCCCCCTCCAACTACCCCCCGGACATCTACCCCAAGCAAAATAAGGTAGTTGGGGGTAGTTGCCCGGGGGTAGTTGGATGGGGTAGATGTCCGGGGTAGTTTTCAGGGTGGGGTAGTTGGCTGGGGGTAGTTGAAAGGGATAGTTGGATTGGGGGTTAGATGTCCAGGGGGTAGTTGGCTGGGGTAGATGTCCTGGGGTATTTGACGGGGGGTAGATGTCCGGGGGTAGTTTTCAGGGTGGGGGTAGTTGGCTGGGGGTAGTTGGAAGGGGATAGTTGGATTGGGGGTAGATGTCCAGGGGGGGTAGTTGGCTGGGGGTAGATGTCCTGGGGTATTTGACGGGGGGTAGATGTCTGGGGTAGTTGCCCGGGGATAGATGTCCGGGGATACTTGACTTGGGGTAGATGTCCGGGGTATTGTCCGGGGTAGATGTCCAGGGTAGTTAGCTGGGGGTTATCATTCTAGGGGGTAGTTAGCTGGGGGTAGTTGTCCTAGAGAGTGGATGTCCTAGGGGGTAATTGTCCTAGGGGGTAGTAATCCTAGAGGATGGTTATTCGGGGGTAGTTGTCCGGGGGTAGTTGGCAGGGGGGTAGGTGTCCTAGATTCTCGATTAGGGATTATGTCTGACATTTCTTTCGGGTCTGGAGGAAAGACTACGCTCAATACTCATGTTATTCCACAAGAATAAGATGATGGGATCTTAGTTTTGAAGATTTTTTTTTTAATTAAACGGGTCTGGAGTAAAGACTACGCTCTAAACCCATGCTTTATCACAGGGTCTTATAGTTTGGAAGATGGTGGGGCCTTAGTTTTAAAGTTAATGTTTTGTTTTGTTTTGTTTTGTTTTATTTTTGAAATAACCGGGTGTGGAGTAAAGACAACGCTCTAAACCCATGCTTTATTACAGGGTCTTAGTTTGGAGGATTGTTGGGTCTTAGATTTGAATTTTTGTTTTGTTTTTTATTTTTTTTATTTTTGAAATAACCGGGTCTGGAAGAACAACTATGCTCTAAACCCATGCTTTATTACAGGATCTTAGTTTGGAAGATGGTGGGTCTTAATTTTAAAGTTTTTGTTTTTGTTTTTGTTTTTGTTTTGTTTTAAATAACCGAGTCTAGAGGAAAGACTACGTTCAATACTCATGTTATTCCACATGAATAAGATGATGGGGTCTTAGTTTTGAAGATTTTTTTAAATTAAACGGGTCTGGAGTAAAGACTACGCTCTAAACCCATGCTTTATCACAGGGTCTTATAGTTTGGAAGATGGTGGAGCCTTAGTTTTAAAGTTAATGTTTTGTTTTGTTTTGTTTTATTTTATTTTTGAAATAACCGGGTGTGGAGTAAAGACAACGCTCTAAACCCATGCTTTATTACAGGGTCTTAGTTTGGAGGATTGTTGGGTCTTAGATTTGAATTTTTGTTTTGTTTTTTATTGTTTTTATTTTTGAAATGACCGGGTCTGGAGGAAAGACTACGCTCGATTCTCATGTTATTCCACAGGAAAAGGATTATGGGGTCTTAGTTTTGAAGATTTTTAAATTTTTGAAATAACCGGGTCTGGAGTAAAGACTGCGCGCTATACCCATGCTTTATTACAGGGTTTTAGTTTTGAACAAATTCGACAAAATATCCCTTCAAATTTATTACATTTGTGGGTAAAGTCATTATTACATTTGTGGGTGATTCAAAATTATTACATTTGTGGGTAAAGTGGTTATTACATTTGTGGGTGAAATTATTACATTTGTGGGTAAAGTGTTATTACATTTGTGGGTGTTATTACATTTGTGGGTAAAGTGTTATTACATTTGTGGGCGTTATTACATTTGTGGGTGTAACACCCCCTCCCAGCAAGAGAGAGAGAGAGAGAGAGAGAGAGAGAGAGAAAAGGGAAGGGAAAGGGAAAGATGAGAGAAAGGGAAATAAAATAAAGAGGAAGCAGAAAAGAAAAGGGGGAAAAGAAGGGAAAATTATTATGCATTTGCATGTAAGTGTGTCATTAGAATTATTCATAATCCTATTGTTTTATTACATCTAAGTGAAATAGTATGCATTCAAGCGTTTGGAACTTTTTTGTGTGTACAGTTGTTGTTGTACAGGGCTTCATTAGGACCTGCTGAATGATGGTAGGGTAGGAGCCCCCGGCATAAATATTTATATTTTTGTGATTGGGGGCCCCATGGCGTTGTACAACAAAAACTCAATGTTATATTACCTTACAAATTATTTGTGGACTACGAGGCGACGCCCCTGTCCCACACCCTTATATGATATTCTTGCCGGGGGCTCCTACCCTAATATCGTTCAGTAGGTCCTAAGGAAGCCCTGTACCAAAACTGGCATTTGTACAACAACAAATAAATGCTATATTACCTTCTAAATTATTTGGGAGCTACTGAGGCGACGCCCCTGCCTCAAACCGCCCCACACCCTTATATGATATTCTTGCCGGGGGCTCCTACCCTAATATCGTTCAGTAGGTCCTAAGGAAGCCCTGTACCCAAAATGGCATTTGTACAACATCAAATCAATGTTATAAAATCAGTTGGGGGCTCCAAAAAGACGCCCCGCCCCCACACTCTTAAATTGAAATTTTTGCCGGGGGCTCCTAGCCTAATATCGTTTAGTAGGTCCTAAGGAAGCCCTGTACCAAAAATGGTGCTTTTATCCGGCAAGTATTATCGATAAATTTGACTAAGCCACCTGACTATTACCCCGGTCATTGGATTAAATTCTTGCCCGCACACACTATGTGCACAATCTCCACTCCCTGGGGAGTATTCCAGCCAGGCGTTACTTGAGGCTCAAAAACTGTTTGACCAACAATGACGGTCGCATCCTACCGGGTACCCATTTAACAACTGGGTGGAGAGTAGCAAGTGCAGGTTAATATCTTGCCAAAGGATATTAGTGCCGTGTCGGGATTCGAACCCTCGACCTTCGCATCTCCAGTCAAGCGCCTTAAACCACTCGGCCATGACACTCTCACTCTTTTTTTTTGTTTTTGTTTTTGTTTAACCTTTTATACAGTAATACAGATATGTGCAAACCAACCAATTTTGTTTTTAATCATTTCAACCACAACCTTTCTAAACTTGATCAAATATGGAAAACGCACGGCCAGGCGCTAGTGTAGGAAATCTTCAGTGTTAATCAGTTATATTACAAAATAACTTGTCTGTTGCCTTACGACAAAAGTATATATTTAGTCAGGCCTGAATTGAGTGGCAAAACAATTATTGTGTTAAAAGGAAAAAGCAATTTTGATGACAATCCAAATTTGCCAATAACCAATACGATTTGAGAGTGGGTACTCGTTTTTGTTCTTCTTCAAAACTTACTCAATAAAAATAGTATTAATAGCTGGCCCGGATACTTCAGCCTCTCACGAAACGCAAGTAGGTGTCTCAGGCCCAGGGCTGAGATGTCTTTCCATGTTCATGTTGTTGCTCTTTGCACGCTATTTTGTATGAGAGGGTGGAGTATCCACCTATACAACTTAATCGTCCAAAAACTAAAAGTTGTCTTTCTTGGTATGTTTGATCCAAAGAACCTGCTACGTATACATTTGTAAAAGTGATATATTAAACAACCAGTCTTTTCACTATGGTTCTGAAGGGTATAAACCAAAACTTGTAATCATATTATAGTTATCATATAACAGGTCAATAAAGTCTACTTTTTAAAACTTAATACCGAGCCCGACATCTTTATTATATCACGTACGACAATGACTTGTTTTCACACATAAAATATTTAGGCTGATCCTATTGAAAATGGTTATTGATTGTATTGAAAATGGTTATTGATTTACAGTATCTGGCCATCTCAGATACTTAACTATTTGGTATGACGCCGAGGAATAATGAACTCGTATGGCTCCTGCAAGAGCCGACGTATGCTGATAAGGATTCACACAACTTAGTGATTAGGGCGGGTTTCGAGGGAGTTAGCGTACATGACCATGATGACACCCACAGAAACTAACCTTATTCATTACCGAACAAAACATGAAGAAGGAGCCCTTCGACACCATAGGTGTAAATATACATTTTCTTTCGGAATTGAGAGACTTTAGCCATTATAATGCTCTGTATTGACTTAAAATCTCAGAATGTTCTTCCGGCGGGAATGCGCCCCCCCCCCCAACGAGACCAAGCGCCAGATACGCCACTGGTCACAACTGGCGTACTGATGGGGGGGGGGCAGTTGCCCCCAATAAAATTCAAACGTGGTTTATTTCTAATTCGATACCAGTGATTTACAAACGTTGCTGAAATGAAATAATTTTCCGGGTTTTTTTTTTCCTCACTTTTTAGTAAATTATACTTTTGTATGCGTTTGTTGGAAAATGACAAATTTACAGTCAGGCAAGAAATATGCTTATTTAGGGGCCGACATATCAGGGCTCGCTAAAAGGCGGGGCCCAGGGGGATAGAGCCCCCCCCCCCACCCCCACACTGAAAAAGTATATTAAAGAGAAATAGAAAGAAAGAGAGAGACAAAAAAGAACAAATAGTGTCCTGCCAGTTTCACAAATAAGTAATTAAAATATGCTCATCTGACCATGATTAAATGCCTAAAACCCCTGAGCTTCCGGGACCTCCGCCCCCTCGACCCCACCAGGGGCTTTAAAGCGGCCCCTGATGCTTATCTGACCATTATAAAATGCCTCAAATTCCCGAGTTTCATGGGGCTCAGCCCCCTGGACCCCACGCCAATTAGTGACATGCCAGCGTCATGAATAAGGTATCAAAATATGCTCATCTGACCGTTATCAAATGCACATACCCTCTAAGCTTACGGGGGCTCCGCCCCTTGACCCCCGCCGGGGCATTGCCCCTAGGATCCACGCTAATTTACGCTACGCTCTACCTGATTGTAAATACTTTAGCCTCACCCACTTTGAAAAATGCTCAGCGGGGCCTGCATTTAAGAGTGGTGGTAAAGCGGATTTTTTCTTCTTCTTCTGCACCCCCGCACAAACGTGTTTGCTCATTACGCCACTGCTGGTCACCATTACGTACCACCAATGTTTGGCTCGCATGATTTCAAATTGGGCCCTTCCTTAAGATATCCTGGATCCGCGCCTGGTACTAGTAGTAGTAGGGCTAGTAGTACTAGAAGTAGTAGTAGGTCTAGTAGCATTAGTAGTAGTAGTAGTAGTAGTAGTAGTAGTAGTAGTAGTAGTAGTAGTAGTAGTAGTAGTAGTAGTAGTAGTAGTAGTAGTAGTAGTAGTAGTAGTAGTAGTAGTAGTAGTAGTAGTAGTAGTAGTAGTAGTAGTAGTAGTAGTAGTAGTAGTAGTAGTAGTAGGCCTAGTAGAACTAGTAGTAGTAGAAGTAGTAGAGGTAGAACTAATAGAGTATCTTTAGTAGTAGAGTTAGCATGAATAGAAGTACTATACGCACATTGCCTACAACGGTTTATTATTGAAAATCACTTGGGAAAGACGTTCACTTTGAAAAATTGAGTGCAAGATAATAAACGGCTAGATTGAGAGCATGACACTTTTTTCTCATAATAATATTGGCGGTATTAATATAGGACTTATATATAAATGTATTTTTATGAACTCGGTGTAATTCAAGCAAAATTTTACCTTCAGATAGTCTATCACCTAAATCATCAAGTCGCAATTCATGGAGTTTGCTTGCTAGTATGGATCGAGTTTGGGTGCTGTCTGCTTGATTGTTATTCCATTTGATGAGGAGCTCCACCAGAGCTTCAGTGACGTTGTTGAGATGTTTGACGATGTGTGATTGACTTACTGCATAGGAATACCCCAGAGCGTTGCACAGTTTTGAGTATTTGCCCGGACCTATGTCTTCAGCTAGTGATATCAGCTCGATTTCCTTCAAAGACTCCATAATGCTGTGGAAAATCATGATATAGACAGAGAAATGTGATATAAAATCCATTACCAGTTAAATCTCCATAATCATGATATACAGACAATACATTATCTATTCTTTTTAAAGCAAAGATTTATGGTATTTTATTCAAACATTGGTACCTTAAAACAAGAAAGGTGCATGCTCTTAATATTCAAATTATCGCAGCAAATTTTTTCACATTTTTGAAAAATTATTTGCAAAAAGAATATAAAAATATAACCATGACCAAAAATTAATATTAAGATACACACAATTCACATTATAATGTCCTTATCATGTGAGGAGCGTCCGGCATCCACACCAGTTCCATGCGTGTATCAAACGCTTATAATTACATGGCGGATTATAGTTATCACCATGATCACTCTGTTGTTGCGTATCAGGACAATTACCCCCTGGGCAATCACCCCCGGAAAATTACCCCCCGGAAAACTACCCCCTAAGGACAATTACCCCCTGGAAATCTACCCTCCGGAGAATTACCCCCCGAGGACAATTACCCCCAAGGACAATTACCCCGGAAAATTACCCCGGAGAATTACCCCCGAGGACAATTACCCCGGAAAATTACCCCCCGGAGAATTACCCCCAAGGACAATTACCCCCGGAAAATTACCCCTGAGAATTCCCCGAGGACAACTACCGCCGAGAACAATTACCCCCGAGGACAACTACCCCTGGAAAACTACCCCCGAGGACAACTACCCCCGAGGACAACTACCACCCGAGGACAATTACCCCGAGGACAACTACCCCCAGGACAATTACCCCCAAGGACAACTACCCCCGGAAAACTACCCCCGAGGACAACTTCCCCGAGGACAATTACCCCCCTCGAAACACCATTACCCCGAGGACAATCACACCCAGGAATTTGCAACACTGTGACGTATAATGCGAGCTCCGATTCAAATTGCTATTTAGAGAAAATGTCATGAACTTTCATTTTCTTAGTTATTTATGACGGCATAGATTTGTTTCGTACAGGGGTTGTGTATAAACATATTTGCAATAATTATATTTAATTATATTTTGGGTGAATGTATGTGAGAAAATTTGTGAAGGAAGAATACAGATTTGTAAAAAGTTTTCTAGCACAGGGCAAATAGGCGGGGAGCTCACAAGACACGTCACGGAGTTGCATATTTGTGTTTGCACCTTCAACAAATCATAATTTTCTAATTTTTAATTGGTGAAACTTTTTCAAACTCTAGGCCATATGAAAGCTAAAAACATCCACTACCTCCATCTCAGAAAAGGTTAAAGCAGGCATTTTTACTTTATTTTCCCCCTGAAACGTGGTCATGGTAATTCTATGAACCGTATGTACTGTAATTTATTTTGAAAAAAAAATTGCCTTCAAGTTAAATATATGGTATGTACGGTGCCATATTAAAAGAAAATATGTATCCGCACTTTGGTACATTCATCTCAATGATTTTGTAATTCCAGAGCAGCGTTTTTTTCAACTGGGGTGCCGCAAGAGAATGTTAGTTACATTACAACATTTTTTGGCAAACGTTGATTTTGTGAAGAAAAAAATATCAGAAACGGGTAGAGTATTTTTTTCATGAGAAAATAAAATGTAAACAAATAATAAAATGTCTTTCTTCCTCGCTCGCTGACAATATTTTGCGAATATATATCTTTTATTTCGGCATTACATTGTTACCACACTCATTACAATTATAAACATGATAAATCAAGGCAACGAGAGGCCCGAATATCCTCATATTCGTGTATCAAGGTCATGACCGAATATATCACTTTATATTCGTGTACATTCTGCGGTGAGGCGCCCGCATACCTTAAATCTTTTCTAGTGTGTTGATTACAACATTATGTTTTACCATTTTGGAAATGTCTTGTCCTTTTTTTTCTTGCTCGTTCACTAAATCAAGAAACAAATGTGCCCATACGTGTTTACATAGCTCTTGACGAGTGCCAGAGTGATGCAAAAAAATTTGAAATAACGCTGCTCAAGAGAAATCCTTCGTAGAAAACAGCAACCACAGTGGTGTTGCATACATTATAGTTAAAGAAAAATGTGTAGTAATGAGGAACATCACGCGCAAGTATTTGAACGAATGTGGGTTCATGCACGGGATTTTATGGGCTCGTAGCCTTCACAGCATCTCTCAATGTGTCAAATCGTCTTTTGCTATTGAATCCTGATTGTCCTCGGGGCGGGGGGTAGTTGTCTTCATGCGTAGTTATCCATGGGGGCGGGTAATTGTCCTCGGGGGTAATTCCTCAGGGTAGTTTTCCGGGGTAATTGTCCTCGGGGGTAATTGTCCTCGGGGGTAGTTGTCCTCGGGGGTAATTGTCCTCGGGGGTAATTGTCCTTGGGGGGTAATTGTCCTCGGGGGGTAATTCTCCGGGGGTAATTTTCCGGGGGGTAATTGTCCTTGGGGGGTAATTGTCCTCAGGGATAATTCTCCAGGGGTAATTTTCCGGGGGGTAATTGTCCTTGGGGGTAATTGTCCTCGGGGGGTAATTCTCGGGGTGATTGCCCAGGGGGTAATTGTCCTAGAACCCTGTTGTTGCATTTGTTTTCATTTTCAGTTGTCAGATTTACCGTTCTGTGCCTCCCTCGTGAATGCAACAAGACGAAGTCTTATATCTCTTGTTGGTATTGCCTTGCGTTATTGCTCAACTTCTAGATGAATATATTTTGTTGCTACTTTTGACGAAGCAACACATTTGTCAAAATGTAATAACTAAAAATTAATGACATGATAATTTGACATTAAATTGAACCTCAGGATAAATACATCACTGATTTGAATCCATTAATTCGGAGCCATTACAGTTGAAGGAAACAAATACATTTCCTTTACAGCCAGATGTTTTCTTAATGGGCAACCATACCTCTTCCTTCCGAAAAAGTAGGTCTATGTGCTATATGGGAAAAAATTGGGCCCAATTATTAGGGGCGTTTAACAACTCCATCACAACCTAAAGTATTGTTGTGTATGTGTAGGGGTGTATATAATTATGTGTTTGTGATGAACGTATCGTTTCTAGGCAGCTGAGATCCGCCCGACTACTACCATGACTGCAATTGGCTTGGATCATTTCCGCTGCAACTTCAAGCATTTGGGGGTGGGGGCGGCGAGGTGTACGCCGAAGAGAGAGATTGAGTGTATTGGTCAATGGAAGAGAGAGAGGGGGTTGGAAAGAATTTGCAAGAAATTGAATCTATAGGCGTAAAAGAAAGAAAGAGATTAATTGAGAAAGAGAGATAGTTAGGACCCATAGCTATTAGAAAGTGCTTTTTTTCTAATGTTGCACGTGGGTGTAACCTCAACAGACTATTACCATGGTAACGGATACAAAACATTGGCATTTTTGAAAAATTCATATGTCTGTACTTTGGAAAGTTAAAATTACATTGAAAGCATGTCATTATATTAATATATTTCAAGTTACTCACTTTATTAACAATTTAACGTATCACACAACATGGAACGAACGGTAATCATGTATTATAACTTTAGCTGACTGTTTGATTATAATCGAAATGTGAGTCATATTAGGTTACAGTCATTCAGATATCATAATTATGATCACTTTGCATACATGAATGACATATACAACGTTCATCCAAGGCACTATCGATATCATTTTTAGAGTGTACCGGTACCGTGAACGATAAGCTGGATGGGGCGAATGAAGAGAGGGATTAACTATTAGTGTGTGCGTCAATAGAAGAGAGCGAGAGAGAACGAAACGGGAGTGAGTTTGTTGAGTTAGTAGGTATGAATAAAAGAAAGAGATCGATTGAGAGAGAGAGAGAGAGAGAGAGAGAGAGAGAGAGAGAGAGAGAGAGAAGGGGAGAGAGAGGAGAGAGAGGGGGGGGGGGACGGGGATCTTGGTCATACATGTAGTTATTTAAACCAGAAAATGCAAATTAGGTATGTGAACTTAACTTTCCTGAATTTCCTTCATACTTAGTCTTAACAAGTGGTAGTATATCACCAATGTTAGTGCAGCGCATTGCCGACGAGTCGCCGGCTGCCTTTAATAGCTGTAATGGTGTGGGCATGAGGGCATTACAGCCAGAAGTTAAGCCAAGTAAACTGCCCCCAAACCGAATATACTAATTTGACCGGATGGTCAATATCACATCCAAAAAGAAAAGCAGGAGAGAAATATAATAATTACAATCCTCGTAATCTGTATGAAGCAGGGGCGGCGATCCCGGGAGGGGACACGTCCCCTCGATTTTCGTAGGGATCGTCCCCCTGAAAATTTGCCCCCCAAAATGTATAGCAAATACTGGCTGCAACACACTTTTAGGCTCTGGAGGGCCCAAGAGTGCAGCGTTTAGACAAATAAAAAGGCCTAAATCTTCTCACTCGGAAGATACGCTCCCTCGCATAATATCCTTCAAAATGTACATGTAGATATTGTATAAAACTGAAGTGTGCAAAAAGTATATTGCTTGTTCTTATAATATAGTTTTTATAATACAAACAATTTTTAAAAACTGTGAAGGGTAGTCACTTCTGTCACCTTCACCCTTCTCGTTCACTATGCTCCCTCGTACTGGCATACTGATGGGGGGCTTAGGGGCAGTTGCCCCCCCCCCAATAAAATTAAAGAAGGGGCTTATTTCTAATTCGATACCAGTGATTTACGAATGTTGCTGAAATGGCATGATTTTTCCCTGAGCTTCCGGTGGCTCTGCCCCCTAGACCCCACCAAGAGCCCTAAAGCGTGCCCCTGATTGCTCATCTGACCGTAATTAAATGCCTAAAACCCCTGAGCTTCAGGGGGCTCCGCCCCTTGACCCCACCAGGGCCCTAAGGCGGGCCCCTGAATGCTCATCTGACCGTTATTAAATGCCTAATACCCCTGAGCTTCCGGGGGCTCTGCCCCCTCGACCCCACCAAGGGCCTTAAAGCGTGCCCCTGGTTGCTCATCTGACGGTAATTAAATGCCTAAAACCCCTGAGCTTCCGGGGGCTCTGCCCCCTGACCCCACCAAGGGCCCTAACGTAGCCCCTGGTTGCTCATCTGATCGTAATTTAATGCTTAAAACCCCCGAGCTTCTAGGGGCTCCGCCCCAGACCCCACTCCAATTAGTGACCTGCATACCAGTGACACAAATAATGTATCAAAATACGCTCATCTGAACGTAATTAAATGCCTAAAACCCCTGAGCTACCGGGGGCTTCGTCCCTTGACCCCCGCCCGGGCTTTGCCCCTGGACCCCACGCCAATTTACGCTCCACTTGCTTTGCTCTACCTGATCGTTAATACCTTAGCCCCCTTCCACTTTGAAAAACGTTCCGCGGGCCCTTCATGTAACATGTAAGAATGGTTGTGATGCGGATTTTTTCCTGCCCCCAAACGTTTTTGGCCATTATGACACTGCTCCCTCGCATTTCGTCCCCCGGTCATGAAAAGAAATCGCCGCCCCTGGACTATGAAGTGACGAGCTTTGGACCAATCACAACTTTGTATATCAAGAGATATCTCATATAAACTGCTCTCCGATGAAAACGTAAAAAAGGGAAAAATAACCACACACACACACACACCTCCTAGCAGTTTTACTTATAATATGGAAACATGGTCATAAACTATTCAAAAGCTTTTGAAAACAAGCTGAGGTTTTTCTTATGTTTAGTTTTTAGGTTGGTCAAAAGCTTTGGAGCAGGACAAGTGAGATCTTTGCTAGGTATGTGATTGCATAGATAATAATTCAGACAAATAATTCGGCGTTTAACCATTGAAAGGTTTGTAAAGTAGCAAAAGTATCTTGAATGCAATTATATGTCTTATTGGCAACCAATGTAACGTAATGTTTTTTTTCTTATTGGACACAAGACTTGCAGAGGGATTCTGAAAAGGTACGCTGCAAATTCATTGTTGTGAATCGGGCAAACCGATCGTAGTAATTAACAACTTACTTTCTCATATTTGGGGGACATACTTCTTTCGATATTTGGTTACGAATTTATCATAACATATTTTTTGGTCAGATGGCTGAAAATTTATTTCAAAATGTTAAGATTAAATGAGATTTGGGGGGAATTTTTGCGTTTTCAAGTCACATTATTCTGTTTAGGGTATAGTGGCACGTGCTAATTTGATGAGTGACTGCACATGTAGGCCTATCGTTTGGTGTTGAATGGTAAAGAGTGTAGATTTAGCCGAGATCATTTGTTACTTTTTCTATAATACATACTTTCAGACAACCTGAATGGTAACAATAACACCACCAAACAGACAAACTTGACAACTTTACATGTATATGGACATAACAAACATTTTTTTCTTCACTTTATTCTGATTTGTTATGCTTTGATTTTCTCACATTCATTATTACACAACAGCCTCCTCAAACCAGATGTACAAACCCACACTCACATTAACACACATACATTAACTAACAATAACAAAGGCCTCTATATTGATCATAATATACATGTATAACTAATAAGACTAATGTATATTTCGTAGCTAATCTATTATACAAAATACTTTATACTTTTTTGCAACATTTTGAAGACTATTTATGAACTACTCGACTAGATATATTATAATGAAAATCTATTATTATTATAGATCTTAAAATTAAGATCTTAAAAATTGATTTAATAAACTATGATTTTCTTCTTTATTATTTTAACACCAAATATTTTGCTGTCGACGACTATAAGCAATAGTTAACATGGATCCATGCCTAATAGCATTTGCATGTGCAACCACCTTATCAAAATATCAAGAACAATAAAATTGACTTGAAACTTCAACTGCAGTTATTGGTTTCGATAATAGAGATTGCTTTTTATTCTGCCCCAAATAATCACTATATGTTATCTCTTCATTATATAACTATAAATAGAGTTTACTTCATCATCCTTGTTTCCCGGCTTTTTTTATAATTATTTTGTTTAATGTAAGAATTATTGTCGGGAATAAGCTAGATGGTGTTGTAAACTAGGTGCGTAGCTTCAGGGGGGCAAGAGGGCAAGTACATGTCTCCAATCGTATTTAAATAGACGCTGGATATCCTGGTACCCTACTCGACCCACAATGTCAAAAGTATCTATTCAAATATCCATAAGCTTGTGGAATGTAGATGGACTTGTTAAACGACTAAACACAACAAGACAAATAATGTAAACTGGATGACCCTTGGTTTTGTGAGAAACTTATAACAAATATTGTATGTCAAAGGGAGAGGCATTTATGATCAAGTGAACACATCTCATATAAAGGATTTAAATATTATTCCAACTGTCAGTTAAACCAACCTGGCAGACTGAGAGAAAGATTAGGAGTCCTCGTTAAACAAACCTTTGTAAAGGAAACTTTCATTAATGATAGAACCTGTAGTGCATATATTATGTGGCTGAGGCCTTATATACATACCACCTGTCAAGTCGTCATACACATTGAGAACATGAACAGATAAAGAGATATTTGAAAACCTCGAAAGAAATATTGAAATATGGAGCGCAAAAGGAGAAGTTATTATCACGGTAGACCGTTATGATTATATTAAATTAGGATGAATGTGACTACATCAGACTGGATTTAAATGATCCATTAGTACACTATACATTGCAGACACAAATACCACAAATACTTCATCCCGAATCCCTACAATTAATGTTTGTAAAGCTCTCATTGGTACCAGCATATCAGCAATGAATAGCGCCATCCTAGCGCAAACCAGACGAATTTGAATTTATTGTGAGAGAGAGAGAGAGAGAGAGAGGGAGGGAGAAGGGGGGTGGCCCGCGGTAAAGATTCAGCTATCTGTCATATTATTAAGCCTGGTACTTGTGATTTTATCTGCCATGTGACAACCATGGGACGGTTTCTTATGAATAGTACCGCAATGTTTATTGTCATCAAAATATTCAAATAGCCTTGTAGAGACGATGAACAAATAAGAAAAATAACACATCTTTGTTCACAGTGGAATCGACCAAGCGGGATCAACTGTAAAATGAATTATTATGAGTCATACCTGAAATAATAAATTTCCACGTCATAGTTGTATTAAATGGTGAACGATTGCTGCTAAAATTCAGCAAGGAATGTTGCTGAGATTGCTTTCCCCTAAAAATTACTATGAGACATCAAGCTAGATAAAAATATGACCGACAAAAAGTGTTATTGTCTTGGAAACATTCAGAAAACATTGCTAATAGAATGAAAAAAGATATAATTATGATCCTGTAAACATTTTATTTGTGCATGTTAATCCTCCTGTACCAAATAACCAAATACAACTTGGGAAAACAATTATTCATGACATATTGCCTGTTGTTAAGATATTTAATTGAAAAAGAAAAGAAAAAAAGCTAAACCCGAAGGATAATATAATAGGATTGTAGGCAGGGGCACCGGAAGTGTGTGGGGGCAGGTGGGCGGTCAACCCCAATCGAAAAAGTGGGGCAAACGCATTTTGCCCCGAAACAAATCAGGAGTAAAGGAGTAAAAATGGTTTGTATTTTTTAACCAAAAATAAAATAAAAAATGAATTGATCACAATCACAGTCATATTCCATTCAAAGGAAAGGAGAGTAAACAAGAATTATTTTAAAGTCAGTGACGTAGCTCCAAAGGAGCATTTATCTAATTGTATTGCGACAAAGAGAGAGAGAGAGAGAGTGAGGGTAGATGACCCGGTGTTCAAATTCAGTTGCCTTTCAAATTATTAAACCTGGTACTGATGATCATATTTCAGCCATGTGACTGACATGTGACAGTACATGAAAAAAGTACCACAATACAAAATATTCAAAAAGCATTTTTTAAAGAAGAATAATAATATTCGTGAAAATATTCTCTTCTCCCTCTGTCTCTCTCTCTCTGTCTTTCTCTGTCTTTGCTAAATGCTCCCAAAAGTGGAATCAACCGAACGGATTACAATCAACTGTATAACGAATTATCGTGAGTCCAAGCTAAAATAGTAAATTGTCACGTCATGGTTGTTTTATAGGGCAGCAATGGCAAACGATTGTTGATAACATTCAGCAGCATGTGTTGCTAAGAATGCTCTCCCCTGAATATTACCATGAGACATAAAACTAGATAAAACTTTCATGGTCAAAAATGATATTATATTGAAAATATTCTCAACAAATTGGAAATAGAATGAATAGGGCAAAAATACGATCATGTGAACAAGTTAATTGTGCTCACTTTATGTTAATTCTCCCGTATCAAATAACCAAGCAAAACGTCTATAAAAAAAGTTGCCCAAGGTTGCCAAGCTGGCAACCAAGCTGAATTTACTTCAATACCCATCTACAACACAAATCAACAAAAATACCTTGTACTTATCAACTTTTCCAGGTCATGTACATGGTATATGGTACCGTCTACTGGACTATTATGACATTTCGTCTTTTGTCAAGACATTTGATAACAGAATCAAAACGCTCAACCGCGTGCATGGATCGCGATAGGAATACGGGGCCCTGACTGAGTAAACAATAATACTGTAGACGCTACCTTGTGTAAACCAAACATTACTTCGTCATCATTACGTACACGAATAATGCAAACATCCATGTTGAACATATCTCGTTTTCTTCATCACCATGGTAGATTGTGCACTTTTAAAGACCAGCAAATTACAAACCTGGAAAGGGTAGCTATACGAAGTATTTCCGTCATCATCTTAGTTTCCAGAGTGTTTTACATGGTAAGACTCACTCTCTGGAATAAACTAGATACAGTTGTAAGTCAGTGACGTAGCTCCAAAGGGGAGGGCATAAAGGCACGTGCATTTATCCTATTGTATTGCGATCATATTGAGTATTGGTGGTTATTTTTTACCTGACTGCTAAGAAAGCATGAAATGCTTGTTAGTAAGCAACCAGAGGACCGACGGCTTTTAGGTCTTCTCCGAGATCTGGTAATGAGGATTAATGACTAACCAAAGGGTCCTAGCGCATCGACTTGGTTTCGAACCCGGGTCATCGGATTACGAGACCACTGCTCTACCAACTGAGATATCGCGCCTCCTCTCGATAAAGAGAGAGAGAGAGAGAGAGAGATGGCCCGGGGTTCAAATTCAGTTGCCTTTCAAATTATTTAACCTGGTACTGATGATCATATTTCAGCCATGTGACTGCCATGTGATGGTTCCATATAAATAGTACCGCAATGTGTATTGACATCAAAATATTCAAAAAGCATCGTAGAGACGATGAACAAATAAGAAAAATAGCACGTCGTCGTTCACTTCTATCTCCTCCGAACAGTGGCATCAACCGAGCGGAATCAACTGTACAACGAAGAGACAAACCCGAGAGAATTGATTGCCACGTCATGGTTGTATTGAATGAGGAACTAAAATCCAGCAAGTAATATTGATAAGATTGCTTTCCCCTAAAAAGTACCATGATACATAAAGCTCTTCTTCTTCTTCTTCTTCAGTACATGTCGACAGACTTGTTAGTCCATATAAAGACACGGAACGAGGCACATGGTCATGGACTAGAATGATCATTCAGGAATTGTAGGGCATGGGACCTAAAGGAATCAATTGATCCCGTGTTGATAACGCTATCAGGTAGCTTATTCCAATCCTTGCACGTACGAGGAAAATAGGAGAACTTGAAGAAGTCTGTCCTGCAATACGTCTGTTTCAAATGTTGGCTATTGCTGGTTGAAGAACGACGGGATCTAGTAACAGCAAGAGGTGTTAGGGTCCTCGGGATGGCAGATTGACCGCTCTGGATCTGCTTCATGAGAGCAAGTCTTGCAACTTCTCGCCGATGTTCCAGTGAATCCCACTCCAGATCCCTTAACATGTCAGTGACGCTAGCACGTTGACTATAGTTGTTGCAGACGAATCTGGCAGCACGCCGTTGGACCATTTCCAGCTGCTTGATGTACTTGGCTTCATAAGGGTCATAGACACTAGCTGCATATTCTAGATGAGGTCTTACTAATGCAAGATAGGCAGTGCTCTTGATGGTTCTCGAACAACCTCTAAGATTCCGCCTTAGCATTCCCAGAACCCTGTTAGCCTTCTTGCTAATGTGAGCATACTGGAAATCCCACTTGTATTTGTGGGTTAGGAAGACTCCAAGGTATTGGTGATGTTCAACTGGATCCAGGTTTTGGGTATGAAGAGTATAGGGGAATATCAGCTTCTTCCTCTTGTTGGTCATATTCATGACAAAACATTTCTTAGCATTAAACTTCATCTGCCACTCGTCCCCCCATTTTTCAAGTTGATGAATGTCCTTCTGTAGACTCTCACAATCGGATAGGTTTTTAACGACCTTGTATAAAATGCAATCGTCAGCAAATAGACGAATTTCAGACTGTAGATTTTCGGTGATGTCATTTATGTAGAGCAGGAACAGCAGAGGGCCGAGGACTGTCCCCTGCGGTACGCCTGACTCCACTTTGTGCCAATCGGAGCTTGTGCCATTAATGACGACTCTTTGTCTTCGTTTCGTGAGGAAGTTGATGATCCAGTTAAGTAATCTCCCACGAATTCCATACATATGTAGTTTGGCCGCCAGCCTTTCATGAGGACAGTGTCAAAAGCTTTCGAGAAGTCGAAAATTGCTATGTCCACCTGATGTCCAGAGTCGATTGCCTTAGCCCAATCATGGGACGCAAGTATCAACTGGGAGGTGCAAGAATGATGCTTTCTAAAGCCATGTTGCTTGGGAGTAAGGATATTGTGACGTTCCAAATGCCGACTTATATGAGAATGGACTATCGAATGGACTATCGATGACAACTGAACCCTAAAAACTTACATTGTCTTGAAAACACACAGAAAACGTTGAAAACAGGGGGAGGGGCGGCGGGTGGCCTTTTCAGTTTTCAGCCCATGGACTATTGCTGCTATCATAATTTTATGTGACAATTGCCATAAACGGAAACATGTACAGTGTTTTCCACTCAAAATGCGCATCCTGTCAAAAAATCCGGTCGTTTGGGATAACACAACATTACTTATCAATCACATTATCTGATAATTTCTTTTCTGTGCGTAGCTTGATTATATACCATATGCCGAATACAACAACATCTTTTGACGATGGACAGATTTATTGTGTGATAAAAAAAACCGTTGAAATATACATTAATGTTTATAACCTGAGTCGCCGCTAAATATTTTCTCACGAATTGGGCCCACCACCCTCTTATCGCCGACTGGATCCGCCCCTGTGCGTGTGTGTGTGTGAGTGGTGTGTGTATTAAGAGAGAGAGAGAGAGGGGGATGGCCGGTTGACAGACATCGAGAAAGAGAATGACTGAATAGTTGACTGAAGGAGGGAGAGAGAGAGAGAGATTAATTGTAACTGTTTACCAGTTATTATGTATGCCAAAAACGAAAGAAATTGAAATAAGTCATGTCTCGAATAGCTATGAAAACGAGTGTCAATATAAAGTATTATCAGTACGTCACTACACTACACAAGGAATCAATTATGCGTGAACCATTTGAAGAGCTATTCTTTTCAGGGGACATTGCTGCTTTTGCATTCTTCCAACTAAGGCCAAGTAAAAATGATTTGTAGTTTCTCGTCCTCGGAAGCTTTTGGCGCCCGTCTCCTTTTTTTTGGTGGTTTCTTGTTTAAGAAAACAAAATATTCAGTGATATCTCAGGTGTATATCAAAATTATTTATAAAAAAGGCATAGAACTGATAATGTAGAAAAAATATTTCATATTTCATTTTATGTATTAAAATACCATTTTAAAGTTTATTTAACTGGTAACTTAATTAAAGTCTCCAAACATGCATGAAGTTTTTCACTATATCATGAGTAGTTAGTCCCATCTGGGTCGAATGGTGTTTTCTTTTTTTTCTTTGGGGGGCGGATAATTTTAGTCTTGAGTGTCATTACTTTATCCAAAAAAACGATAGACATTAGGTATATGAACTTAATTAGCCTGGATTTCCTCCTTTAGTTAGTTTGTCTTAAAAAGTGGTAGAATATCGCCAATTTTATTGCAGCGCGTTGCCGACGACTCGCCCTCTGCTTTAGCTGTAGGGCGTGCGCACAAGAGGGCAGCCAGAACTGTTCAAGTCACTTGCTTTTTTGCTAGGGTATATAAACTACATGGCAAGTGCTATTGTGATAAGTAACTGTATATGTAGGCCTACCGTTTGTTGTTGAATGGTATAGAGTGCAGATTTATTAAAGATAATTTGTTACTTTTTCGATAATACATACTTTCAAACAACCTGAATTGTAACAAAAACACCACCAAACAGACACATTTGAGAACTTCACATGTATATATGGACATACAGAACATGTTTTGCTTTTTTTTTTGGTTAATTGTAATGCTTTGATTTCCTCACATTCATTAAAAATACAACCGCAGGAGTGTCGATTTGTATCCGAGGTCGGGGGATGATAGGTGCCAAAATATTTTCGGCAATGGATCAAAGCAACCAAGAGATAGAAGCGTATGGCAGCTTGCACCCCCTTCCTTCCAAGTTATTAACTTTTTCAAGTCACCCTCAATAAAGATAACATTTCAGAGAATATAAGAGTGGTAATAAAATTTATAACATGCTAAATGTTAGTCCTGACTCTTGCCTGCAGTGTAGGCCTACCAGACTGATATCATCTATTTTTAAACGAAATTTAGACATTACCAAAAAAAAATCCAATGGTGAGGGATATCAACTTGTGAAAGTATTATGTTACCAGTGGGCAAATGCATTAATAAGCAACCAGGAAAGGTTCATGTAGACAGAACTGGTGACAGAAACATATATTTTATGAATATTGATGTCTCAAAACAATATTCATCGTGAAAAACCCATTCCAATATTCTGTGTAAGGAGATCTCAAAAACATAGTTCTCATTAGTAAATGAAAAACATATTGCTTTTGGTTCTTCATTTGACTCTCTTCCTTCTTTAATTAAACCAACTGAATCCTCTCTGCGGGAAACTCAATTCAATGAAACAGAATATCACTGATGCAAAATTTGGTTCTCAAAATGACAGAAAATTTCCACTCCTGATCTCATACAAACTGTCTGTTTCTTAAACACATAATATAAAACTTACGTTCCAACTACCAAACAACAAACTTCCATTATCTCCTTCTTCACCCAGATATACTTATCATACCAGATACGCTCTAAAATATAAGCATCATATTCCCCTAAGGCCCTGACCAGAGCACTATTTTTTCAAAAACTATAACCAGTATTAGAAGGTGCATTATTATTGGAAGGGTGTTATAAACAAAACTTCAAACTTAAAACATTCTAACCTTCAAAAACACCTTATCTATCTATGCCTGTTACGTTTGAATACAATACATAGGCCTACATCAGCTTTTCAATAAAACTAAAATAAGTTGTGACATAATAATCTTTCTCCAAAATATCGAACTGGAGTATTCTGTTGTATTACTTGTTTTAGAACATGTTGGGCCTGTCTCACATTGCCTTCCATCATTCCATGGCAATTTTCCATGTTTCTTTCAGCTTATTTCTCACTTCTTTTCCATCCACTCAACTAATTCCTGATCATGCATTAACCTCATACCTACCATCACCCATGCCTAAGCTTTTTAGGGAGGGGATCCCGTAAAGTAATTTTGACATTGTAAGAAATAAACATGAGCAATATTTCATTGTAGGTTACATTAAAGTCAACCTCTTTTTTCATCGCCCATTCACATCAGTTCCCTGAAGGAAATGCTGGAATATATGTCCCTCTTTCTCTTGTCTTTCTTCCTTTTCTCTTCCCCCTTCCTTTTTTCTTCTGCCCGTTTCTTCCCCTTTTCCCTTTTTCCCAGGTAGCAAGCCCATATGGGGCCCATATGGGGATGATCTGGGTCACTTGTGCCATCTGGGCTATTAAATGGAACCCATATATGTATCCCATATGGGGCCAATATTTAGTAACCCATATGGGATCTATCTGGGCCAGCCCTTATGGGTCCCAGATGGGAATGAGCTGGGCGTACACATATGGGTAGAATATGAATATGCCCATATGGGTAACACATGGGGAAAATCTGGGTTAACCCACATGGGATATATCTGGGTTAACCAATATGGGTACCAGATGGGATTAAGCTGGGCATATCCATTTGGGCCCAGTCTGGTATGGGTCCCAGCTGGGTCCCAGCTGTCTTTGGGTTTACCCATATGGGTCCCAGACTCCCATATGCTTCTTGGGTGCAGATGCCTTAGGGCCCCAGATGGTTTTCCATAAGGGGCCTATGTTTCAGAGAATATGGGACCGCTGTGGGTCCCACATGGGCTTGCTACCTGGGTTATTATCCTCTCTGTCTCTCATTATCTCTCTCTCCACTCTCTACTTGTTTGCACTTTTGCGCTTCGCGCTTAACATTTAGCTCGTTGCTTTTTAACGCTGCGGGTTTGCATTTGCGCACTGCATTTCTATGATGCTGGTGAATAAATTGAATAAATTCATCAATTCCTGATGAAGCCGTATGAGCGACAATTCAATTTATTCTTGTCTCATATACGGTTGTCTCATTTACTTCGTTTTCTATTTATATATGTATGTATTATGAAAATGAGATAGCAAAATGTCTATATTGATGGTCATCTTGCGAGTAATAACCATTAACTACTCTCATCGGGCTCTCATCATTAATTTTTCTCTTCATTTTTTTGTTTTGATGGTGAATTATTGGGGGATGATTGTACAGGCCACCCCATCTGAAATATTGGGAGGATATATCCCCCATCCCCCCCCCCCTGATCGACACCCATGCACAACCGCCTCCCAAAACCACATGTACAAACCCACACTCACATTAACACACAAACATTAAATAACAACAACAAAGCCCTCTAAATTGAGGTGGAACAGGACACTTATTATACCTGAAAATATATCATATTAAAAACAGTATGAACTACTCACTTTATTTGTATAATCAATCAGTAGGCCTTTGAGTGCGGGTCAGTGACGTCATTCACTGCCTTTGGTTTAGGTACAAGATGAGTTGTTTCGATGTAACGATACTTGAGTAATAAATAAACTATACACAATTGGTTAGGACTTCTAAGGATGTTCTCCGTGCTAATATTCTGTGTACTAAAACCCTGCTCAAAGCGTACTACGTTCCATAAACGGCTTAAACTGGTGTATTAAACGTGTGAGAACAAAGAAAACATAAACAAGAGTCTTTCGACTCACAATTCCAGCCAAATGTTGAAGTGTCCGATTTTGGTTGCATTGAAATCTCCTCATTCCAAAAATGCGATGTAACTTGCTTTAGTTGAGAGAGTATGACAGTGATCAAAAGTCGACTCTCTGTTTCGAAGAGACCTACATGAAGCAGCCTACGAGGAAGTACTAACATACAACGTCAACAAGTAGATGAACGCGATCAGGTCGAGGAAAATAAATAGAAATCTTAACAAAGACTCGCTCGCATGAATAAACATTATAGTGATACGTATTCGTGACGGGTTTCAATGTTGCACTGCAGGAGTGGCGGAGCGTCTTTCAAAGTGGGATGCACCAGCAAAAGAGCACTTTCTTCAAAAAGAAGAGGGAACCTACAAATGGTAACCTCAAAATATCTCAACGTAATTTAAAGAGTAAAGATTTAGTCGAAACAAGACACACTTCTTATATTAAAACGACTTAAATAGAGAAAGGACACTTGATACAGCGTTGAAAACGAGCACGATTATATTCTAAACAGGGGTCCAGTTCGTACTTTAAGGGCGTTGTGCCTTCTTCGTGGTGGTAGAAAAAGAGTACATTTTACTACACGTTTTGTAGGCGACGATGGGAAATATAGAGAAAAATATAATACTAAACGGGAGTTATATAGAAAGGGAAAAGGTGACTAATCAAAAGTAGCAAGAGAAACTTTTCACATTGATGAAAGAAACACTTAATTATAGATAAGGAAATGGGGCACTTATCATAAGTAAAAGGGGGCATTTAATTATCAGAGAAGTGAAAAGGATCACTTCTCGCACCCGAAAGGGGACACTTATAAGTAGGGGTAAGGGACATGTATTACAAAGGAAAAGGGCACTTTGCATACCTGAAAGGGCACTCATAGATAAGTATTAAAAGGGGCAGGCACTTATTAAACAGGAAAGATGCAGTAATCAAAAAGGAAAGTGGCATTTATTTCAAAGGAAAGAGGCACTTGTCAAAGTAAAAGTGGCACCTTTCATATTTGAATAGGGGCATTAATGAGAGGGGGGAGGGAGGGATCCTTGTCTAAATAAAATGAGCGCCCATCATATTTTGATAGGGTTCTTACCAGAGGTGAAAATGGGAAAGGGGCACTTCTCAAAGTCATAAAGAAAACATTGGAAATATAATGTGTAAAACATAAACATGATAATGCAAAAAAAATAATTTATTTTCATGCTATCCTCCAGCACCAACTAGCCAAGCAAAACTTGGGAAAGATGCAAATAAGGATATACTCGAAAACAATAATTTGTGACATTTTGCCTATTATCAAGACATTTAATTTTTTAAAAAAATCAAAAGGCTAAACCCAAGGGATAATAATAGGAGTGCAGGGCACCATTGACGCTACCGGGTGAAAACTTTTTCACCATCATTATGTACACGAATGATACAAACATTCTATTTTGCAAATATCACGTTTTTATACTCACTATGGTAAATCATGCACTTCAAAAGACCAGCAAATTACAAACCTAGAAAAAGGTTAAAAAAATAGAAGCATTAACTTCATCATCCTTGTTTCCATTTTTGTTATTTATTGCAAGATCTACTGTTTAAGATAAAGTTGTAAAGCAGTTGCGAATGTGGTAGGCGGGGGGGGGGGCAAAAGGACTTGCGCACTTTTCAAATGGTATTGCGAGAGAGAGAGAGAGAGAGAGAGGGAGTATGGTCCAGGGTTCAAATTCAGTTTTCTATTGTAGGGCCCTCATAGCGAAAACAATAATACCGTTGACGCTGCCGTGTGTTAATCTAACATTATCTAACATTATAATCTGACAATATTCACCCCCGCCCCCGCCCCCTCTCTCTCTCTCTCTCTCTATCTCTGCTTAACTGCTTAATCCTCCGAACAGTGGAATCAACAGAGTGGAATCTTCACAACATACATGAAACATTGAAAATAGAATGAATAAGACATACATTTCATCATGTGCACAAGTTAATTCTTTCTTTTCATCTCAACCCTCTAGTACCCACTGACTAGGCTAAACACGTGACAGGTGCAAATAAGGGTATACTTGAAGATAATGAAACAAAATATGAAAACATTTACACTTTGAAGACGTTTAATTAAAAACAATCAAAACTCTAAACCCGGGAAATATTGATAGGGTTGCAGGTGAAGACAAAAACATTAACACTGTTGACGCCATAGTCATTACCTCATTATCAATAATTATGTAAACGAACGATAAAAACATCCATGATATTGAAAATATCTTGTTTTCATCATGGCTGTTATAAATCATGCACTTCAACCAGTCAATCACAAACCTGAGAAAAGGTAGCCATAAAAAGTAATTACTTAATCATCCTTTTGGTTTAGGGTTTTTTTTTAATGGAAAGGCCCATTCTCTGGAATATACTAGATAAAGTTGTAAATCAGTGGAGTAGCTTTAATGGTGGGGGGTGCAGGTGCATTTCTTCGATCGTATTGAGAGAGAGAGAGAGAGAGAGAGAGAGGCGGGGGCGGGATGGGGGTATGGTATGTATTTATCTGTCATGCGATTGCCATGTGACGGTACGTACAAATAGTACCACTTTGTCGTTATTGTCATCAAAATATTTTCAAGCAGCATTGAAGTGACGATGCACAAATATGAATAATAATACATCGTGAGTAATCGTGAAAATATTTTCTATCTCTCTCTCTGCTTAATCACCCGAACAGTGGAATCAATTCGGACCGAGTAGAATCAACTGTGACACGAATCATTGTGAGTCCTAGCTGAAAGAGTAAACTGCCACATCATGGTTGTATTAAACAGTAGCTATGGCGACCCACCGTTGCTTACATTCAGCAATCTTGCCTTTTTTTAAATGACAAGTTAAATATATTTGCCAGTGAATGTGAACTATAGGCAGCACTATCTCAATTAATTACACTGGAAAACTATCGTTACCACAAAGTTGTTCGGAATCAAGTAGCAAAACTTTACTTTCATTTTTAACTGCAGTTATTGGTTACCAAAACAGAGATTGCTCTATATTTTGCCCCGAATAATCAACATATGCTATCTCTTCATTAGATATAAATAAAGTTTTCTTCTTCATCCTTATTTTCAGGTTGCTTGTTTTTTAATGTTGTTTATTGTAAGACCTACTGTCTGGAAATAGCTATAGATAATGCTGTACATTATTGGCGTAGCTTCAAGGGGGGGGGGCAAGAGGGCACGTCTATTTGTCCGATTGTACTGTGAGAAAGAGAGAGAGAGAGAGGGGGGGGGGTCAAATTCAGTTTTCTTTCATATTATTAAGTCTGGTACTAATGAATTTATTTGCCATGTGACTGCCTTGTGAAGGTACCATATAAATACCGCTATGTTTATTGACATCAAATATATTCAAATAACATTGAAGCGATTATGACAAAATAAGAGAAATAGCACATCGTCATTCACTTCTGATCTATCTTTCTCTCTGCTAAATCCTCCGAACAGCGGAATCGGAATCTGAATCAACTGTAAACCGAATTATAATAAGTCCTACCTGAAAGGGAAAATTGCCACCGTGACGTCATGGTTGTATCAAATGTTGATTGCTGCTTCATTTCTGATTTTGTTTTGCTAAATGTTGTGAAGATTGCTTTCCCCTAAATATTACCATTATACATAAAGCCATATTAATAGAAAGGCCGACAAGTAAATCGCACTTTTATGTTTCATTGTGCCATACACAATGTTGTGTTATATTCCAATTTAACATATTTGTTCCAAAAATTAAAAATCGTGAATTGTTTATTCTACAGAATTTTGAGCACAAAAATGAAATTTTTCGTAAAGAAATGTGCGTGGAATCCATCCCGCATCTTATTCCTTAATATTTTCCAAGAGATTCAGCATGGATGCCATGCATTTACCCAAAGTGTTCTCCAAAGTAGACATAACAACGTCTCGGCTGGTCTACTATAATAGAGATGTATATTCGTGACTGGTTCAATTGTTACACTGTCTCTCAGTTTTACATAATTTTTGTTGTTTACAAGAAATGGATTATTCGTTTTTGTACAACTTCAAAGGAGGGCAAGTGTCAGAATCATTTTGAATGCAAGCACCATGCACGATACGCTCGATAGGGGCGAATGAAGAGAGAAGAGAGAGAGGGACTTTTAGATTTTACACGACGAGAACGTGGACTGCCACGGTAACATCCTTTTAAGGTAATATGACGTCCTTTTAAGGCACTGCCGGGCACGGGCCAGTGCCCTGAAAGAATGGCACACGTGGCAGCCCACTACGTCGACGTGCAAATCTAAAAGTCCCTATTAACTGAGTGTGTGCGTCAATGGAAGAGAGACAGAGGGAGAAAGAGAGAACGAAACGGGAGTGAGTTTGTTTTCAATTATTAGGTACAAATAACAGCAAGAGATAAATGAGAGACAGAAAGAGAGATAGAAATTAAATGAGCGAATGGGAGAGCGAAAACAAAATGAATGAGTGAGTGGGTGAGAGCGAGAGAGTGATTACGTGATATAGTATTTCAAAGAACGTAAAAGGGGGGAAGAGAGATACTAAGAGGGAAATTGAAATATTAAGTGAGAGAGAAAGAGAGACAAGGGCAAGGAGACAGACAGAGAGAAAAAACATGACTGATTGGATGGCTGAAGGAGGGAGAGAGAGGTAGAGAGAGAGAAGGGCCGGGAGAGAGAGAGAGAGAGAGAAAAAAAAAACACGACTGATTGGATGGCTGAAGAAGGGGTAGAGAGATAGATTAATTGTTATTGGGTACCAGTTATTCTGTATGCCAAAAGCGAAAGAATTTGAAATATGTCATGTCTGGAATAGTTATGGAAACGAGTTTCAATATAAAGATTATATCACTGCCTCCCTACACTAAGCAAGGAATCCATTATGTGTGAACCATTCAAAGAGATATTCTTTTCAGGGGACATTGCTGCTTTTGTATTCTTCCACACTAAGGCCAAGTAAAATTATTCCTAGTTTCCCTTCCCGCAAGCATTCTTTGGCGCCTGCCTCCTTTATACATATATATTTTGTTATTTGATAAGTTTACCTTCAGATAAAAAAACTAATTCGGTGATATCTTCGATTTAGATCTAAAATAAATGTGTAGTAAACGGGGAACTTCATTAAGGTCTCACAACATGCATGAAAGTTTATCAAGGTATCATGAGAGGTCAGTCCCATCTGTGTCAAATGGTGTAGTGTCAAGTAGATCCCCTAGATCTCCATACTGAACCATGTCCATAATTATTATCATATATTTATTATTATTTGGCCGGGGGGGAATTTTGTCTAGAGTGTCATTATATAAACCAAAAAATATACAAACTAGGTATGTGAACTTAATTAGCCTGAATTCCCTCCATAATTAGTCTTAACAAGTGGTAGAATATCACAAATGTTAGTGCAGCGCGTTGCCGACGACTCGCCAGCTGCTTTGGGTGTAGGGTGTGCGCAAGAGGGCATTAAAGACTGAACTTCGGGAAGGCCTTGATTTGTTCACATTCATTAAAACGTAACTGCTTCCCAAAACCACATGTACAAACAGACACTAAAATAAAAATAACAAAGTATTCTAAATTGTTTAAAATAAACATGTATAGTACTAATAAGATTGATTTATATATCGTAGCTACTCATTTATAAAAAGTATTCTATTGTAGTGTTGTTATTATGATTTCCTTACTTTTTGTAACATTTTGAAGACTATATATTATTATACAAATCAATTATTTGTTTGCACGCTCTATATATCTACTTAATTAAACAAATATTTCATAAACTTTGGTTTTCTTCTTTATTGTTTTTACCCCAAATATTTTGCTGAAGACGACTATATAAGCACAGTTAACATAACGGCCATGCCTAATAGCATTTGTATGTGCGACCACTTTATCAAAATATCAAGTATGAACAAATATGCAAACACCCACGCCTCATTTTCGACAAAAAACGGACGAGAAACTAGGTTTCGATTTTACATAGCCTATAACAAATAGACCAGATTCTGGTGGTTGTAATTGTTTCCTTTTATCGAGTGCATGCAAGCGCGCATACCCCAAAAATTCACCTACCAGAAAACAAAGGCGTTTCTACGGTCGTAGTCGTAATTGTAGCTATTATTGATAATCGTGCTACTACTAGATTTCAATCAGGGCATTATTTTATCAGAGGTTAAACGGGGCATTTATGAGAACAGGGAAAGGGACCTTATTTAGAAGGAAAAAAATGAGAGCACTAATCACACGAAAAAGAGGCAGTTTTAGACATTGGTGTTCACCCCTGCATTGTACCAGGGATGATCGTCAACATTTCTTTTTACTGCTTCAGCACCAAAACTTTGCAAATGTTTGTTATCGTCTGACGATTAAAAAATCATGCAGAAAACATACAGATATCCAAATAGCATTGAAGAGACAATGAAGAAATAAGAATAATAATACATTGTGGGTAATCGTGAGAATATTCTTCTTTCTCTCTCTGCTAAATCCCCCAAACAGTGGAATCAGCCGAGTAGAATTAACTGTGACGTAAATTATTAGATGTCCCAGCTGAAAGAGTGAATTGCAATGTCATGGTTGTTATAAAGAGCGGCACTGGCGAACGATTGTTGCTCAAATGCATCAACAATCCGAATATTGCTTTTCCCTATAAGCATTCCCATGAGACATTGGGCTTTACCCCTTACAGTCAAACAAAGTCTTTTGGTACAACTAAGTTCAGAAAAAAAGCACAAATTATGAATAAAATATTAGGATCGACACTTAAAAACTAAAAATTCTTAACAACGTCTTACAATATACAAACTGTTAATGTGTAATCGAATGTTTATAAATCTAGGTAACTTATTCCCAATTCACTGCCCACAAAAGACAATGAAAATTTACATTTAGTCGTTCTTAATGTTGATATACGTAATTTTACACCTACTTTTGTCTTTTCGAATAGCTGTGCTTTATAACTTCAGAGCACTCGATTAAAATATGAGGCAAATTGCTATTAAGTATATCAAATACAAAAGTAGAAATTGATAATTCATGAAAATTGAATTCATTAATGATTCGCAATATTTTCAATGGTAGAGTTTCATGAGTTCTCCATTCACTAAATGTTATAGCACGAAATGCCATTCTCTGCACAATATGCCTCTTAGGCTAGTCTTATGACTGTTTCTCAGCACCTTTATTCCGCAAGAAATGTGTGGATGTAGAAATGCCTTATATAATCATTTCAGAGTACGCCTAGGAACACAATTTTGTAATCTAAATAATACTTCAACTTCCTTTCTCTCATACACTGATTTACAAAACAAATGTGTCTATTTAAATTTTATTTAATTATTTAATCTCAACAAAAGTGGCAACATCAACCTCTTTATTTTCCTCTCCAACGATTTTCAGTTTACCATTCATACCTATTGTTTTCTTCATATTTCTTATTAACATGAAATTTGCCTTCATTGATTACAATTTTAAGTTTGATACCAATGCCCCCATTTTGTATTATTTATTTGTTGTTATTCACTTTATTTACATCAATTTTGCCCTATAGTCATCTGGAAAAGTATGAAAATAGGTTGGAATCATCGGCAAACAGCCAAAAACTAAAATGATTTGTAAGGGATGGCAGATCATTTATATGGATACAAACAGGGTTTGCCCTAATACGGATCCTTGTGGAAAACCACATCTTATCTTCTTCCTTTCAGATAACGTTTAACCACATTGAACAAACAGAAATCGATTACTAAGATAGTCCGTAAACCATAAAGAGGTAACCCATGCACGAATGAACCAATCAGATAGTTTATCTATTAATACATATTATGATCAATTGTGTCAAATGCTTGGATCGGTGTAAAAATGTCAGAGGTAAAAATGTCAGAGGTAAACATGTCAGAGGTAAAAATGTTAGAGGTAAAGATATATTAAAAAAAGCATAAAAAAGCACAGGTTTACTATTGGTAATGGTTGTATATTAGGCTCATCGAAAATATATAACGAAGGATTCTCTGCAGTCATTAATTTATGCGCTGCTTTAATATTTTCTTCTTTCTTTAACTTTTGTTTACCTTTCTGCCCGAAATTGTGACCTTTTGCCCGATTATTGTCGAGGGGAGACGGGGGTGTATCCTTCTTTTGGGGCGTAGTGAACTAGTGAACCGGCTGCCTCCTCATACCTTTGTCTAAGCAAGTGATACTGGTACACTGAGCAAACTTCTGGAAAAAAGAATGTCTAAAATCGAGTAGTTTGGCCATAAATTATAGGCCGAGTTGTGGCTCGATGGTGTAATCATTAAATAAAAAGAAAAGTCATCACAGCCCCCTCCAAAAAAAAGAGGTTATAGATATCACGCTGCGAGTCCTCCGCCCCCCACTTCTCCGTCCCTTCTGAAGATTAGTGGACATTTTAACAGCGTGGCAATGACTACTATAAAATGTAATTTCCTACAAATGCATATTTCCAACAATTTCACTTTCTTGTGGGCTTGATACTTTGATACTTTGATCCAAAGCAGAAAGCCGCCCATGTTACATCTAATGCTAACCGCACCATCACATTCCAGAGAAGCGCGCGCTTTGCAAAGAGTTGATCGTCGATCACTATTGCGGTATAAATAGTCTGGGAGAACATTAATAAGCAGCTTTGATACTCTGATACAAAGCAGAAAGCCGTCAATGTTACATCAAATGCTAACCGCACCATCCCATTCCAGATAAGTGCGTGCTTTGCATAGGTTCTGTTCAAAAGCTAAATTGTTCAATAATTATTTGCTGTGAGAGATCAAACTCTGAAATTGACAAATATTTATTCATGAGTAACATATCAGAAACATAGTTTTAATGTACACATTTATAGCATCATGATACTGCTTGTATACATGATAATATTGTTTGAAGGATATTTGGTGCAGGATTTATAAAAGGTGTGCTGGCATACACTGTATACGACAGTTTCCAGCAGGTACATATTCGTACATGTCTACACATTAAACAAAATGCATCATGAATTTGGCAGAAAAAAAGTTGAAATTGAGGGACTTAAACTGTATTTCTCCCATGTTTCTTAATCACAAACATGATTTTTGTATATAAAAAGCTACACAGTGTATAGTCGAAAGCACATGACAAAATACCTGGGTAGATATGTTTTAACGTTTACCACTTGTAGGCCTACTATCTGATATTCTTCAAGCGAAGCTTTGATATTGTTTGTTAAACTTTTGTAATAAAGTATTGATGAGGGGGACAAAGCATCCGTGTATTTTTATTAATGTTTTCTTGTCATAACAGTCTGTGATGGGATGGACATGAAGATGGGTCTAATTACTGAATTTGTGGAATTTCTGTGCGATCTTAATGTACTTAGGCTGACTTCCTCAAAACCAAATAAACATTAAAAGATCAACCAATTTAAAATATCGAAAAATTAATATATGCAAACCTGATCACAAAATATAAGTTTTAAATTTATTTTCCGCGTTGTATTATAATATATAATTAGATCGTATATTATAATAGACTAGCACAGTAGCTTACGTCTCGACATTTTGTGTGATAAAGCAGGCGCGGATCCAGGATTTCTTAGGGGGGGAGGCCCAAATTTGAAATTATGCGATCCAAATATTGGTACGTAATGGTGACCAGCAGTGGCGTAATGAGCAAAAACGGTTTTTTTTTTTGGGGGCAGACAAAAATCTGCATCTCCCCACTCTTACCTCCAGGCCCCACTGAACGTTTTTCAAAGTGGGTGGGGGACGCTAAAGTATTTGTGATCAAGTAGAGCGTAGCGCAAATTGGCGTGGGGTCTAGGGGCAAACGCCGGCGGGGATCAAAGGGCGGAGGCCCTGGAAGCTCAGGGGATATGGGCATTTAACTCTTTGCCCGCTACGTTCGGCTAGCGGAACATACAGCGGGCTGCCAACTTCGACTCAAGTCACATTTCATTCACAATACACACGGAACGCATTTAATTCTATTGTACGCACACACACACAATAGTAACGCGTGCTTCGCATTGTATACACATCACACTTCATTGCACCGCTTTCGCAGACATTGTTTACATTGACATTTTCCGAGAAAAATTGAGTTTTTGAATAAGCATAGTCCATGCAGAACCCCTCCTAAGGTGGCACCCTAAAAACAATGTGGCACAGGGGGGATTGTGTACGTGGCGGGCAAAGAGTTAATTACGGCCAGATGAGCATATTTTGATACCTTAATTCATGACACTGGCAGGTCACTCATTGGCGTGGGGTCCAGGGGGCTGAGCCCCCTGAAACTCAGGGATTTAAGGCATTTTATAACGGTCAGATAAGCATTCAGGGGCCTGCCTTAGACCCCCTGGTGGGGTCGAAGGGGCGGACTCCCAGAAGCTTAGGGTTTTAGACACTTAATTACGGTCAGATGAGCATATCTAGATACCTTATTTGTGACACTCGCAGGTCACTTATTGGCGTGGTGTCCAAGGGGGACCCCCAGAAGCTCAGGGGTTTTAGCCATTTCATAACGGTCAGTTAAGTATTCAGGGCCGCCTCAGGACCCCTGGTGGAGTCGAAAGGGCGGAGCTCCGGAAGCTCAGGGGTTTTTAGACATTTAATTACGGTCAGATGAACATATTTTGATACCTTATTTGTGACACTCGCAGGTCACTAAATGGCGAGGGGTCCTGGGGGCGAAGCCCCCGGAAGCTCAAGGGTTTTAGGCGTTAAATTACAATCAGTCATAAACGTTTTACATTTTAATTTGGACTTATGAACCCTTTCTCGTTTTCGCAATTACGCACCCTATTCCATTTTCAGAAACATTACTGAACCCTTTTCTCACCATCGGAAATACGAAAAACATATCAATCATGTTTTGATTCTTATTCTTTATAAAACGTCAAATTCTAATAGATCTTTTAAAAGGCGAACGATAAAGTAAAGTAGTTTGTATGGATATATTGAAGGTTTGACGGACTACGGAGAAGAAGGATAAAAAGGACTGAAAAGAAAACACCTTTTAAAAGAGACAACAGGAACTGTATCGAGATTATGAAACGCATTTTTTTTAAAGGAAAGAATAACAGTAGGGGACAAGAAAAAAAATCATGACGTTTTCTTTTTTCTAAAGAGCGAGCTAACTAGGGCGGAAAAAAGAAAATCCATTGAACAAAGATCTATTCATGAAGAGGTGTTTTTTCACCTCACCTCGCTGTTGAGTTCTGTTAAGCGAATACTAAAGAAAGAACAGGCAATGTGGCGAGAAATCTTGCGCGTAATTTAGCAGAGGAAGACTAAAAGGGGACAAAAGCAAAATAATTGTAACATGTTTTTTTCTAAAGATCGAGCTAACTAGAGCGGAAAAAAGGATAACGATGATGAGATCATGATTAGCTCTAGTTCTCTAATTATGTGTATTTTTCTCTGGTTTCGTTTTTAGACCACATGATCCAACTGACTTGCATCAAAAAAAATCTGCATCTCCCCACTCTCACCTCCAGGCCCCACTGAACGTTTTTCAAAGTGGGTCGGGGACGCTAAAGTATTTGTGATCAAGTAGAGCGTAGCATAAATTGGCGTGGGGTCTAGGGGCAAAGCGCCGGCGGGGATCAAAGGGCGGAGGCCCTGGAAGCTCAGGGATATGGGCATTTAATTACGGCCAGATGAGCATATTTTGATACCTTAATTCATGACACTGGCAGGTCACTCATTGGCGTGGTGTCCAGGGAGGGGGCAGAAGCTCAGGGTTTTAGGCATTTTATAACGGTCAGTTAAGTAATCAGGGCCGCCTCAGGACCCCTTGTGGAGTCGAAAGGGAGGAGCCCCCGGAAGCTCAGGGGTTTTTGTCTCGCCTGCATAGCAAAAAGCGAGACATAGGCGCCGCTTTTCCGGTGGCGGCGGCGGCGACGGCGGCGGCGTCAACATCAAAAACTTAACCAAGGTTAAGTTTTATAATTTTTAATATAATTTTGAAAGTATAAGTTCTTATTCAATGAAACTTGAACGTAAGGGTTATCAAGTATCACCAATCATGTGATTAGTCTTTTAGGTGACAAAGTCAAGGTCAAATGTCATTTCAGGTCTGCATATTCTTAGTCAATATTCACGTCAAAATGCTGATTAGATTCAGAGGATTTCATTTTGGGGGCCTGCTAATGGGCAAACCTGCCTATCAATAATGTCCCTACCTCAATTTTTCATCATATCGAATTGCGTAATGCAGGCGCGACCGCCGAGAGCGTTTCACTTGTTAGATTACGGTCAGATGAACATATTTTGATACCTTATTTGTGACACTCGCAGATCACTAAATGGCGAGGGGTCCAGGGGGCGAAGCCCCCGGAAACTCAAGGGTTTTAGGCATTAAATTACAGTCAGGTGAGTATCCAGGGGCCCGCCTTGGGGCCCTTGGTTGGGTCCAGGGGCAGAGCCCCCGGAAGCACAGGGGTTTTATGCGTTTAATTACGGTCAGATGAGCATTTTTGTTATACCTTATTGACAGAAGCAGGACACTATTTAGCGTCGGGTCCAGGGGGCGGAGGCCCAGAAGCTCAGGTGTTTTAGGCGTTTAATTACTGTCAGATGAGCCTATTTTGATACCTTATTTGTGACACTGGCAAGACAATAATTGGTGTGGGGTCCAGGGGGCGGAGTCCCCAGAAGCTCAGGGGTTTTAGGCATTAAATTACCGTCAGATGAGCATCCAGGGGCCTGCCTTAGATCCCTAGGTGGAATCAAGGGGCAGAGCCCCGGAAGCTCAGGGTTATAGGCATTTAATCACGGTCAGATGAGCATATTTTTATACCCCATTATTTTGTGACACTGGCAGGTCACTATTCTTTCTTTCTAATTTTCTTTAATATACTTTTTCAAAAAAGTTGGGGGCTCGAGGCCTCGATCCCCGCAGTTCCGCCCTGACATGTAGGCCTCTAAATAAGCATATTTGTTGCCTGACTGTAAATTTAGGAATTTATTATTTTCCAACAAACGCATAAAAAGTATAATTTACTAAAAAGTGAAGAAAAAACTCGAAATATCTTGCTTGACTGTAAATTTAGGAATTTGTCATTTTCCAACAAACGCATAAAAGAGTATAATTTACTAAAAAGTGAGGAAAAAATTCGGAAATTTCTTGCCTGACTGTAAATTTAGGAATTTGTTTTTTTCCAACAAACGCATACAAAAATATAATTTACTAAAAAAGTGAGGAAAAAACTCGGAAAATTGTGTCATTTCAGCAAGTGTCCCTTTCCCTTCTCTCTCTTTTAGGTTTGCTGTAGGGGCAGGGCCTTTAGACTCCCCTCCCCGATCCACACGTTGTTGGCGGAATTAATCGCAACTGATCTCCCTTCTTTTCACCCTTTTCTTTTCTTCTTCGTCTTGTTTGTTCCCTTTCCTTCCTTCTCTCTTTTTTTTGGGGCGGGAGGGGGTTAGAGGCAAGCCCCCGATCCACAACTTGGCGGGAAAATTGCAACTGATATCCCCCCTTCTTTTTCTCTTTTCCTTCCCTTTATCTCCTCTTTTCCTTTTTTCTTTCCCTTTCCTTCCTTCTCTCTTATTTTGTTTACTGGGGAGGCAACAGCCTAGGAGGCAATGACCTTTCGGCCCCTCCCCCGACCTCCTTCTTTTCCCCCTTTTCTTCTTCCTTCTTTCTCTTCTTTTCCTTCTCTCTCTCTCTTTTTTTTTTTTTTGGGGGCCAAGGCCCGCTCGGCCTCCCTGATCCGCGCCTGTGATAAAGTGCTGAGATATTATGACGGCCCCAATTTTTACCCCTACATTTTTTTTGTACCTCACATTTTGTTTGCATCTCTCATTTCGGGCAGAAAGGTAAACAAAAGTGAAGGAAAGAAGAAAATAAAGCAGCGCTGAAATTATTGACTGCAGAGAATCCTTCGTTATATATTTTCGATAAGCCTAATATACAACCATTACCAATATTCAACCTGTAACATGCTTCTTGATATATTTTTACCACTAACATTTTTATTTCTGACATTTTTACCTCTGACATTTTTACCTCTGACATTTTTTCCTCTGACATTTTTCCTCTGACATTTTTACCTCTGACATTTGTACCTGGCACCAAATGCTTTCTTTAAATCGTTGAAGATACCAAGAGTTAATTTCAAAGTTGAATTTATCAAGTTGATGATTGACAACTTAGAACTATATTACTTTCGAAATCCATGTTGATGGTATTAGAATGCATCGTTTGTTTTTAGAAATTTGATCTTTCTGAAAATTATCAATTTGTTTACATTTAAATTGACTCGGTAACAATGTTGAAGGCTAATAAAAAAAACTTCATAATTGTTGTATGAAATGTTACTTATTATATTCCTTTTACTGTACTAACCCTCTAACATGCAAAAAATCCTGACAAATTTCTCAAACCACAAATATATTTATGGTTTTCTTTGAAGGCGTCACTGTGCGACACCCTCTAACAGTAAATTCTCCCAACCATTCACTGCAAAAACCAGGGTGTTAAATTTCTAACACCAGTATGGTATTGAATTTTTTTGACACCATTGGTGTTATTTTTAACACCGGTCAGATTTAAGCATGCATTAATAATTACTGGGTGTTAAGTAACATGGTGTTGTTTTATGCTTGGTGTTGAAAGTATCATCACGTGATTTCGTTTAAGGCGGTTGATTGGTCGAATAAGTTTTCACAAAGTGTACGCGCGCTTAATGATTACTTTACACGTGTTCACAGAAAAATACATTTATCATGATTTGTTAAGCAAATTATGACAATGCACATCAATTTTGTGATTTGTATTTTCCTTTGGCAATTATTGACCAATAGATTATATGTCCGATCTTGTTACAATTATATTAACGTTTTAGCAATAGATATATTGATTATATGATTACTAACCAAGAAACAACATGCATGTTTATTATATATATATGTGTACCAGCCTGTACCACATACATGTTAATCTTGAATTTACTTCAAATGATCTATGTGATGGAGTTAATGCAATGGAGATTAGAATATACCTATTGGTGGACAGTTGCCAACATCGATTATGAATTATCAGTTTACCACTGGTTCCTCTACCCTGGTCGATAATGGTCGATAATAGGGAATATGGAATGTGGGACCATTAGACATACATAGAAAAATCTCTAATGGATCAACAAGAATATAAACACCAAAAGTGGAATTGAATTTGTTATGATTCCAGATATTGGTGTTAATCTACACCAGTAGGAGTTGTCAAATATTGACACCAAAAGTGGAATTGAAATTATCTAATTCCAGAAAATGGTGTTAAGTAACACCAGAGGAGTTGCACGATATAGATACCAAGAAAGTGTTAAATTTAACACCCTTGGTGTTAAATTTAACACTCTGGTTTTTGCAGTGTTTTTGAAATTTCGCAACCGTTTTTCCATGAAAATAAGACATAAGATAGTCTTTTCAAAATCTGTCAACGCTTAAATGTCTGGAATGGTATATAGAGCCAATTCATTGCTTTGTAACGATTTACATTCACCTAAAATGTAATTAAATTGTAATAATATAGTTGGGAGAATTGAGGAATTGATTAGATCAGTTTTTCCCAATTTTTTATCCTTAATGATGGTCTGTTTTCACTTAAACTTTCAGATTATCTTTAATTGGACATCTAGCATTGAAGTCACTACCTTAGCACCATTTTCTCTCATGTGAGCAATGTTACCAGGTCCCTTTAATAGGTAGAACCGATATTTACTTCTATCTTTTCTTGGCCCTTTTTTGTGTAGAGGAGTACCCTTTGTAATCTTCATTTCATCTGGAACCTTGCCATATGAAATATAGGGGGAATATTTGTAATCAATTGCACTGGAATGTCATCGTGTCAACAAACCTTGTTGGTATCAATTAGCAAACTCGACTTCTAACTTCGACTGCAGTTATTGGTTTCCAAAAAGATAGATTGCTGTATATTATTCTGCCCCTAATAATCACCTTATGTTATCTCTTCATTAGGTAGCGGTGAATAGTGTTTACTTCATCATCCTATTTTCCAGGGTTGTTTATTCTGTTCATTTTTTTTTTCATTGTAAGACTTACTGTCTGGAATAAGCTAGAAAACATTGTAAATTAGTGGCGTAGCATCAAGGAGGGGGGGGGGGCAAGAGGGCACGTACATTTCTTCGACCGTACTACGAGAGAGAGAGAGAGAGAGAGAGAGAGAGAGGGAGAGAGAGGGGATTCAATTTCCGTTTTCTGTCATAGTTTTAAGCATGGTACTTTATCTCCTATGTGACTGCCATGTGACGGCTCCTTATAAATAGTACCGCAATGTGTATTGCCATCAATGTATTTAAATATCATTGCAGAGACGATGAACAAATAAGAAAAATAGCACGTCGTCGTTCACTTCTATCGCTCTCTGCTAAATCCTTCGAACAGTGGAATCAACCGAGCGGACTCGACTGAAAAACTAATTATTATGAGTCCTGCCTGAGAGAATAGATTGCCAAGTCATGGTTGTATTAAATGGCGAACGTTTGCTGCTAAAATTCAGCAAGTAATGTTGATAAGATTGCTTTCCCCTAAAAAGTATCATGAGACATAAAGCTAGATACAAACAAAACCATAAAAACTGATATTGTCTTGAAAACATACAGATAACGTAGAAAACAAGGGGGGCTTTAAGTTTTCAGCTCAGCACTATTACTGCTATTATATGTGACAATCGCCGTAAACGGAAACATGTACAGTGTTTTCCACTCAAAATGCGCATCTTGTCAACAAATCCATTCGTTTTGGATAACACACAAAATAACTAAGCCTATCAATCACATTATCTCATAATTTCTTTCCTGTGCGTGGCTTGATAACAAATACCATATGCCTAATCAAACAAATTCTTTTGACGATGTGGGTTTGATACAACTTCCAAGAATGATCTGTAATCTGATTGGTTCCAATCGGGTCACATGACATTCAGTGGACTGCCCTGTAGCATCCAAAATACTATACCTGCACTCGCCAGAGTTCTGTAGGTGATTCACTAACTGGGAACGATATCGCTCCTAAAATCAATTTTTGTGATTGATTTCAATCCCAGCTTAAACTCGATTCTACCTGACTGGTTCACTAAATCACTTTAATTAGCCTGGGATCAATCAATTTTATGTATTAATATTCTCATAATCAACTGCCATCCCTATTTCACAACATTTACAGTTCAAACTCAAGCATTCACACATATCCCTCCCGTTGTTCAACAAATTATCACTTAGAAAATCCTAAAATACTTTTAGCCCTAAAGTCAGTAAGACATCATGGACCAGATGTTTGGAACTCCTTACCTAATTCAATGAGGCATTGTTCATCGCTCTATTCTTTTAAAGCATCTCTTTAAAAAACTCTCATATCGAAGTATCTACATAACTGATTTCAACATGTGGTAGGCAATTATCATTGATATCTCAAATTTTGGTCACATTGCAACTCATTTTTGGAAATTTTGTTTTCTATTTCGTATTCTTGGATATATTTATTGAAAAGGCTACATTTGTTTTAACTCCACCATACAATATAAAGCTACATGCACACGTTACACACACATACAAACACACACGCTCGCGCGCACATGCACCCACACACACACACACACACGCACTCATAATATACACTTACACAACACACTCACAAACCCATACACAAATGTTTAAACACTTTCTCATTATAAATTTTTCCTTAATATTTTTTTTTTTTTTTTTGAGGCCGCCATCCTCGTCAAGCATCGCTTATGATTGCGGTCTCCTGCACTTTTCTACAAACAGTTAGGATAATACTTCAAATTTATGATATGTTATGGAAATATTAAGTTTCGTTATTTTATGTACACATGTCAAAAAAGATGTTAAACAAAAAACATTTTGACATGAAGTAATTATTGTTTGTATATGTTGTATTATACCTTACATTTATATGTTCTTTGTAATTCAGTTATATTATATTTGGAAAAATGCAGAAATAAAATCAAATCAAAAAAAATCCCAGCGTGAATAATCATGCACGCATATGAATATTCATGAACGCGATCAATCCACATCTACAGACTCAAATTTAGGTCACTGGGCACTATTACGTCATCAATCGGCCAAGATAATTAGTCGCTTAATTTGTCAATGTCATTTTTATGTTGATTTCGTTCCAACATTGGAATAAAACTGAGTGAATTATCGCATAAGACAGAAACAAATCATCCATAAGTGTTTCATGTAGCAGTATGAGGATTAATACGATTTTCTGTGTGAATAGTTTTTTCTTTACGCTTGTTTCGAGTAAAATGCCGGATTTAACAAACGTAATAAACGTAAGTTATACCTACCGATATTGCTTTTAGGAGTGCTATCGAGCCTAAGAACGATTTGATCACATTTGGGATCGATTTTAGCTGTTAGTAAATCCCCCCCCCCCTCCCCCAGGTATAGTGCTTTATGTATATTTAGCACATTCCCTGCACTCAGAATTACGTCATTAAGGCGAGTGGCAATGACCGGGCGTGTCAAAGTTTGCACGAAGTGTACGCGCAATGATCGATGCTCGGATGACCAATCAAGTTCAGGAATGCCGTGTGCGTACTAAGCGCTAAACGTTACGTGCTAATTTCTACGCTGGCCTGCGGGACTATACTATCCAGGTGGCGAGTCGAGTATGATATTTCGATTTGTTATTACTGTTGGTGTTGCATCTCGGATTTTGAATGACTGAAATTGGATAGACTTTGCATCTTTTTGGATTCGGTCTTGACCGAAAGGCGAGCGTGAAGGTAAGAATACAATTAAACTATTTATTCATTGGCTTTTTTGAGGGGGGGGCAGCTCAGTAGGAGGGGGAAGTTGTATAAAACAAACAATGCACGTTTGCTTGTGCATTTGTTGGCCGAAATATAAAATGCACTCTGTGCTCGACTCGCCACCTGGATATACCGCACTCGGTCCTGCGGACCTCGGTGCGGTATATCCAGGGGCTCTTCTCGCACATCGTGCATTATTTGGCCCTGAATGCACTCGCTACCGTGCGTTTTTTTGTATAATATCCAACTTTAAAATGTATATTAGACAGGTTTATAACTTCCAACTCATGACAAAATCAAATTAACTGAACATTAACAGATAATACATGTTTGCTCAAAACAAAAACAAACAAAAAAAATGTGTTACATTCTATCAAATGTTGGGCACACAAATTACATTTTTAGTCAAGAAATGTTCGTGGAACCCAGCCACATCAGTATTTTCCGAGAGAATGATATAGCATAAATGCCATGCATTTACCCAAAATTCCCTCCAAACAGAAAGAAATACGTCTTGGCTGGTCTACTATTATAGAGATATGTATTCTGTTTCTCAGTTGTATACAGTGTGAGTCCAAAATAAGTTTACACCTAGAAAATTGCTAATTATTTTAAAAATCATCTATGAACATTAAATTATTATACATCTTATAAAAGAGTGTTTTATCCCAAATCAATTGGTATAATTTGTGTGTGTTATGTGGTCACACTTGGATGAACAGGATACATTGTTTAAGAGATTGCAAAAATCGACTTGCGCCAACATGATGCCTATGTGATATTTGAATAAAACCATTGGGATTTGGGTAATTTGTCTTTGCAGATCCAAATAACATCCCTAACAAAATTAATCATGCCACACATATTAAAACACACACACGTGTCAGAGTCATATCCACGAGCAGACAGACGAAAAGTGTACCCCCACCCGCAAACACAGAAACACACACACACGCGTGTTTGCGTGTAAATGTGTATATGAGGGGTGCATTCATGTTTTTCTGGGCAGCCCACATTGGCACAAGAACTGCCATGACTGCAACTTTCGTAGATTATTTCCACTGCATCTTCAAGTATATATATATTTGTTGTTGGGGTGGGGGCGGCAGGGTGTACATCGGCACCATGCACGATAGGCTGGACCGGGGCGAATGAAGAGAGGGATTAACCAAGGGGTAAACGGGAGTGATTTTATTGAATTAGTAGGTATGAATAAAAGAAGGAGAGAAAGAGAGAGAGTGAAATAGAAATAGAATGAGCGAGTGGGACAGCGAAAAAGAAAATGAATGAGAGAGTGATTAAGTGATAGAGTGTTTGAGTGAATATGTGGGTGAGAGAAAGGGATAGAAAGGGAAATTGAAGTATAAAGTGCGTGTGTGCAGGCTCAACGGGGGACGACGTGCCACCAACCCCAGGCAATTTGTTTTAATATTGTCACTGCCCCCGACTGAGCGAAATATCGGGGGGGGGGTGCGAGGTTTTTTACATTTCCGGGGGCAATAAAAAAAGACAAACAAAGTATTCTTACCCCCACCCCCTCCCCCGCCTACTTGCTGGCTGGCTGAGTCGCCGCTAAATATTTTCTCACAAAGTGGAGAAGAAGAAAAAAATATAAAAAATCCTCCTGTATCCCCTTATTTACCGGCTTGCCGATTCGCCGCTAAATATTTTCTCACGAATTGGGCCCACCACCCTCTTATCGCCGGCTGGATCTGCCCCTGTGTGTGTGTGTGTGTGTGTGTGAGAGAGAGAGAGAGAGGAGGGGATGGCCGGTTGACAGACATCGAGAAAGAAAATGACTGAATAGTTGACTGAAGGAGGGAGAGAGAGAGAGAGATTAATTGTAACTGTTTACCAGTTATTGTGTATGCCAAAAACGAAAGAAATTGAAATAAGTCATGTCTCGAATAGCTATGAGAACGAGTGTCAATATACAGACTTATCAGTACATCACTACACTACACAAGGAATCCATTATGCGTGAACCATTTGAAGAGCTATTCTTTTCAGGGACATTGCTGCTTTTCCATTCTTCCAAACTAAGGCCAAGTAAAAATGATTTGTAGTTTCTCGTCCTCGCAAGCTTTTGGCGCCCTTTTTTTTTTTTTTTTTTTGGGGGGTGGTTTCTTGTTTAAGAAAACAAAATGTTCAGTGATATCTCAGGTGTATATCAAAATTATTTATTAAAAAGGCATAGTACTGATAATGTAGAAAAAATATTTCATATTTCATTTTATGTATTAAAATACCATTTTAAAGTTTAATTAACTGGGAACTTTATGAAAGTCTGCAAACATGCATGAAGTTTATCACGATATCATGAGTAGTTAGTCCCATCTGGGTCGAATGGTGTATTATTTTCTCTTTTTCTTTGGAGGGGGGAGGGTTGGGGTAATTTTGGTCTTCAGTGTCATTACTTAAACCAAAAAGAAACGATACACACTAGGTATGTGAACAGTGAACTTAAGTAGCCTGCATTTCCTTCTTAATTTTAGTGTAGCGCGTTGCCGACGACATGGCAAGTGCTATTGTGAAAAGTAACTGAGTGATTTCAAGTTCGGTGTTGAAAGCTGGTGTTGGTGTTGTGAGAACACCAACACCAGCTACAACACCGAACTTGAAATCATGCTGGTGTTGAGGTTGACCTCGGAAAATATGACGCATTTCCGGTAGTCTGTGTTGAGGGCTGGTGTTGAATGTCGTCTGCTGAACCGAGTATCGCGGTTGGTGTTGACGATTTACGTGTAATTTTCCCATTCACCAACACCAGCCCCTAGGGATTGGGAAATTCATGATTTCAAGTTTGGTGTTGGTGTTGGTGTTGCAGTATACCGCAGGTAACTATGCGTGCATCTGTCAAGAATCTCACGATCAAGCCAAGGTAAAATCCATTTTCCCGTCAAAACAACTGTAAATCATGGGAGCTATGTACGTTTTTCAAGAGAAATTATATTTTCTCTATTCATTTTTTAATATGACTTTACATTTGATATTCGATATGATGTAATTCATTGGAATTTTTGAAAGGATTATGCTTTTATCGCAAGACTTTTCGCATGTAGAGTGACATCACTCGGCGTTGAGGCTGGTGTTGAGCTATCGATAACGTGATCGGTATCGTCCTTCTATCGTTATAACAATATTAATTCATTCAATATAATTGAGATTACTGTATTTTGTACTCTGTAATTGGTTTCAATATGTTATATATTACAATTTGTATGAATTAATATTATTTATTGAGTGAATACAATAAAGAATATTACAAAACAAAAAAAACTGACCGTCGGTGTTGGAGCTCGGTTTAGCAGCCTTTTCACGCTCTCAACACCAACACCAACACCGAACACCGTACTTGAAATCACTCACTGTATAATGTAGGCGTACCGTTTGGTGTTGAATGGTATAGGGTGGATATTCATTCAAGATAAATGTTACTTTTTCTATAATACATACTTTCAAACAACCTAAATTGTAACAAATACACCATCAATCAGACACATTTGAGAATTTGACCTGTATATTGACATAAATAGCATGTTTTTCTTCTTTGTTCTAAATTGTAATGTTTTGATTTCCTCACATTCATTAAAACACATCCGCCTCTCAAAACCACATGTACAAACCCACACTCACATTAACACACAAACATTAAATAACAATAACAAAGCCCTCTTAATATTGAGGTGGAAAGGGGCACCTATTATACCTAAAAATATATCATATCAAAAACAGTTTTAAATACTCACTTTATTTGTATGATCAATCAGTAGGCCTTTAAGAGCAGGTCAATGACGTCATTCACTGCCTTTTAGTTTAGGTACAAGATGAATTGTTTCGATAACAAGATAGTTGAGTAATAAATGAACTATACACAATTGGTTAGGACTTCTAAGGGTGTTGTCCGTGGTAATAGGGACTTTTCGATTTGCACGTTCATAAGCCAACTGAGACGTATGCGGTCATTTTTAAGCAGGGTTGACGAGGCACGCTGACTGTTGTTCGTTACCTTTTCGATTTTACACAACTACGACGCTCGCTTAGTGAGCGCGAAATTCGATCGAATAGCTAAAGATCCAACATCAAATTCGGTGCATGGACTATTCTCAAAAATTATGCTGCAACAGATTAGCGATGCATAAATAAAATGTGTTCATTTTATGAAATATTCTGCTTAGTGAGCGCGAAATTCGATCGAAAAGCTAAAGATCCAACACACCAAATTCGGTGCATGGGACTGATCTCGAAAATTATGCTGCAACAGATTGGCGATGCATAAATAAAATGTGTTCATTTTATGAATTATTCTGCAACACTTTTGATTTAAGGGAAATTACAGACACGAAAATGTGTTAATTTAAGAGAATTCACGCTTCCATCACTCTCCGGTTCTAGAATTATGTCAATTTGGTCCATTTTGTGACTTCGATGTGATGTTTCGTGCCTACAAAAGATTGCTTACGAACATGTACCGTCACAGTTTGCGAACGACGGCAAAACAAGGGCGAACGCGTTCGAGAATTCTGCTACGAACGATGAGCTCGTCGATGCGCATGCGCACTGCTTCAATAGTTACCGCATACGTCGCAGTCCACTAGTGAACGTGCAAATCGAAAAGTCCCTAATATTACGTGTACTAAAACCCTGCTCAAAGCGTACAACGTTCTATAAACGGCTCAAACTGGTGTAACGTGTGAGAACGAATAAAACTTAAACAAGAGTCTTTCGAATCACAATTCCAGCCAAATGTTGAAGTGCACGATTTTGCTTGCATTGAAATCTCCTCATTCGCCGAATGCGATGTAACTTGCTTTAGTTGAGAAAGTATGTAAATTATCAAAAGTCGACTCCCTGTTTCGAAGAGACCGACATAAAGCAGCCTACGAGGAAGTAATAACATACAGCGTCAACAAGTCTAGATGAACGCGATCAGGTTGAGGAAAATAAATAGAAATCTTAACAATGCCTCGCTCGAATGAATAAACATTATAGTGATACGTATTCGTGACGGGTTTCAATGCTGCACTGCAGGGGTGGCGGAGCGTCTTTTAAAGTGGGGGTGCACCAACAAAAGAGCACTTTCTTCAAAAAGAAGAGGGAACCTACAAATGGTAACCTCAACATATCTCAACGTGATTTAAAGAGTAAACATTTGGTCCAAACAAGACACACTTCTTATATTAAAACGACTTAAATAGAGAAAGGACATTTGATATAGCGTTGAAAACGAGCACGATTATATTCTAAACAGGGGCCCAGTTCGTACTTTAAGGGCGTTGTGCCGTGGTGGTAGAAAAAGAGTACATTTTACTACACAAAGCTGCTCCAATTCTTTGAAACTAGATATGGCTCTTTTTATATGACCGCAAAGGCACATGTTTTGTAGGCGACAATGGGAAATATAGAGAAAAATATACTTACTAAACGGGAGTTATATAGAAAGGGAAAAGGTGACTAATCAAAAGTAGCAAGAGAAACTTTTCACATTGATGAAAGAAACACTTAATAGATAAGGAAATGGGGCACTTATCATAAGTAAAAGGGGGCATTTATCAGAGAAGTGAAAAGGAACACTTCTCGCACCCGAAAGGGGACACTTATAGGTAGGGGTAAGGGACATGTATTACAAAGGAAAAGGGGCACTTTTCATACCTGAAAGGGCACTCATATGATATGTATTAAAAGGGGCAGGCACTTATTAAACAGGAAAGATGCACTAATAAAAAAGGAAAGGGGCATTTATTACAAAGGAAAGAGGCACTTGTCAAAGTAAAAGTGGCACCTTTCATATTTGAATAGGGGCATTAATGAGAGGGAGAGGGATCCTTGTCTAAATAAAATGGGCGCCCATCAGATTTGGATAGGGTTCTTACCAGAGGTGAAAATGGCAAAGGGACATTTCTCAAAGTCATAAAGAAAACATTGGAAATAGAATGTGTAAGACATAAACATGATAATGCAAACAAAATAATTTATTTTCATGCTAATCCTCCAGCACCAACTAGCCAAGCAAAACTTCGGAAAGATGCAAATAAGGACATACTCGAAGACAATAATTTGTGACATTTTGCCTATTATCAAGACATTTAATTTATAAAAAAAAATCAAAAGGCTAAACCCAAGGAATAATTATAGGATTGCAGGGCCCTCAATTAGAGAATAATATTAATACCATTGACGCTACCGGGTAAAAACTATTTCACCATCGTTATGTACACGAATGATACAAACATTCTATTTTGCAAATATCACGTTTTCATACTCACTACGGTAAATCATGCACTTCAAAAGACCAGCAAATTACAAACCTAGAAAAAGGTAAAAATTAGAAGCATTAACTTCATCATCCTTGTTTCTATTTGCTTTATGTATTGCAAGATCTACTGTTTAAGATAAAGTTGTAAAGCAGTTGCAAATGTGGTAGGGCGGGGGGGGCAAAAGGACTTGCGCACTTTTCAAATGGTATTGCGAGAGAGAGAGAGGGAGAGAGAGAGGGAGAGAGAGAGAGAGAGAAAGAGAGAGAGTGTGAGAGAAAGAGAGAGAAAGAGAGGGAGATGGAGAGAGAGAGAGAGAGAGAGAGAGGGGGAGAGAGAGAGAGAGAGAGGGAGAGAGAGAGAGAGGGGGGGTTATGGTCCAGGGTTCAAATTCAGTTTTCTTTCAAATTATTGAAACCTGGTAGGGATACATGCCATGTGGCGGTACATACAAAGTACAACACTGTCGTTTATTGTCATTAAAATATTGAAAAAGCATTGCGGAAGAAGAAGAGGAATCATGAAAATAATCGCTTCCCCCTCTCTCTCTCTCTCTCTCTCTGTGTGCTTAATCCTCCAAACAGTGGAACCAAACAAGTAGAATCTACTGTAATACGAATTATTGTGAGTCCTAACGGAAATAATAAACTGCCACGTCATGGTCGCATTAAAAAGCAGCAATGGCGATTGTTGCTAAAATACAGCAACAAATGTTGCTACGATTGCTCTTGCCCTAAAGATTACCAGGTGATATACAACTAGATAAAACTATACTCGACAAAAACGATATTGTCTTCAAAACATACATGAAAAAATGAAAATATTATGAATAAGACATAAATGTGACCATGTACAAAAAGTAATTTTTTGTGTTCATGTTAATCCTCCAGTTTTAACTTACTATGCAAAACTCAGGCAGATGCAAATAAGTTATACGTAAAGGCAGTTATTTTATGACATATTGCCTATTGTCAAGATATTTGATAAAACAACAAAACGGTAAACACAGGGGATAACATTCAGATTGTATGGCCCTCATAGCGAAAACAATAATACCGTTGACGCTACCGTGTGATAATCTAACTTTATCTAACATTAGAATCTGACAATATTCACCCCCCCCCCCCGCCTCTCTCTCTCTCTCTCTATCTATCTCTGCTTAATCCTCCGAACAGTGGAATCAACAGAGTTGAATCTTCAGAACATACATGAAACATTGAAAATAAAATGAATAAGACATACATTTCATCATGTGCACAAGTTAATTCTTTCTTTTTCATCTTAACCCTCTAGTACCCACTGACTAGGCTAAACACGTGACAGGTGCAAATAAGGGTATACTTGAAGACAATGAAACAAATTATGAAAACATTTACATTTTCAAGACGTTTAATTAAAAACAATCAAAACTCAATACCTCAAAAAAATTAAACACTGTTGACGCCATAGTCATTACCTCATTATCAATATGTAAACGAACGATAAAAACATCCATGATATTGAAAATATCTTGTTTTGATCAAGGCTGTTATAAATCATGCACTTCAACCAGTTAATCACAAACCTGAGAAAAGGTAGCCATAAAAAGTAATTACTTAATCATCCTTGTGGTTTAGGGTTTTTGTTTAATGGAAAGACCCATTCTCTGGAATATACTAGATAAAGTTGTAAGTCAGTGGGGTAGCTCCAATGGGGGTGCAGGTGCATTTCTTCGATTGTATTGCGAGAGAGAGAGAGAGAGAGAGAGGGGGCGGGATGGGGTATGGTATGTATTTACCTGTCATGATTGTGATTGCCATGTGACGGTACGTACAAATAGTACCACTTTGTCGTTTATTGTCATCAAAATATTTTCAAGCAGCATTACGGTGACGATGAACAAATAAGAATAATAATACATCGTGAGTAATCGTGAAAATATGTTGTATCTCTCTCTCTGCTTAATTACCCGAACAGTGGAATCAATTCGGACCGAGTAGAATCAACTGTGACACGAATCATTGTGAGTCCTAGCTGAAAGAGTAAACTGCCACATCATGGTTGTATTAAACAGTAGCTATGGCGACCCACCGTTGCTTACATTCAGCAATCTGGCCTTTTTTTAAATGACAAGTTAAATATATTTGCCAGAGAATGTGAACTATAGGCAGCACTAACTCAATTAATTACACTGGAAAACTATCGTTACCACAAAGTTGTTCGGAATCAAGTAGCAAAACTTTACTTTCGTTTTTAACTGCAGTTATTGGTTACCAAAACAGAGATTGCTCTATATTTTGCCCCGAATAATCAACATATGCTATCTCTTCATTAGATATAAATAGCGTTTTCTAGGTTGTTTGTTTTTAATGTTGTTTATTGTAAGACCTACTGTCTGGAATAAGCTATAGATAATGTTGTACATTATTGGCGTAGCTTCAAGGGGGCGGGGCAAGAGGGCACGTCTATTTGTCCGATTGTACTGTGAGAAAGCGAGAGAGAGAGAGAGGGGGGGTCAAATTCAGTTTTCTTTCATATTATTAAGTCTGGTACTAATGAATTTATTTGCCATGTGACTGCCTTGTGAAGGTACCATATAAATACCGCTATGTTTATTGACATCAAATATATTCAAATAACATTGAAGCGATTATGACAAAATAAGAGAAATAGCACATCTTCGTTCACTTCTGATCTATCTTTCTCTCTGCTAAATCCTCCGAACAGCGGAATCGGAATCGAAATCAACTGTAAACCGATTTATAATAAGTCATACCTGAAAGAGAAAATTGTCACCGTGACGTCATGGTTGTATCAAATGTTGATTGCTGCTTCAATTCTGATTTTGTTTTGCTAAATGTTGTGAAGATTGCTTTCCCTAAATAATACCATTAGACATAAAGCCATATAAAAGAAAGGCCGACAAGTAAATCGCACTTTTATGTTTCATTGTGCCATACACAATGTTGTGTTATATATTCCAATTTAACATATTTGTTCCAAAATTAAAAATCGTGAATTGTTTATTTTACAGAATTTTGAGCACAAAATGAAATTTTTCGTAAAGAAATGTGCGTGGAATCCATCCCGCATCTTATTCCTTAATATTTTCCAAGAGATTCAGCATGGATGCCATGCATTTACCCAAAGTGTTCTCCAAAGTAGACATAACAACGTCTCGGCTGGTCTACTATAATAGAGATATATTCGTGACTGGTTCAATTGTTACACTGTCTCTCAGTTTTACATAATTTTTGTTGTATACAAGAAATGGATTATTCGTTTTTGTACAACTTCAAAGGAGGGCAAGTGTCAGAGTCATTTGTATGCTGCACCATGCACGATAAGCTCGATAGGGGCGAATGGAGAGAGATTAACTGAGTGTGTGCGTCAATGGAAGAGAGACAGAGGGAGAAAGAGAGAACGAAACGGGAGTGAGTTTGTTTTCAATTATTAGGTATAAATAACAGCAAGAGATAAATGGAGAGACAGAAAGTGAGATAGAAATTAAATGAGCGAATGGGAGAGCGAAAACAAAATGAATAAGTGAGTGGGTGAGAGCGAAAGAGTGATTACGTGATATAGTATTTCAAAGAATGTAAGAGGGGGGGGGGTGAAGAGAGATACTAAGAGGGAAATTGAAATATCAAGTGAAAGAGAAAGAGAGACAAGGGCAAGGAGACAGACAGAGAAAAAAACATGGCTGATTGGATGGCTGAAGGAGGGGTAGAGAGATAGATTAATTGTTATTGGGTACCAGTTATTCTGTATGCCAAAAGCGAAAGAAGTTGAAATATGTCATGCCTGGAATAGTTATGGAAACGAGTTTCAATATAAAGATTATATCACTGCCTCCTACACTAAGCAAGGAATCCATTATGTGTGAACCATTCAAAGAGATATTCTTTTCAGGGGACATTGCTGCTTTTGTATTCTTCCACACTAAGGCCAAGTAAAAATTATTCCTAGTTTCCCTTCCCGCAAGCATTCTTTTGGCGCCTGCCTCCTTTATACATATATATTTTGTTATTTGATAAGTTTACCTTCAGATAAAAAACTAATTCGGTGATATCTTCGATTTAGATCTAAAATAAATGTGTAGTAAACGGGGAACTTCATTAAGGTCTCACAACATGCATGAAAGTTTATCAAGGTATCATGAGAGGTCAGTCCCATCTGTGTCAAATGGTGTAGTGTCAAGTAGATCCCCTAGATCTCCATACTGAACCATGTCCATAATTATTATCATATATTTATTATTATTTGGCCGGGGGAATTTTGTCTAGAGTGTCATTATATAAACCAAAAAATATACAAACTAGGTATGTGAACTTAATTAGCCTGAATTCCCTCCATAATTAGTCTTAACAAGTGGTAGAATATCACAAATGTTAGTGCAGCGCGTTGCCGACGACTCGCCAGCTGCTTTGGGTGTAGGGTGTGCGCAAGAGGGCATTAAAGACTGAACTTCGGGAAGGCCTTGATTTGTTCACATTCATTAAAACGTAACTGCTTCCCAAAACCACATGTACAAACAGACACTAAAATAAAAATAACAAAGTATTCTAAATTGTTTAAAATAAACATGTATAGTACTAATAAGATTGATTTATATGTCGTAGCTACTCATTTATAAAAAGTATTCTATTGTAGTGTTGTTATTATGATTTCCTTACTTTTTGTAACATTTTGAAGACTATATATTATTATGCAAATCAATTATTTGTTTGCACGCTCTATATATCTACTTAATTAAACAAATATTTCATAAACTTTGGTTTTCTTCTTTATTGTTTTTACCCCAAATATTTTGCTGAAGACGACTATATAAGCACAAGTTAACATAAGAGCCATGCCTAATAGCATTTGTATGTGCGACCACTTTATCAAAATATCAAGTATGAACAAATATGCAAACACCCACGCCTCATTTTCGACAAAAAACGGACGAGAAACTAGGTTTCGATTTTACATAGCCTATAACAAATAGACCAGATTCTGGTGGTTGTAATTGTTTCCTTTTATCGAGTGCATGCAAGCGCGCATACCCCAAAAATTCACCTACCAGAAAACAAAGGCGTTTCTACGGTCGTAGTCGTAATTGTAGCTATTATTGATAATCGTGCTACTACTAGATTTCAATCAGTTCATTATTTTATCAGAGGTTAAACGGGGCATTTATGAGAACAGGGAAAGGGACCTTATTTAGAAGAAAAAAATGAGAGCACTAATCACACGAAAAAGAGGCACTTATTGGAAAGGAAAAGAGGGTTCGTATATAAATACAAGGGACACTTATCAGAGGTGAAAAGGGTACTCAATAGAAGGGGAAGGGGTATCTTACAAGGAAAAGGGGCACTTGAGAAAGTAAGAGGAGAACCTCTCAGAAATGAATAAAGGTAAAAGCGGCATGTATCAGAGATGGGTAGTGGCATTTATAAGAATGTGGAACGTGCACATATTAAAAGGAAAAAGGGACACTTATCTGAACTGAAAGGGGACATTTTTCCTATGTAAATGTATTCCCGTTTGGGGTACCTTTTTATCCCCCCCTCGGAATGCCGCCTCTGAAATAATAGGACACAGCGTCAGCAAGTCTAGTTGAACGTGTTCAAAATGAGGACAATAAAATAAATTTTAAAATGCCTCACTCACATGGATTAACATTTTAGATATGTGCATTGTTGACGGGTATCAATGTTGCACGGCAGGGGCGGCGGAGTCTTTGATACAAAAGGGCACCGACTGCAAACAAAAGGCAGCACCTACAAAGGATAACGAGTTTTAGACATTGGTGTTCACCCCTGCATTGTACCAGGGATGATCGTCAACATTTCTTTTTACTGCTTCAGCACCAAATTTTGCAGATGTTTGTTATCGTCTGACGATTAAAAACCATGCAGAAAACCTTTCAATAAAATTCACAATCCCGATGGGGTTTTTTAAGCACAATATTATAATGAAAGAATTAATAAGTCTTTTAAAATTGTTATTTTATGAGATAGGCTTACATTAAATGCAAGCGAGCGTAGTTAGCAAGTTTTGGGGGAAATTAGTGAGAAACAAAAATGCTCTCTGCCGCTTGACATTAATGGCATATGTTAAGTTGGCTAAGACTGAGAAATCTATTGTTTTGGGTGAGATAGGCTCAATGGGAAGCGCAGCAGATGGAGGAAACAAAGGAATGGTCTACTTCTACCTAGGGCAGTGTTCTTGCCCCTGTGCTCTTTAATGTTTACACCAATGACCAGTCAGTGTACCCAGTTACAAGAAGCTTCATCGACGCTGATGACCTTGGCATAGCAGTCCAGAGTTCTCACATGGAGGGGGGCAGAAAAAATCCACATCACCACCTCTCATGCAGGTCACTAATTGGAGTGGGGTCCAGGGGCGGAGTCCCTAGAAGCTAAGGGATTTTTTTAAATTTTATAACGGTCAGATAGGCAATCAGGGGCCCGCCTTAAGGGTTTTTAGGCATTTAATTACGGTCAGATGAGCATATTTTGATACCTTATTTGCGACACTGGCATGCAGGTCACTAATTGGAGTGGGGTCAGGAGGCGGACCCCAGAAGCTAAAGCGGTTTTAGGCATTAAATTACAATCAGATGAGCATCCAGGGGCCTCCTTAGGGCTCTCGGTGGGGTCCACGGGCAGTGCCCCTGATGCTCAGGGTTTTAGGCATTTTATTACGGTCAGATGAGTATCCAGAGGCCTGCCTTAGGGACCTGGTGGGGTCCGGGGGTCAGAGCCCCTGGAAGCTCAAGGAAAAATCATGACATTCCAGCAACATTTATAAATCGCTGGTATCGAATTAGAAATAAACCACGTTTGAATTTTATTTCGGGGGCAACTGCCCCAAGCACCCCATCAGTAGGCCAGTGCGAGGGCATAGTGAACGAGACGGTTGAAGGTGACGGAAATGACTACCCCCTCACAGTTTTGTTAAAGTTTTGTTGTATTAAAAAGACCTGGACTCAACTTTATCTTTAAAGCATAAAAAAGAAGGTATGAAGTCTTAAAGTTGCAACGAATTGGAAAGATGTCAATTTTACATCTCGAATACAATGTTCCTTTCCGAGTTCTTGTTCTCCCGACAGTTCAGTAAAAGCTGGTAATAGCAATGCTATAGTTAAGCAGTGGTCTAGTAACCAGGAGGTCTCGGGTTCAAATCCAAGTCCACGCGCTAGTCCCCAACGGTAAGCATTAATCTTCTTTAATTGTCAAAGTCCCTCTGAGATCCCCTGCCGATTCCCTGGTTGTGTAAGTGCAAGAACACACATGCTTTCTTAGCTGTCAGATTAAAACAGACCATCAAACAACCAAACAACTACATGGTCACGAGAAGTCCATCTCAGCCAACTTCAAGGTTAACTGAGATACACTTCACCAGGCCAGTCGGGATATTTTATAGGGTACGTACATGTAATATGCAACGCTAAGATTTACACAAAACCCTTGATCAATAGTAATCCTTTATAACTATATTTTTTCATGACATGAAAATAATGAATGCGAGAATGTTCCTTCACAGGTATGATGACCGAAATCCATTGGACATTCAGATATAGTTATCTACGAGTCGGTATTGCGAAGCCATATTAGGCCCTCCAAACCGACCAGAGTTTGATGTTTGATCGACGTCCTGGGGAGGGTCTAAGAGGAGGGGTGTCTGATCTTAGATCTTTGGGGCACGTGCCCCCGTGGCTACGTGGCTACGTGCCTGGTTATAAAGCCATATTAGGCACTTTGAAGAAGACAATTATTCAATATTATGAACACGAGATATATATTCATTCTATATCTGGTATGTATAACAATTTTTTTACTAAGTTCATATGAAAGAAGGGAGCGAAAGGAGAGAAATGTGAAAGTATTTTGTTTTATTTGAGTTAAAGTAAGATTTGATTTCATTGAATTGTAAAATGTTTTGCTTGATTTTGATTCAATAAAATAGCCTATGGAGGGCTAAAACGTTAAAAACACTGACCGAAACAATGGATATTATAAACACTTGATAGAGGTAATGATATATTTCTGTCTTCTCTTTCTTTTTCTTTTCTTTGTTTGATGATGATTTGGGAACCTGACTGCTAATGAAGCATGAAGTAAACAACCAGCAGACAGACGGTTGTAAGTCCTCTCCGAGGGACCTGGTAATTAAAATTAATGCCTTACCAAAGGACATGAGCGTATTGACTTGGTTACGAACCCGGGATCTACCGGTTTCGATGCCACTGCTATACCATCCAGCCATCGTGCATCCTTTCTTTTAATAGTCCCTTTACTTTCTTCATTCTAAAAAAAGGCTTTTTTCTTCCCTTTTTTTTCTTTTTTTTTTAAAAGGGGGCGTCTCGCAAGTGTTCTTAAGACAAAACGAGACACAAAACTTCTTCATTCTTTTCTGTACAGATCTTTTTTTTTAAAAATCGTTTAAATTCTGTAGTCTATTCAAGCACTCTGACCTTGAATGTATTGTGCAAGGTGACAGAAGGAGGATTATAACACTGCAGACATCTTTATAAAGATTGTGCTCAAACTTGGCACTGGAATGAAACACATCCTGTTCTTTATTTAGCCTAGCTATCAACGCAACGTACAGCTTACTCTGTTTTTACATCTAAAGGATGTCAAAATGAGAGTAGTATTGGCTGGGTCATAACGAAATTAAAACTAGTATTACAAATCCAAGATCAGACAAACATAGCCTACAGAACACTGTAAGAGCAGGCGCGTAGCTAGGATTTTATTTTAGGGGGGCGGTAGCGGTAGTGAGCACGCAATTAGGGGTAGGGTGCAGGGAGGAAAGTTTCCCCATGGAAGCTTTGACGTTTCATTAAAATATTAGAGAAAGACGATTCGTTGTACCGTTCTCGACTCTAGTCCAGTGTCTGAATTTTCTATGAAAAAATCTTTGCTCATTTTCTCCCTACGTCCTCTTAATTTTTCTCTTCTCTCTCTGTCTCTCTTGTTTGGCCGGCGGTTTTTTTTTTTTGGGGGGCACCCCCTCTGGCTACGCGCCTGTGTAAGAGCACCATTTTAAGTGTATACAGCTTCAAAATTTTAAATTATATAGAAGTATACTGTTTCAGGAAGAGCCACAAACTGAAACTTGATCATGCTATAACAACAAATATCTTTAATGTACTCTAGCTTAAAATCTTACCATGTGTTATTTACGTGGTTATGTGGTGCCTGGTCACATGTCTTTTCTTTTCGAAAACCTAATCGTAACCTTATCTTTCTATAGCGAGGAACATAGTAAGAGGGCGCTCGACAACGATCCCTTTTTAGTGCCCTTGATTGTAGGACAGTTTAGCCGACCAGGATTGAGTTGGGCCGAATACGACGAATACTGTTTTGTTGGGCTAGAATAAATAAAGAATATACGCCATGTCGTGACCTACTAAAACCCAGTTGGCCAAACTCTGTGTATAGATGGTTTTGATCCTTTCAAAAGATCTTTTAAACATTGAGAAGTCCCCCTTTGTGCACTTCCGAATAATCAGTTTCTTCACCCCCCCCCCCGCCCCCATCCCAATATATGTATTCTTCTCGATCCACTCAACCTCTATGAATAATGATTACATAACTTTTATAACAACATATCAGTTGTCATCTTTACGTGTTTGGTACTAATAACATTTTTTTTATCCATGCACAGATAATATCTACGGACTGGAAATGCATCCCCCAATCACACTCTGGATAAACTGTATTTATTACGTCATCCCTCCAGTATGGGCAAGGGGGCAATCAAATCCTCATTTGTATGACAGTAGAAAAAATAAACCAATATGAATGGCGAAAGTTTGAAATAAATCTAATCCATAATGAAAGAGTTATGGAAGTTTGAAATATAATATATGCGTTTCTCAAGTCGGCACTTTTGCCAGTGGATTGTGACGTAGTTAATGACAACTGTTTCGTGTGTCGTGTACAAAAATGTTGTTGTTCTATTTTACTCCCATAATTTTTTGTTCATGCCCTCTGCCTTGGGCACTACTAAAAATGCATCGTAGATAGCCTATTATTACAAGTCCTCTGAAAAGAAAAGATTTCTCTGAGTCATCCATTTAAAAAATAAATGAAATGGTCGTATTTTTTTAGTGTTGGAACAAATGGGAAAATAGTTCACCACTACATCACAGTGACATAACCGGTGTGGCCAATTTGAATTTCCCTTAAGTGTAGTGATTACAGCTCTCAAAATTGTATAGCTGTGATACCTTAGGGATGACAAGAAATGCACCAGGTACACGTTGTCTCCTGGGTATCGACTGCACAGTTTTTCATGTGGTTTATTACTAAAGCAGTCACAAGGTGGCGCTAGAACAACTCATCCCTTCATAATGAAAGAGTCATCAATATTATTGTTCGGACATCTGTGATAACATTCATGTTTGCTTTTACCACAATTTCGGGAATCAAGATCCAGATTGCTCACTTGCCACAACCTGATAACTCAATGTGTATATATCTTCTTGTACAGATATCATACAAGTTGTAACTGTTGTAATAAAACCAATGTTTATTATTTGTCTTGTATCTTCATGTCTTTGCCATTTTTTCTATTTTACTTTTATAGAACACATACACATTTGTAATATAACACTTTTCCCTTAAAGAAACATTTGTTTCCAGCCTCACCTTTTTCTTCCTTTTTTTGTATCGTTGTTACGCCGCATAAAAATCAACTTCATATCATATTTAAATCATTAAATGAGTAAGATGCAGGGAGGTCTAATCCCTCCTGGCCAAACTAGTGCAGATAGGCATTAAGTATAAATTTTGTTACATTACGAAAATGCCATATTGAAGACTCTACTATAATACAACTAATGTCATAGGCTCACTGTTCAAGTTTTGTACATAATGTATATAAGATTTAATTTTTTTTCCATAAAACGTTATTTACACATGTCTGTTCCTAAGCAGCTGCTGCAGCATGGATAGTAACTCTCTTTATCTATTTTAAAAGATACATGTAATACAAATTGATAATTTTATAAGTTTGTGTATTCATAAACATTTGTTTTGTACGATTTACTAATTCAATCTAAATTATCCCCTCTCTCTCTCAAATGTCTCCCTCTCTGTCTCTGTCTCTTTGTATCTCTCTCTCTCTGTGAAGTTGGCCCACATTTCAATTCAATTCAAGTTCAATTCAAGTTTATTTCCACATTTGGTTAAAAAGAAAGAAATACGATCTAGATGTGTAAATATATATATATACATGTATATATAGTGTGTATATTAAACATAGTTTCAAAAGAAATTTTGAACATAATTTCGTTTGAACACCCTTTCAAGTAAGACCATCACCATCATCATTCATTAAAGTCAGTATTTTTCCTCTTACAGACTTTCGTGCCATGATGACACTCCCTCCCTTCACTTCTTCTTGTATCAAGCATTCTTCTCATTTAGACCAACCTTGTTGCTTTCTTTCTTCACCATATCTTTGCATGAAATCTTTGGTCTTCCTTTTGATCTATGCCATCCACTTTCAGATCCCACGCTCTTTTCACAGGTTCATCATCTTCCCTTCTCAACACATGACCCATCCATCTCAATCCATTTCTCTTTACCCGTTCCACCACAGTTTCTTCCAGACCCAACCTTTCCATGATGCTTTCCAAATACTTAATAATGATAACAATTTTGATTCCATGAGAGTCTTTTGATAACCTTGACCTCAACTTTTATTGAGAATAATGACATCATATTGCAATACTTCTTTCCCTCTGCACAGACCTCGCTGGACATCGTCAGTGACGACATGCGCAAATCCCAGACTCACCAGCGACAGTGGCGCAACATCGAGTTCAGGGACCGCTATCTCTCGGAGCGCAACTTTGAGCGCGTCAACTTCTGGTCCACCATCAACACTAGGGACTTTTAGATTCACACGACGAGAACGTGGACTGCCACGTGTGCCATTCTTTCAAATCACTGGCCCGTGCCCGGCAGTGCCTTAAAAGGACGTCACATTACCTTAAAGGATGTCACCGTGGCAGTCCACGTTCTCGTCGTGTAAAATCTAAAAGTCCCTATACTATCGTCATGCTGGTAACCCTGATCATACAGGTGATCATGATCAGGAGCTTGTTTGGCAGTACAACCAAAGTCAGAACGTGATCAGCGTTGTAGGTTCAAAATGAGTAGAGAATATAAGCTTTGTTCAGTGCTGTTTATTAAGCGATTAGTTAGGATCATGAGCAGATTTTTTATTTACATGGGATGTTAATGTCTTTTCACGCCCATGCTGCCTCCCAGGTTTGTCTTGAACAATGCACGTGTGAACATGATGGAACGATGATGGGTTAAATCATATGTACAGTATAGGCCATGTTCATACACGGATATATCCTGAGCAATACAAGCAATTGGTAGATGTTTACATACGATTATTTTAGGGTTTCCTTGCCCATGAGATTAATTACTAGAGACTTGTTTCATCTGTTGAGAGCCAGAGAGGCAGTAACTATATTTTAATGGACAGGGCCCCATTTCACAAAATTTCAATGACAAATGACAAATGACAAAACTGCTGATGACCAATCAGAAGCAAAGATTTCACTAGCTTAAAACAAAAACTGTCATTTGTCACTGATGACAAGTTTTGTGAAATGGGGCCCAGGTTTAATGAGAAGCCCTATTCAAGGAAACCAACAAAATGTGGTCTTTATCTTTATAGACAGGTGGTCTTTCTATACAGGTGGTAGCTAAAGTAGGTTTGATTGTAACTAGATTAATTCATTTCCTTACCATCCACCTGGGCCCTGTTTCATAAAACTTGTTATCTATAACAAAATAATGCTAAATTTCTATGACAAATCTGCTCTCAGCCAATCAAATGCCACTATTTCAGTAGCTTTTAATATAACGGTTTATTGTACCGTAACCTGTTTAGGTAGCTTATATCAGTTATTGTTACTTGTTTCAGTAGCTTATAACAGTTATTGTAACTTCTTATTGATCACAAGTTGTATGAAACAGGGCCCTGGTGGATGCTGAAGACAGCAAGAAACAACATTATACGATAATGATAATACATACTTAATTAGATCTTAAGATTGATAAATACTTAATTTGACTGCAGTGACCAACCACCAAAAGAATTCTTTATTTTGTTTTCGTTAGAAGACAAAATTATTACCCCAGAACTTATTTGACATTCTTTTTTTTAAATATGCCAAAATTGAATTGACTGGTTTACTCACCAGTCACTCTTAGACTGAGTAAGATTTTGGTTTATATATATACATTGTATATATCTTCTTACAGAATGTATACTATATGAATTTTCAAAAATAGTTTTGATATACAGTCAAACCTGTCTATAGCGACCGCCCAAGGAAACACAATAAGTGGCCTATGTAGACAGGTGGTCTTTGTAGACAGGTTCCTTTAGTACATGTTTCAATGAAAAACCATTTTCAAGGGAGACGAAAAATGTGGTCTTTATAGACAGGTGGTCACTATTAAAAGCAGGTTTGACTGTACTACTATTTGAAATACAGTCAAACCTGCTTTAGTGACCACCTGACTGTCTACAAAGACAACTTTTTGTGTTTCCCTTGGGCGGTCGCTATAGACAGGTTTGACTGTAATACATACATGGAAGGAACCTGAGCATATCTCTGGAGAGCAAACTAAATAATAGTGATCAGTCCCATGTATGTTGTTAGATGTCTGTATGTCGTTGTGACTTTTTGAATAACGTTTTGATTATTTCAATGGATTCCGATTGTACTGCTTCGAGAGATATGTGAATTCTTTGTATACATTTAAAAACCAATCAGTGCCTTGTAAAGGTTCGTTTACACTTGATGCCGGAAACCACAACATTCTTTAATTATTATTATCATTTTTAATAAAATAAAAATTACGCATAAGTAAATAGCAAGTAGGGATGAAAAGAGTCACTTCATGCAACCAAGTTCCTAAGCGTATATAATTTATACACTATCTTTTTTATACAGGATTGAGAAACCAACAAGCATAACTCTAAACATCATTACGAGAAGAAAAAATATACGGTTTACTGCATCATATTTGAACGAGCCTTAAAATCTATATATGAATTACATGTACTCTAATTTGTTGTTGTATTGTAAGAATGTATTTCTGGTTTTCTATGATGATGATGACTGATGATGACAAAACAATTTTATCAAATTTACAATAATTTGTCAAATTTTGTCAAATATAATAATTCCAGCTTCCAGCTTACCTACTGTAAACTGTAGTGATGTGCATGAATGTATCTGGTTAGACATTTCTTTTTATTGTTGATTTAGTGCTTCCTTTTACCCGTTGCCAATCATTTTTAATTATATTTTGTCCTTTTGTGGCCTCTGTTTACTCATGATAATTGTAGTAGGCATAGATGCCAAATAAACAGCATACCCATAATGTGGTGTAAGATGTTAAAGCCCCTCTGCACTAGTTTGGCATGGAGGGATGAGACCTCCTGCGAGGTCACTGGCAGGTGGTTATCTCATCAAATCAGCTCTCAATTAACATTAGAAAAAGGGCATCATGGGGGATCAACGGGTACCGCTTAGGCATTGTTGGATGTATAGAGGGCGCAAGTAGCTATAAGTAGTGCAGTGGGGCTTTAAGTGACAATTAGCTGAGTACTCAGGGTAGTCAGGGTAGCTTTTAATTTTCTTATAAATTGATTGGGTTCCAATTTTTCAGCTCATATAGATGGTAGTTTTGCTAATTTATTTCATTTTTCTTACTCTTCTTGTTTAGTTTTCTATTCCATTGTGATACAGAGGTCAAGGGGAAGTGAGTTCGCGTGTATTTATTACTGAATAAGAATGCTGTATGTTGATCGTTTTTAGTAAATTTTGTATCTTACTTACCATTGGAAATGGGAAATCATAATCGCATAAATCATAATTGCATAACAAGGTTTTATTCACCCAGACCTAAAGAAAATTTTCAATTATACATGCAATTATGTTTCTTTACAACCCCCTGTATGGAAAACAAAAAAAATTGTCATTAATAACTGAAAAAGTGAAGCAGGTTTCACTGTTTGGACCCCAAAACAATTCTCATCAATTATTTTGTATACTTTAGTAGTTGATCCCCTTCCTAGAAATCGTTTTCAAAACGACTCTTTTGCCTTCATGGAATAGCCCATAGATAGTATGAGGACGGGATTTCGACTTTTGATTTGTGTATTTTGTAGCAACAAAAAAGAATATCTGCACAAAGTGTTGATATTCGTGTGAACTTTTGCTTTTCCTAAGATTAAATATATCTTAAGCTATAAGAGTTTTGTATCTTCTTTGTGTCATTAGTGTCATTAGTGTTGTTATTTCATGAATTTCATGGATAGCTTAAAACCACCAAGAACTTGGAAAACCAAACCAGACGATATGTGTGTGTGTGTGTTGTGTGCGCGTATGTAAATCCTTCTTTGTGGGGACATTTTTCCATTCCACTTGTGGGGATATGGTCCAAAGTGGGGATATCCCCACAATGAAAACCAGTCTAAAATCATTAAAATGGCAAATAATTTATGTTAATAGCGCCCTCTAGTGAACCATCAGGTATTTCTGGGTTTTTTTTGCCCATTTATATCAATGTGTAGAGTGTGTATGACATCCCCACTTCAACCATTTACCTGTACCGTGTGTGTGTGTGTGTGTGTGTGCGCGCGCGCGCGTGGGTTGGGGAGGGAGAAAAGAAGTTATAAAACACATTCTGAATGTGTAGTGGGGGGTAGTGAGCACAATTTTTTTCTTTTGGCCTCCGAAAATTGATTTTTTTTTTTACTTCCACCCCTTGAGCGCCAGGGGAGGGGGCCCATCTTGTGTTTTGTTTTTATCTAGGCGAGGGGAGCCCAGGCCCCCCCCCCCTGGATCCGCCACTGAGCATGGATGCCATGCGTTAACCTTAAAATAGAATCTTTTTCTAGAGTCTTTTTTAACCTCTATACCGTTCCTGTCACTCACTCACTCTCTCCCTCTCTCTCTGCTCTTTACCCTTCCCGTCACTCTCTCTTTCTCTCTCTCTGCTCTATACCCTTCCCGTCACTCAATCACTCTCTCTCTCTCTCCCTCTCTCTTTGTAGTCTATAACCTCTCTTTCTCTGCTCTATATTACCCTTCCTGTCTCTCTCTCTCTCTCTCTCTCTTTCTCTGCTCTATACCCTTCCCGTCACTCTCTCTCTGCTCTATACCCTTCCCGTCACTCTCTCACTCTCTCTTTCTAGTCTCTAACCTTTCTCTTTCTCTCTCTTTCTCTCCTGTTTACCCTTCCCGTCACTTTCTCTCTCTCTCTCTATACCCTTCCCGTCAATCTCTCTCTCTGCTGTATACCCTTCCCGTCACTCTCTCTCTCTCTGCTCTATACCCTTCCCGTCAATCTCTCTCTCTGCTCTATACCCTTCCCGTCACTCTCTCTTTCTCTCTCCCTCTCTCCTCTATCCCCTTCCCGTCACTCTCTCTCTCTCCTCTATCCCCTTCCCGTCAATCTCTCTCTCATCTATACCCTTCGCTCTCTCTTTCTCTCTCTCTCTCTCTGATACCTTAGGGACGATGAGAAATGCACCAGTTACACGTTATCTGCACAGTTTTTCATGTGGTTTATTACTAAAGCAGTCACAAGGTGGCGCTAGAACAACGCATCCCTCCATAATGAAAGAGCCATCATTATTGTTTGGACATCTGTGATAACATTAATGTTTGCTTTTACCACAATTTCGGGAATCAAGATCCAGATTGATCACTTGCCACAACCTGATAACTCAATGTTTAAATATTTCCTGTACAGATATCATACATGTAAGTTTTAACTGTCGTAGACTTGTAATAAAACCAATGTTTACTATTTGCATTGTATCTTTATGTCTGTCCATTTTTGTTTCTATTTCCTTTTTTAGAACACATACACATTTGTATTCATAACAATTTTCCTTTAAACCACCACTATTAGAGAACTATTTGTTTCCAGCTTCACCTTTTTGTATTCCTCTTTGTTGTATTGTTGTTACGCCGCAGAAAAATCAACTACTTATCATATTTAAATCATTAAATGAGTAAGATGTGTACTGTATTTGTGTGAATAACAAATGAAGCATTCTACTTCATCTATAGGGCAATCCCCATACATGATACAATTGCATATCAATAAAGAATGAAATAATGAAAAGTAATAATGTTACTTGAGTTTCGTATGCACCTGTAAAGATTTACATAATTGAATTATCACTTACAAAAGCAATTACTATTACACACAATTACTTAATCTTCTATTAAACACATATATGCATCTTTTGTATGAACTTCGTGAATTCTTTCGTCACACAAACCTATTTACAATACAATAAATAGTGCTATTCTAGTAGCAATCCAAGGTGTAGTTGTCGAAATAATGAATGATATAATGTGTGTATGTATATACATATAATACATATAAAGTACATATAATACAAAAGTTGGTTCATAATAAAGATATGTACATTTTTACAACAAGTACATTAATTAGCTTCATGCATTCCATGGGACTCATTGGGTATATGTCTCAAATTTAAATGGTGATGTGAAGTACTGACATAAATTGCATTCTTTTGATATAAATGCTCCGAAAATATAATGAATTATACCAAACGTAATACAAGGCCATTAACAAATAGATCGTTGTATTATGATATTATCCTAATCGAACAAAACCGAGTAAAATGAGACAAAACCGGGAGGGCCTGTTGCCCGAAAATATACTACATGTACTATTTCACGTTCTGTTTCCTTTTCCTTCATCTCTCTCCCAATCGAATGGGGGTGGGGACTCAGCGTTGAGGGCGTTAATAATAACATATGTTTAAAGATCCACAATAGCTATAAGCATGCATTTTCTGCAGTATTTCGCCATCAAAATCATCCCATATACAAGTATCATGTTTGTACAAAGATTAGGGAAAATAGTCCCACTGCAGATTTAAGTTATTTTCAAAATTCGAGTAGCTTTCCCAAAAAATTGGAATAGGCAAAACAAATTTTAAAAAAGTTGATGAATAAAACGTACACCTAAATCCCAAATTCGTATGTTTCCAAAATTTTCCCAAACAGCTGGGTTTTTATGAATCTACATCGTCGATCATCATTACACTTGATTCATAAAAAGTGCAAACAACACATTTGTACATCAGTGTTTCTATATCTAAATGTAAAACAACATGCTGCTTAGATAATTTGAAAAACTGTAATAAGGAGGGAAATTATTCCAAGTACGATGATGGAAATGAGGCAAGAGTTACATTCAATAACATATTTACCAATGACAATGCATAAAGCTGGTTAGCAGGGGCCTACATTATCTAAACATGAAGATGAAATAAATTGAACTTCATTTATCCTGTTGTAGTTAACATTTTGAATAGCTTAATTATTATTATTATTATTATTATTATTATTTCTCCTGGAAGTTAACATATTGACCACTGATTTAACATATTCCCCATAGCTTGAATACACAGATAGCCCGGTTCCAGTAGGAAATGGGTTAATGAATACCAGACAGTAGCTCAGGTATATATCAGGTATGAGACAATACAGCATGTCAACTTGACCGGGTAGTGTGTAGTCATCACTGGAACTCATCCAATGTGAGACAAACAAATGATGTCAGGTACAATGCAATGTACTATGTCAGCTGCAGCTGCACTGTGGCTTAATCAGTGTGTGGAATGTCGTACTCCTGCTCAGATAAATCATCCTGAACGAGAAATATAATGGAATTACGATAAGAAGAATATTATTCAACGACATAGAAGTGCAATGTTTACATATTCACTGTATTTTACATATAAATGATGAAATATTCTTTTTACCTCAGGTTTATGATAAGACCAACAGTTTAAGTGTGTTTATACCGATGGTTGTTCCACTGGCCACCTTGATAAATGTCAGTTTTATTAAAGAATTCCTGATTCTGTTTCCTATTCGTGTCTAGGTAATGATGTATATTATTGTAAATCTTTCCCAAATGCATCATCGAATTCAATTATCCTCTAGCTGGGGAATGTTGAATAAAGATGAACCGGAAAAGAGTGTAATGGTAACCTCCTTTCCAGGTTATCATGATTTTTTTCATTTGCTGGACCTGAGTCATAATGGGCCGATAGTAGGAGTCCTGTTACAGAAAGCAGAAAATGACTTATTAGCTATGTGGAACCCTAATTTTGTTATCAGCATACAACATGAAGCTTAACTAATAAACCTTAGTAACATCATTCTGAAAAGAAAGAAAGCAATTCCCAGACATCATTACATCAACAAATTAGCGAATTTACTATTTCAAGTCCTTTATTTCATAATGATAATTGTTAATAAAGACAGATATATATGTTTAGTATTAGTTAGCATTATATGAAATCACAGGGCCTTACTCCAATGACGTAGCATGGGTCTAGGCACTGATAGTGGCATTATTGTGGAGGGGGGACACCACTCTCACTAGGGGATGAAATGCAAATTAACAAAGACAATTTTAAAAGGGCAGGATAGGGAATGTTCTTCTTTTTCATTATCATCATCATCATCAACTTCTTCATTATTATTTTTCCTATTCCTCCTCCTTTACATTCTTGTTTCTTTATATCGCCTTCTATCTCTTTCTCTCTCTCTCTCTCTCTCGCTTTCTAATTTTTCACCATGCGATGGTGGTACGTACGTGCCCCAGTGGCCCCAATAGCTACGCCACTGCTTTACCTAACGAATGATAATGGAAAAAATCAAGGACCAAAGAAAAAGCTTCATTTAACAATGATTAAATATAATAATTTTAATACAACTTATATAGTTGTACCGTAAACGAGGACACCCATACAACATAAAGACTAAAAAAGAAGAGGCATATTAAAGACGGACTACATTATTGTAATGCGATAAAGAACATGTATAAGTAAAGCCGAAACTGAAAATGGATATGAAACAAAGCAGGGGCGGTGGAGCGTCTTCCAAAGTGAGAAGGGGCACAGAAAAGGTCACTTTAGGGTAAGGAGGGACACCTACAAAACTTACATTAAAGCGATACAATGCAATATTTGGGCATTGCTATAATATACCCCTACAATATTATTATTACATCATCAGGGATGGTTTTCTCTTTAGTGGGTCGAATATACTGCTATATACTTTGCAGTTGTGCGTGTGATAGTCTCAACATTACTAATTTGTGAGTTCGAATTGCGACCGAGTATGTCACATAATCGGCTGATTTGTTCACAAGTCTTAAATGGATGACACTAGACAAACGGTTTGAGTTAAGTTGCGTTATGATGATATATAATTGCGTTCAAAACTTAGCACCTTCTTACCTTCAGGTAGGCTTAATCAATCCTAATGATGTACATGAACATCATACAAGGCAAATAGACAGTGGATGTTTACGTATGCCCAGATTTTACACTGATTGTTATAAGTGTAGCCCAAATCTTTCTTCTATATTTGAATGGAATAAGCTAGATAATTCGATGAGAACGGCTTCCTCTGTCATTTCATTTAAGAGATTGTTTAAACAAAGTTGTAATTTGTGAATAGCTCAGCCGAACATACCCTTTTTGCATATTCTGTAATATTAACATGATTTATTCACATAATTGCGACTTAATCAATATTTTCATATTGGCATTAAAGTTGAACTAGGTTGATGATACATGATTATTTTGCAAACGAGTATTCGTTTGTGCCACGTCTATTATTGCTGTGTTATATCTTTCTAAATGTACTATGGAATTTTATTTTAACTGTTCTGTATAAACGTTATGCTTTTTGATGTAAATATGTTCATAATTATTCAGGGCCCCATGGAAGACCACTACTTATAGGTGAATGGGCTACCCTGACAAAAGATTATAAATAAATAAATAAATAAATAAGATGAAATAACCAATCCTCGTGGGGTTTCAAGCACAATCTCATGATGAAAGAATGAATAAGACCCTTCATAAAAGATAAAACATTAAGTTTTGGGGGAAATTTGAGATACAACTTGCTCTTCGTCGCTTAAAATGAAGGGCACATTTTAGGGAAGCTCCGTCTTGAGTTTGAAAACTTCTCCCTTTTCTAAATATTGTTATTCTTGAACATAGCGCAATTGATCGCCTAGGCAGTCTATGACGTGCAAATACATGGGTTTCAAAGGATAATAGGTTTGAAGATGCCCACTTTAGCAGTTAAGTAGAATATGTAATGGTAGATTATGAGGGCAATTATTTTAGTGTGGAAGGGCAAACTTTAAAAAACGGCACAGATCTTATGAAATTTGGGGCACTGTGCCCCCAACCCCACCCCTGGCTCTACTGCCTTTCATTGTAGTGGTAGAAATAGGGTTCTTGATACGATACAACAAGCTGCTCACATTCTTTACAAACAAATATAGTTCTTTAGATGAATTATCAAAGGGCGATTATAAGAAGAAGAAAAAAGGATACTTATCAGAAGGAAAAATGACACTTATTAAACAAAATAAGATAAGAATAGTAATCATCCAATCTCTACGAACATATTGAGGTTTACAGCAACATCCTAGAAGAAGATCTGTTGACCGTATATACTTCGTTCATACGCATTGCACTAGAATGACGTGCTCCCGTGTGTGGCACCCCAGTATCACCTTGCGACAAAGCCATAACATAGAAATGATCCCGAAAAGGACCTTGCGGATCATGCTCTCTGACCAGTATTTGAACTACAACAATGCCCCCCCCCCCCCATAAGACTAAGCTCACAACACTAAGCAATTGAAGGAATCAACAATTATTATACCGAACATTTGCAAAATCACTTCAGACAAGTTTCGAAGACTGGTTGCCCGAGACACAGATTATAACCACTGCCTCCGACACGATAGGCTAAGAGAGTCTAAGTGTAGAAATGAAAGATTCAGCAGTAAGTGTCCTACCGTATCTGGTGAGATCGATATATCGTCATTGATGTAACAATTATTGTTAGCAGTATTTACATATACACTGCGAAACAAATCTCATTCAATTTCGATAAAAATGGATACGATCGTATTTGATACATATGCTTATGCTTATGTTAACATATAGCCTATCTACATCTCACCCTCTGTGTTTTTAATAACAATGGTAATAATAATACAGTGTAATAATGATAATAAATGTCACACTTGTAGCGCCTTATATAACATTTATAATCGCTTTACACTGTAATTATTATTACCCCGGTCATTGTATTAAATTGCTAATCCGCACATGAAAGTGCACACGCTCCGCTCCATGGGGAGAATTCCGGTTCAGGCGCGATTTTACAAGCTCCAACCACCTTTACATTCGCTTTGTACCGGCATGACCGGGTACCCGTTTAACACCTGGTTGGAGAGTGACAATGTAGATTACTGCGGGACTCGAACTGCGAACCATGTGATCCAAAGTCCGTTGCCGTATACACTAGACCGCTACACCTCTCCTCTCTCTCCCTCTCTTTTAATCTTTCTCCCCCTCCCTCCCTCTCTCTTCTCTGCATGGAAGATTCATGAACTTCGATGATCCTATATGAAACTGTCATGGTCTCAAATATATAACTGACGATAATGTGAACAAAATACTCATCCGATTTTAATTCATTGACGGGTTTTGAGTGATTTTCAGAAGGTTGCGCGATTGTTGCAGAGGATTATAAAATGTCTTTGTAACAGTTGTAATTAGTTATATGAATTGCAGTCAAATCGTATCGTAGAAATCCACCATGTCCCCAATCTTTCTTACTTCTATTTTCCTCAACCCCTTCCTTTTCTTCGCTCCCCCTCTCGCTCTCCCCCTCTCTCTCTCTTCAGCCCCCTCTTTCCCTCTCCTTCCTACATGTATACCTCTCACTCTCCCTCTGTATCCTTCTAAATCTCATCATATTCCTCTGCTAGTTTTTTCCTCCCCTCTCTTCTCCCCTTTCTTTTTTGTTGCTCCTCTCCTTCTACCCATCTATTTATTTAGTTCTAATTCAATGTTACATTACTTCAAAAAAATGATATAATCTTGTTTATACATTCTTTGTATGTAACAAAATTATGAATGAATAATTTTGCTCCTCTCCTTCTACCCATCTATTTATTTAATTCTAATTCAATGTTACATTACTTCAACAAAATTATATAATCTTGTTTATACATTCTTTGTATGTAACAAAATTATGAATGAATAATAACATAGTTTATTAAACTACTTATTCCTAAATACTTCTTACCTACAACTTTCTCTCTCTCTCTCTCGCTCTAGAATTATCTCCCTCGTCGCCTACTTCTTGGGTCTCATTCTATTCCTTTGCTAGTTTCCCCCTTTCCGCTTCTATCATTCCTGTTCTTCCTTCACCCTATTATGTTCATATCATTCCTATTCAGTATTCAAGAAGTGTTGCAATACATCGCGTGTTATATGCATGTATGTTTATATATTCTGTGTATAAAGTAAAGACAGATATGTGATTTATAAGAGCTATGGCTAATGTATTAACCTATGGTGTACCTCCCTCTCCTATAAACCCTCTTCTATATCTCTGTCTCTCCAACTCTTTTCCTTCCTCGGTCGCTCTGCTTAGCTTTGTTCTCTACTCCTCTGCTACTCTCTTCTCTCCTCTGCCTTTCTCTTCCTCTCTTGCTCATTAATTCTGAATGTGTACAGGCGGCTTTAATGAGTCATAATTGTATTCTTATTTTTATTTTTGTTTACATGGTCTTTACATGTTTTGACAATTTGCATATATTTGTTGTAAAACAGGTGCATGATTATTATTGTTATTTATGTCAATTCAGTTATGTGACTGTGAGCATGGAATATGCTAAATAAACATTTCGGTCAATCATTCATTTGTGAAAAGGGGCATACATCAGAGGTGAAGATGGGCACTTATGAGACGGGAAAGGGGAATTCATAAGAAAGGAAAAGGTTCATTTGTCAAAGTAAAAGGCACCTTGCAAATTTGATGAGGGACATATAAAGGGGAAGGGACACTTATTGAAAAAGAACAGAGGCACAATAAAAATTGAAATTTTCTTCCGTAAAAGGAAGCACTTCTGGTGTACTTGAGGGGCAGTGAGCCAAACGGAGAGCAAGATTTGGGGCAGTATAAGAAAGCATACAACAAAAAACATTAATTATCAATGTTACAATTACAAAATGGTTTAAGAGTGGTAGCACAGCTGAACCTATTTGAATGGAAAAGAACATAAAAGTAAAATGAACCAAATCACAGCAAAATAAGGTCAAGTGAATGAGCTCATGTTACCAAGCGCGTAGCCAGGATTTTATTTAAGGGGGTAGTGAGCACGCGACCTAGGTGGTGGGTGCAGGGGAGGGGAGAAAGAAGACGATTCGTTGTACCGTTCTCGACCCTTAATCCTTGTCTGAATTCAGCCCCCTCCGCGAAGCGGAAACTTTGACGTTTCATTAAATTATTAGAGAGATGATTTTTCTTCCTACGTCCTCTTCCCTTTTCTCTTCTCTTTCTTTTTTGGGGGGCTACGCGCCTGGTACAACAATGAAGTGATTAAAGATAGAAACTTCTCAATTTGTTCATGCTAGGAATCAAGATAATAAATCATACTAAAAAGCGTACTATCGAAACATAAAAAACAAAGATAATATTTGATAAAATGTTGAAGTGCAAATCCAGACAGAGAAAACAAAGTGAAGTACGTGTAAAAACGTAATAGGAACACATGGGAGAGAAAAAATGAACTAGAAAAGTCAACGCAAAGCGTTGCATCCCCTCGCAGGGTACAAATGGCCTATATACGTCAGAACAAGTTACCTCCATTAGACTATACTATTATATTACTAGGCAAGGAAGTTAACCACATTTTCACATATATAATTAGGTGTTTTTGCATATTTAATGAGCTATGACCTTTCATCTTTGACCTACATACTCCGAAATCGAACTTAGGCTGTGTTTTGATACTATGTACCTTCATATCAAATTTCATTAAAATCTGTCAAACATTACTAAAGTCATCGATCGGAAACCAGATTCGCATATTTAATGAGCTATGACCTTTGACCTACATACTCGGAAATCGAACTTAGGCTGTGTTTTGATACCATGTACCTTCATATCCATTTCATTAAAATCTGTCAAACATTACTAAAGTATTCGATCGGAAACCAGATTCGCATATTTAATGAGCTATGACCTTTGACCTACATACTTGGAAATTGAACTTAGGCTGTGTTTTGATACCATGTACCTTCATATCAAATTTGATTAAAATCCGTCAAACATTACTAAAGTTATCGATGGGAAACCAGATTCGCATATTTAATTAGCTATGACCTTTGACCTACATACTCGGAAATTGAACTTAGGCTGTGTTTTGATACCATGTACCTTCATACTACCGGTGTGTTGGCTCAGTCAGTAGAGCGTCCGCCTCACAACCGGGAGGTCGTGGGTTCGAACCCCGGCCGCGTCATACCAAAAGACGTTAACAGATGGGAGTCGCTGCTACCTTGTTTGGCGTTCAACAATAAGGGGATAGAGCAATGTCGATCTGGCGCTGCTCAGTGGCTGCCGGGCTCACGATCAATTGGGCACAAAGAATTTCTATTTTCGGTTTAATAAAATTTGGAGTGGACTATAAAAGATTATTATTATTATTATTATTATTATTATATCAAATTTCATTAAAATTTGTCAAACATTACTGAAATTATCGATCGGAAACCAGATTCGCATATTTAATTAGCTATGACCTTTGACCTACATACTCCGAAATCAAACTTAGCCTGTATTTTGATACCATGAACCTTCATATCAAACTTCATTAAAATCCGTCAATTATTACTGAAGTTATCGATCGGAAACCAGATGTGTATTTGTTTGCATATTTAATGAGCTATGACCTTTGACCTTTGACCTACATACTCCGAAATCGAACTTAGCCTGTATTTTGATACCATGTACCTTCATATCAAACTTCATTAAAATCCATCAAACATTACTGAAGTTATTGATCGGAAACCAATTTGTTACGGACGGACGGACGGACGCACGCACGGAAGGAAGGAAGGAAGGAAGGAAGGAAAGACGGACAGCGGCGTTTCTATATCCCCTCCGACTTCGTCGGCAAGGGGATAAATATGTAATTTAGCAACGTTTCGATATTCTGTTGAGCATTTGGTGTCTAGGAAATGGGATAACAATCATCAACAACAATAAAGACAGAGACCCGGGACAGAGACAAAAATAGTCTGATACGAGAACTCAAAATATAAAACAGTTTGAAAAACTTACGAAGCAGAAGCGGATGATTTTACGCGAAAACAATAACACCAAGGAAACGGTAACAAAGAAAATGGGCCAAAAATGGAAATAGATTTAGAAATTAAATATTAAAAAAACGAAAACACAAAAAAATATTAGCGTCAGTGCGGTTGTTATACAGATAAAAATGAGAAATAGTGAAAGTGTACAGTGCACACAACGTGGAGCGATACTTACATGATAAAGCGACACATAGAGGTTGCCTCTTGATGATGTGTGAAGACCTTTGAGATGAGATTCCAGTCTGCCGCCCTCTTTAGTTCCACAGAAGTATAACCTATATTTAGAAAACAGAGTGATGGAGGTAAGGTGTGTTGGATGTTAGGGTAAGGAGAAAGAAGCAGAGAGAGAGCGCGATAAAGAGGGGGGCATGTACATGAATAGAGAAAGAGAGAGAATACATATAGTAGAGAGACAAACAAAGAACAGAAAAATTAAGAAAGAGAAACAGACAGAGAATGCCAAAAAAATTATACTCTTATTATTTTCATGTTGGGATTTATATAATTTACATCTTTTTTTTCTTCTTTTTCCCATGAAAGATTTAATTTTGTAGGCCTCATTTAATTTGTTTAGCGACACAAAATACAAACTCCGGGAGGTGGAGAGGGAAGGGGAAAGATCGGGGTGTTTCATGAGGCCTTAAAATTGATATTAAAATTAATCAGATCAATTTTAAGGGCCTTAAATTTACTTCGAATTTAGGGCCTGTTTCATAATGAAAAACAACAGATTTTACCTTTAAAATCAATTTTAAAATAAATGTTATCATTTTTTTTCTCCCAGAGACGGTTCTTTTCAGTAACTACAAACCCAACGAGTATTTCAGCTTCCCCGCTTTAATTTTGTTTTTATCGAATCGAAAGGAAGTATGTTATTTTTCTTTAACCTGGTCAAGTTATCTATTTTTGTGTGTGAGTGTTTATATCATGTTTATAAAAGAAAGGAAAAAAAATAATCCATGATATGATAGGTAATATGTAATTAAACTTTGTTCAATTTCCTCTGTATTTTCAACTTCTAATCTGTACAGGGCCTCTGAGGAAAACATGTTCAATACTGAGAGAGTAACCCAGTTAAAAAAGAAAACAAGAAAAACAAGAAGAAAAAATATCCTAGTATTAATCCGATATGTTCAGCATTGCTTTACCTGAATGGCGTAAATGACGGCCAACTTCAATTTGGGAATGTATCGGAAAAAGGAGAATTCTGTACAAAATTAATAGCCTATTTGAGGCCAATAATTACCATATTTGTTCATAAATGTGTGCCCTTATTCCATTCATGTACTCTCTCTCTCTCTCTCTCCCATAAACACACAACCACACTCCCATCACAACTCTTCCCCCAAACAAAAAGGGAAAAAAGGAATAAAGGAATAAATGAATAAAGTAAAATAAATAAAATGATAAAACTGGCTTCTAATAAAAGCATTGCTAGGTTATTTGAATACTCCCTATCACACAAACACACCATCATTGAATCACATCATTACCATGCGTTAGCATCCAATCTCATCCATTCATTCTTTGCCCCAACCCCTTTTCTTTTTAAATGACAAACAGTACATTGCTCAAATACAAAATAGAATTTACACAGATTTTTCAAGCTTTAAAGTCTAATCGTTATTTGTTTGCTTTATTGCACGAAAATCCACATTTTTATATGATGAGCAAAAGCAAATTAATTCAAGGGATACAATAAGAATAATTTCAATGACACAAATAAAAGTACTGCTATTAAAGTGACAGCAAATTGTTAAAACTATTGGAGCTAATATCTGCCACTGTCTAGTTGATGCAAATTCGTGGAGATTAAAGAGTAACATTTGTGTTAAGGATTGGTCTTACCCATATGATTATTAATCTATATAAGGGTTATACACATTGTCATGTTAAAGGACATTCAGTTGGTAAAAATGTTTTCTTGATACAACAGTTTGTCTATATGAAATTAATTATCTTTTTTTCTATCAGCTTTGAACATTTTCTAAGGACAACATAAATCCGAGTTGATATATTATTTCCTGCCGGACAAATCTGTTTTCACTGCAATCACAATGTTCGGTTGTTTCATTTGAATGTGTTCTTAGGCAAAGAATAAGAACATACAGTTGAGGCATAAACAGGAAATTATCGACACAGTGTCATGCCAACAGAACCTCTAGGAAGAGTTCCAAATAGGCCCTCAAATTGGTCCACTGCTGCTCACATGAATTTGCTTCTTTGAAATTTCCAAATTGATATTTTAAGATTTATCACCATCACTATGGAATGTAAATTTAGAAACAATAACCTCCATGACAGAATCATAGATTTTTAGATAAGTAGCAACACTTAGCAAGATATTTCTCGAAAGTGCAGGTTTTAATTGCTCAGCTAACTTAATATGGATTTTGACTTTAGTTTTATCTTTCAACTGTAATTTAATAGTTTTTTTCTTTTTATTCTGCAAGATTCTACGATTCTATTTAAAAGAATAGAATTCTTGGAAGTATAATTGACAATTTTAAGCAAGAGGACGGTCGCTTACTCATTTAAATACAACTTCCAGTGAAACAGATTTTCAAATTAACTCATCTGAAGATATTAAAATTGCTCCAGTCTCTCTCCTCTCCTCTGTCTGGTGCTGTTACTAAATGGACCTTGTCAAATGTCAAGGGTTGCTAAAGTGTAAACAAGATAATTAGGTATATGTTTATATGAGGATTGAGAAAGTGAGAAAGTTTGAGTGTTCCTTTAAAATGTTACTTGATAAAATCTTACCAATATTCTTATACTCGATGGCAAATTTTAGTACAAAGAGTAGAGCACTTTTAATATCTTCAGATGAGTTTATTTGAAAATCTGTTTCACTGGAAGTCGTAGTTAAATTAAAAAAACGACGAGTCCACGATCTGTTTAGCATTGTGGTCCCTCTTGCTTAGAGCTGGAAAAGAGAGCTTGTATCTGTAGGCTGGCTGATGTTCCATATGAAGCATAATGTTGCAGGGGATTCAGGCTCTGCAGTTTAGAAATTGGAATTGAAAGTTATGTAATACAAAAAAATTAAGAAATACTAGTGTAATTTTTCAATCTTTTACAACTTTTGTATTTCTGGTCAAGTCAATTTCTTTGAAAATAAATAAAGTAAAAGGATAAAGAATATTCTTTAAAATATTGATACGAAAGCAGTTTTAGTTAGAAAAGATAATAAATCATTTCTAGGCTTTGGAAACAAACAAATCTTATTATAACCATTTGTGTATGTTTTATACAATAGATTTGATAAGATCGGAATTACACCTCTAACAAGGACTATGAGAACTGTACTTACTTTAAAAAAAATCTTTATTAATTGCTGTAGGGGCATGGCAATGATGACAGGCACAAAACATACTAATAAGATCAATTATGTTAACTGACACCGCTTACCTTTTCAACTTGAAGAGATGGACAAGACCTTAGGTATGAAAGTCCAGATGCCATGAGTTTGCAGTTCATGTAGATGCCACAGCTCTTTACTTTGCAACCTAAGATTTAAAACAGAGATATACATATACCATAAAGAGAGCAAATATATTTCTCAGAATAATAGTTGTCACTTTACCTAATCTAATGTGTTCAACTGAACAAAAGTACATTTTCATCAGTGATAAATTGTAATTTAAATGTATTTGGGTCAAACCACTATGTCACTAACCACATTGAAAATGTGATTATTGTATCAATTGGATTATGGAACGTGGAACCTTTTTTTAATAATACACGTTTTGGACTCATCTTGATTTAGATTTTGATCCCAAATAAAATCTTGATCTTGAATGTGTTGATCTTGAACTTGAGCTTTCATTTGAAATCTGACTCTACAACAGTCTAATCTTAATCTTGGATACTCTGATCTTGAACCAAACCCTGTTGTACAGAGAACTGATAAAAAATTACCCACTGGTGAATAGAAGGAAAGAGATACCTTCAGTGGCGGATCCGGGGGGGGCGGGCGGTGGTGTAAAAAAAAAAAAAAAAATCCATTTTCGGAGGCAAAAAAAAAAAAATTGTGATCACTACACCCCCACCACCTACTGAGCGGAAAATCAACCGGCACGGTTTTCAAATTTTCGCACGAAACTGGATCCGCTCCTGGATACCTTAAGGCTTAACTGGTATATAACAAACAGAAAGCAGCTTACATCATGCATATATACTTATTAGAGTTTGTTCAATCACATCTGTATACTTTAACTGCTGCCCTATGCTATGTACAATATTGATCAAAATCTGGCTGATCTAGTAATTTATCTTTGTTTTTGACCCGTCGTGGTAGGCTTCCTCTTAAATTTAGAACACAGAATTTTCAATTTCTTATTGTAAAATCCAATATCCGGTATCTTAACCCTTTGTCATAAATGAATATCAAGACTGAACTCAACAACAAGTTAGTAATTCATATCTATGTAGGCCTAGGTCTAGAAGAAGAAGAAGAAAAAAAACCTCACCCTTATTTTAATCTCGGTGTTCAAACTTTGCTAAGAAAATCTCATCAAAAGGCCACTTAGCACGGTAGGATCTGCAGTACACCTTGAACTGGATTACATTATGCAGATCCAAACCCTTTCCTCGGGGCCGAGGTAGGATGAGAAGTTAGTCCAAGACGTTGAAGACACAATGAGAGAGAAGTGTTAAGACTAGAGCTTAGAGGTCTATTTCTTGGATATGACTCAAACGTCCAGGTCCACTCCATCTCTGACTCTGAAAGAAAAACAAAATATATAATAGAGCTTGATACATGAGCCTACTAGTACTACTACTAGACCTACATAACATTCTACATCTAAAATCTAACTTTTTACTGTGAGATAAGACTACATGTAGATCTAACTCCTGTTAATTTAGATGTCACAAAAATACAAGTAGATCTAGGCCTATAGTCAAGATCTAGGACTACTGGACTAACTCTAACTTCCAACTTATCTATTAAAGTTAGTCTAGATCTAGGCCTAGATCTAGTCCTGCACAAAGGGTGCAGTGTAGACACCAAGTCTAAATCTACCCTAGATCTAGTATCATGTAGACTAAATCTACATGATAGTATACATCAAGATCTAACTTGGTCTTGGGTCTGACACTGTGGACTCCAATTTTCTTGCATAAAATGTTAACGTTAAAACAATGATCTCGTTGATTGTTATTATTAACACGAAACAAGGGCTACAGCACTGCCTACCGGCAAAAACAAAGTAGATTCTCTAGGTCTAGATCTAGATCTAGATCTATCATCTAAGAATAAGATCTAGGTCTATTCTAGATTCGGAATCTAGGCCCCCTAAGCCTAAATTATCTACAATTATAAGCACTAGACTTATTGGCAAAACCATACAACGCGATGATTCCTAAAGCCGTGGTAGACTTATTTTGTTATCAAATGCAAGAATAAACTATATTTCTTACATGTCCTAACCAAATATTCAACATCGTTAGACAAGTACAGTTAAACATGCATGAATGTAGGCTATATGAATGGGACGGAAATGCATGAACCGGTGCAATTCGAAGAGTTAACTTAAGTTTAGCTCAGTTGGGGAATGCTTTTAGTTGATATTTATTTCAAATATCGTTCGGTTAAAAATGAGAGGAATACTTTCCTTCTACCAAAATAACAATTTTTGTATCAACAGAACGGAATTTACTTACTTTTCGAGGACCTCTCTTGCAGTAGTTTAGCGACGCAATGTTGTGGTTGATTGACCCAAAATCGACTAGCCTTGATCACAGAGCCCTTTTACATTTAAACTAAAATTTATCAAAATCAATTCTAGCTTAAATTTGATTTGATGAAACAACTCACGAGCATCAGTTTTAAGCCAAAAGTGATTCAGCCTTAAAAAATGATTTTTAAAATCGAAATTATTTTTAGTTGATGAAACATCCTCCAGGGGGAGAAAAGGGGAAAATTAGTCATTTCCCTAGCTTGGCATTGCTTAAGCTTCGAAAATTCACAAATTATGAGTCGAAGAGTATGAGCTGACGATGGCTTGGGGGGGGGGGGCATACCTACATGCCACCTCATGGAACTTGATGTTCTTTAGACGATGCATCCGAATAAACGATGTAGAATAATTTAGAAAAGGAAAGTTTGCCTTTAACGGTTCATTGCAGCTAGAGCAAAACACTTTTTAATTCGCTGCCGGTATTCGGTGATTCGCCTTTCTGCCTAAAAATAAAACACGTACTTGCAACCCAAAATATTGATACTGATGATAATTAATAAGATAGTGACAATAATAACATGATGATGATATTAAGAGTAGTAAACACAATAATAATAAATGATGATAATCATGATAGTAGTGGCAAAATAACAATAATAATAATAATAATAATAATAATAATAATAATGATAATAATAATAATGAAAATAATGGAAATTTATGGTAATGATAATTCATTTTATCAGGATAAGATTTCTTTTTTAAAGTCAAAATGGACTTACATTATTTTACCTTCCAACGGTTCATAATAATACATGCAACTGTATATCAACATTTTGGATTTTCAATACAGCCTACAGGTATTCAAATTCTATTCATTGCGACTGTACATTGAAAATTCTAAAATATTAATTGAGAGCAAAAATAAAACAAAACCCATCCTAACTTGGAGGTTACACCCACGTTTTAACCTTTGCATCCCTTCACGCATTCGTATCATTATGCTTTCTCACTGCAGACTAACTAAACAGGATCGTCTAGTAGGATTTTAATCTATTTTATACAAGATTTGAACAAGAACCTACTCCACATATGACATCGTCTTCACATGTCTGCAGCACTCGATGAGGTAAACCAAGTCTTCCTCGTCCGTGCCCTTCACTCCGTCCAGCCAGAGCACCTGCAGTTTCTTGGTTTGTTCTCTGATCAGAAGACCCAGTCCTCTCATCGTCTCTCTCGATACACTCTTCTTCTCTGATGGGAGTGATGACGGTGCTCTAAGTCTGATGTGTGTGAGCTGCTGTCCTCCGGTCCGACGAAGACAAGCCGTGATCTGAGGTATGTCTCTCTCTGCATCATCGATAGTGATACCGATACCTCTCAAGCCAGGAAGCGATGAGAGCAGACCTTCATAGCTTTGTGACGTCACTCTCTTAGCTGATAGCTTTGTGACGGATGGAAGCTCAGGAGGAGATGGAGGGAAACTGAGAGAGGAGTCTGAGATGGTGAGATGGTTCAGTGAGGTGAAGGATCTGAGGCAGGACAACAACTTCTCAGTCATCTCAGTAGATAGCTGGCATTGCTCTATCTTAAAGCTAGTACTCTGCAATGATCAAATGCAAACAGACAAACTTGTCACTTTTATATACATCATTCAAATTCTGATTGAGACTAAGTACCCCACGTCAGTGAAGATGAAAATACAAGTAGTATTATTATTAAATTCATATTCCGATAATTATTTGAGTTCTTTCAACAACAAAAAATGCAACTGTTTTGCAATTCCCTGTAATATTTAACTAAATTCAAAGGATATCCCTTTCGTGTTGAATATTTTAATGCGAAATGCATGCACCCGTATAGCAAAAGTCACTCACCTGGACAGTGTTCTTTTTGTTTAGAGAACCACCTTCACTCCTACAAAGAATTTGAAAAGGAATGAGGGAAAGAATGTGATTCAAGGAAACGATATTACAGAATGCAAGTAAATTGTGCATCCCTTCTTTACAGAGGTGAATGAAAGCAACATTACTAACAATAACAATAATGATAATGACCATATTATTATAATGGTAATAATAATCACAAATATAATCATGTTAATTATATCAATAATAATGAGAAAAATCCATTAAATACCATTTAAATACATTATTAGGTGTTCATGCCGTCTTAAAATTAAAGAGCGACATAAACACAAAGATCTAGACTATAGATCTAGTGACTGTCTTAGTGACCAAAGTTCGCGGAGATTTTTGAAAATATTAGAAAATGTGATATTCGATCCATGATTTCTCATATTCTACACAAATTAATTTATTTCAATTATTAGCAAATGCCGGACGGCAAAATTTTAAACTACAAATTGGTGTAACTCACAAAATTTTCGTCAAAGGATTCCGGAGATATCGCGATCTAAAATTCGATGTCGGATTGGCGTGCGCGCTGCAACTTGAATGAAAAAGGCATAGATTTCTAGGCCTATTGTACAAACAATGGGACCTTAGTCCTTACTTTGTCGCCCCGGTCATAAAAATAAATCGCCGCCCCTGGTTGGTAGGCCTACCACTTTTTAATTAAAATTTTCATGACATTTGCTCTCAAAAAAAATATTTACAAACCCTTGTCGGCAAGTTTATATTTTTTTTACGAAACGGACGCAAAAGACAGCAAAATTTGCCGATCGTAGACTATGTCAATATTTCACTTATTTAACCTTCGATTCCATTAAAAAAAACGTCTCTCGGTAATTTTACTTTTTTAAGGTTTTTCTTTCCATTGGTCTATTGATATCAGACTTTCGAAATGTTACCGATTTGTTGAGATAGCGAACTATGGTCACACCACCATACATGAATAAAGATCTAGGTCTAGACCTAGATCTAGTAGTAATAGATCTAGGTCTAGACCTCTAGTACTAGAGTCTAGTAGTAGTAGTAGCCTATACCTACCCTGAATGCAAGTACGTTAGTTGTTTAGTCTTGACAAACAGGTCGACCAAGGCTTCTTCGTCTCTGCCCCTCACCCCGGACACATGCAGCCGTTGTTGTCTTTTGGTTTGGTCTTCAAATAGAAGACTAAGCCCTCCAATTGTCCTTCCTGATTCAATCTTCCTGTCTGCGGTGAGTGCTGTCAAGGCGTGTAGGCCTAGTCTGATATGAACAAAGAACTGTTCATCCATACTACTACTACTAGCCCTAGTCTGATTCATAGGCCTGGATGCGGTGGTGATCTGAAAAGTGTTGCTCGTCTCTGCAACATCGATAGAGACATCGATATCTCTCACTCCAGGTATCGATGAGAGCAGACCTTTGTAGCATTGTGACGTCACTCTCTCGGCTGATAGCTGCGTGACTGATCGAAGCTCCGGAGGAGGTGTAGGGAAACTGAGAGACGAGTCTGAGATGGTGAGGGTATGTAGCATCGAAAAGTTTTTGAGGCAGGACCATAGTCCACTCGTCACGTCGGTTGTTAGAGTAGACCCTCAAACTTTACTGTCCTAACCTGGTGTTCAGACAGAGAGAGAGAGAGATAGAATGGGAGAGAGGCGGGGGGTTGGCCGGTAAAGAGAGAGAGAGATAGAGACAAATAGTCAGAACATCGATACGTTGATGAAGATATATATTTCATCTCTAGTCCATAATCTGGCCGGTTCTTATATTTCATCTCTATAATATTCTCTGCACTTACTTCGAGTCGCCCAAGATGGCGTTATCAACGAACTAGTACACCCTGCCTTTTCGCCGAACGTAGAAGTCCAAATATTACGTCATCTTCGGCTTGCAGCACGTAGAGGGAGGTCGCGATGGTGGAGATTATCTTCAATTAAATCGGCCAGATTCTGAACTATCTGATGTCTTGTTTTGGTGGTAATCATTAAAGCAAACGAGATTGCAGCCTGATCTTATCTGAGAATATTATTCGCTAAAGTAATGGAAGCTCCCTTCACTACTCTACATTCCTATTAAGTAATAGATGTATTTTCGTCCATGTTAAGTCTACAGATCCTACGTTTTACATAGACTACTTGCTTTTATTGACTTAGTCTCCTCATTTTCCCTATATTTATGAATAGACCCTAGGACCTAGTATTTTTTTTTTTGCATTATTTTTCTCGTTTCTGGAATGCAGTACCTTGATCAAGGCCGTAATTGGGCAAACATGGAATAATTATGATAATAAATCATACGTCTAGATCATGTTATCATGTATTATAATTTATTAAGATGCCGTCAATTCTAATTAATGATGTAATACAAAAATCTAACGCCTTTGAATTTTTGTTATAGCGGAGGGATGGAAACTTAATCAATATTTATGAAATTGTTATTGAAAACATATTTTGTGAAATGGAAATGTGCATACCTTGTGTTTTAGTTCCATTGGAAGATTTTGCATCCCAACAACGGTGTAGACAGTCGGTGACTTTAGAACAATACTCTGTGCAGTTACACATCTTTGAACCAACGAAGACACGTTTCCTCCAGTTCTCTTGGTCTCTGATGAGCAGTCAAGAAGAATGCGATATCGCTCGCTCTCATCCAAAAAGCGGTTCGAAAGGAGCGCCTCCATTATTCGTATGCAAAGGCTGTTATCCGTTCCAGCAGCAAATCGGATGAGATTCTCATAGTCACCGATGTTTGCTTTGATGTTTCGCAACAGTCTGTCCAACTTAGAAATCTTCAGTCGTAACATATATTTCTTTGTTTTAGCGGCGAGGTATTTCCCAGCTGAGTGTTCTTGAGCGAGTTTGTGATAAAACTCAATGGTAGTGGAAGTGATCTCGTTGGACTGAGGAAGTCGTGTAGATGTTACAGTCGTCTTGGATACTATTCCAAGCTCACATGCCCTATCAAGGGTTGTGGGAACTTTACGGAAATCATGAGGCGTGAAGACTAGTTTTTTAGCATCGTCGAGCAGACCAGTAAGGGCAACTTCGCCTAATTGATAAATTATTTTCCTTAACTTTTTTGGTGTGATTTTCTCTCTTGACTCTGATCGTGCGTTTGCATGGTGCATAAGAAAATCATTCACCTTGTCCAGCAATTCTGTTTGAGTTGTAGTACCACTGTTCAGTAGGCCCTCACTCCATAAGTGACAAATCATGAGACAAAATAGGGGTGTCTTGACAAGTTCATCAATAAGTGGTTCTCCATCAAGGTAAACCTTCAGACCACGCCCACTATCAGGACTCGAAGTCGAAGCAAAGAACTTGTCGATGTACTCGCATGAGCTCTCTCGCGAGAATCCTTCGATCCACATCTTTGTGTAAACCCTTGGAAGATCATCTTGATCGAAGAAGTTCTCTAGGTGAGGGCGTGTAGTTACAAGGACCCGACACTCTGGAAATTCCTCCCAGCGAATGACACTGACAATATTGCTCAATGAGCTGCGCTGAGCAGAGGAAATACCGGCATACTCATCTAGTCCGTCTAGAATGATGTGACAGATTCCCTGATTCTTTCTGATGAAACTCTCCAGACCCTCTGGTGTGAGATCATCAACATCACTCAATAGTTGGGATTTGATGGCTTCTCCGATCGATGTAAGCTGACTTGTGTTTCGGAATTTCACAACAAACAGAAGTGGCAGGTGTTCTAATGCTGACCCCTTTTCTCTGTGAACCCAGTCGTAAGCAATCTTAGCAACAGCCGTGGTCTTCCCTCGTCCAGCGGGGGCCGAAATGAGGATTCGAGCTGGTAGTTCGCCATTTACTTTCGTTGAAAATATTTCAGCAACAGAACCCTGGAGTATTTCCTTCTTTTTCATGTCTTTTCCACGACCGTCCTTCTTCACCATCGTGACAACCGTGTGCATATCTTCGAAATCAGCGTAATCACTTTGATTCCACGGTGTCATTTGAATTTTGCACAATTGTTTTCGGTACTTATTCTCCAACTTTTCGCGACATCGCTGAACAGTCAATGATTCCGAGATCTTCTTACTGTAGATATCTGGAATGATACAATCATATATAACACCGAATATCTTATTATACTCCCATGATCTATCAACCCCTTCGCAAGGCTTTTTTATGGGGGGTTGTTTAGATTCTCGTTAAAATTCCGACGATTTGACTCTTTCCCAAGAAGCAAATCTAAATGCTGTATAGATCAGTCAGGGAAACTTTCTCCAAATCGATATCTAAAATCATGGGTTTATTTTCTCTTTTTTTAAAGATCTTTTTCAAACAAAAATTAGACGGACAGAGATGCACAGGCTGAAGGAACATGAAATAATACGTTCTTTGAACGATTTGAAAACGAATGCTCGTCCTAAGGCCTCCATTTGCTCACCCGTCTCGATGTCTTCAGCCAGCTTAAAGAGAAGATCATCGGCAATACACCCATGTGCCGCCATACCTATGGGAAAATAAACAAAAGAAAAATAAGATTAAACAACTTATTATTATATACAGTTATCATGGTAATGTAGCAATTTTTCCAGTGGGTGCGGGGTGGGGCTTCGAAATATTAGAGTGTCTTTGTTGTGTTTAAGCAGAAGTAGGATCTTGACGATCGAAATGTAGGTAATTAAAAACATTATTAACAAAGAAATTTATTTAAAACAAAAGAATAGAAGAAAACCAGAGAAAAACGAAACATTTCAAGAATTCGAAAACGGTCCAGGCAATGGCATATAATCCTAATTTTTGGCTTTCACGTAATGATGGTTTCATGTTTCGTGATGCATTGCCAGAAGCAAGGCTCCGGGTGGAGAAGGGCCTACAGTCCCCACTATTTCAAGTACCCCAAAATGCCCTTTCATACGAAGGACCCCTTTTAATTGTGATAAGTGCCTCTTTTGCTTTGACAAGTGGCCCTTTCCCACTTCTTGATATTGTCCGTATTCAGCTTGATGAATGCCCCCTTTCAAATCTACAAATGTTCCTCTTTTATATATGATAGGTTCTCCTTGCTACTTTTGATAAATAGCCCCTTGTCCCTTCTAATATAGCCCCTCCCCGATAAGTGCCCTCATGTATATATCCCAATATTGTCGCCTCAAAATGTGCCCCTTTTCAGTCATTTCAAGAGCCACGCCTAGCTTCATCTGGTTGGACGTCGTCAATGTACAGTTGTTAATGGTATGAAATAATCTTTCCAAAGTATTACATGTGGAATTCCACAGGGGAATAATATTGGCCCCTTCTATTTGTTTTATATGTTGATGACTTAACTAATGTTCTCAACAATTGCAGAGTGTCCCTTTATGCAGATGACACATGTATATACGTAGAAAATAAGAATGTGAACGCTCTGGTCAACAACCTAAATGGGCAAAGTGTTGGAAAAATATTGCCCATCCTTTTCACAGTGCAGAAGAAGGTAATAAGGAGCACACCAAACCTAAATAATAAATATTATATCACAATCATACCTGGGCTAGTCTGCACTGGAGTCTTCTTGTGGTCATGTGAGTCCTGCTGGTTAGGTAGATATTTACCTGTAGGAGATTCACAATGTATTATTTTATTTCTTCTACCATAGCATAGTCAGAAAAACTCTAAAAATAAGAACTGGATTTTTATTAGGGTCCAATAATAAAACTGAAGGAAAGAAGCAACTCAAATGATGATGATAATCGCTTTAAAAGAAAAGGTAGTTTTAATTGATTTCAGTTATCGTTGCTTGAATTTAACATATTCAAGCCTAGTGATAATTAAAGCATCAACACTTATTATAGGCAAACACATGATTTCCAAATTAAATGCTGGACGAGTTTAACTCACGTACATAACAGTTGAATCAGTAGTAATAATGGTATATAGGTTCTAGTAGTATAGTAGCAGTATAGGAGTAGTAATAGAAGAAGAAGTAGTATTAGGCCTAGTAGTACTAGTAATGTTAGTAATAGTAGTGGTAGTAGTAGAGGTATTTGTAGTAGTAGTAGTAGTAGTAGTAGTAGTAGTAGTAGTAGTAGTAGAGGTATTTGTAGTAGTAGTAGTGGTAGAAGTATTGGTAGTACTAGTAGTTACTGTAGTAGTATTAATGATAATAATAGTAGTAGTAGTAGTAGTAGTAGTAGTAGTAGTAGTAGTAGTAGTAGTAGTATATGAGTAGTACTGGCAGTCAGGCGTGGTAATAATAGTAAGAATGGCAACATTTTTGTATATCGTCATTAATAATCTATAAATTAATGTTCCGGAACGATGAAGCATTTCAAAAATAATTTCCCTGACATATGCGGCTAGGGGCCGACAATCCATGAAGAGTTTAGGGAGTTTTCCCGCTCGATATTTGGGCTTGATTTGCTGTCTATGGGATACATCTTGTTACTTGTTGAAAAATTGAGAGCAAGATAATAAACAGCTTGATTCAAAGCATATTTTTTCCGATTCATTTTCTCTCATAATAATATTGGCAATATTATAGGACCTAACTGTATATACATGTATTTCTATGAACTCGGTGTAATTGAAGCAAAATTTTACCTTCAGATAGTCTATCACCTAAATCACCAAGTCGTAATTCATGGAGTTTGCTTGCTAGTATGGATCGAGTTAGGGTGCTGTCTCTTTGATTGTTATTCCATTTGATGAGGAGCTCCACCAGAGCTTCATTGACGTTGTTAAGATATTTGACGATGTGTGATTGACTTACTGCATAGGAATACCCCAGAGCGTTGCACAGTTTTGAGTATTTGCCCGGACCTATGTCTTCAGCTAGTGATATCAGCTCGATTTCCTGCAAAGGCTCCATAATGCTGTGGAAATCATGATATAAAAAGAATACATTCTGTCATACCAACTCCATTTCGTGCAAAGTCTCCAAAATCATGATATTGTATAATACATTATGTTCTCTTTCCAAAGCAAACATGTATGTCACTTGATCCAAGCAATGGTACCTTAAAACAAGAAAGGTGCTCTTATTGCTCAAATTAACGCACCAAATCTTATCACAATTCTGACAAATTCTTTGTGAAGAGAATATAAAAATGTGATCATGACCAGAAATTAAAATTAAGATTCAAAGTAACATATAATGTCCTTATCACGTGAGGAGCGTCCGGCACCCATACGCAGTTCCTTGCGTGTATCAAACGCTTACGATTACATGGCGGATTATAATCATCACCATGATCACTTTGTTGGTGCAGTTGTTTTCATTTTTAGTTGTCAGATTTACCGTGTTGTGCCTCCTTCATGAATACAACGCGACGAAGGCTTACATATCTCTTGAATTCATTGCCTTGCATTCATTGCTCAACTTCTTGAAGAATACATATATTTGTGCTGCTCTTGTGAAAGCATAAACATTCGCCCCAAAATCTCATAAATGATATGATAATTTGACATTAAATTTCACCTTATAGGATAAACAAACAGCCGAAAATTACATAATGTAAATTTATACAGATATGAATCCATCAATTTGAAGTCATTACAGCTGAAGGAAAATATGCATTATCTTTACAGCCAGATATTTTCTTGATGGGCAACTATACTTTTTCCTTCGGACAAAATAGGGTCTATGTGCTCTATGGAAAAATTGAGCCCAATTATTAGGGGCGTTTAACAACTCCATCCCAACAGAAAGCAGCGTTGTGTATGTGTAGGGGGTGTGTATGTGTGCAGGCGCGCCGGAAGCAGTTTGGGATTTTGCGGAGGGGGGCAAACATTCAAGGGGGTTCAACTTTCAGAGGCAGTGGCGTAATGAGCAAAAACGTTTGGGGGCAGAAGAAAAATCTGCATCACCACCACTCTTACATGTTACATGCAGGCCCCGCAGAACATTTTTTTTGTTAAGGTGGAGTATTAACGATCAGATAGAGCGTAGCGAGCGAAGCGAGGGGAGCATAAATTGGCGTGGGGTCCAGGGGTTTTGCCCCAGCGGTTGTCAAGGGGTGAATCCCCGGAAGCTCAGCGGTTTTAGGCCTTAAATTACGGTCAAATAAGCATATTTAGATACCTTATTTGTGATACTGGCAGGTCACTAATTGGCGGGGGTTCCAGGGTGCTAAGCCCCATGAAACTCAGGGGTTTTAGGCATTTAATTACGGTTATATGAGCATCCATGGGCCCGCCTTAGGGCCCTTGGCGGGGTCCAGGGGACAGAGCTCCCGGAAGCTCAGGGGTTTTAGGTATTTAATTACGGTCAGATGAGCATCGAGGGCCCGTCAGGGAAGTGAGGGCATCAGTAAGAATTACCCACACAAGGTACCTTTTGGAACAGTCTAACACGCCCGAACAATTAAAATTATGTGTATTATTTGTTTTATAATATGATGGCGTGGATCCTTGTTATTTGATAAATCACCCTCATCTCAAAGTCCATACATTACTTTAGGTCTACATCTATGATCTAGATCTAATTTAGATCTAACGTTTGTAGATCTAACTCTAGTAATAGTATTAGTAGACTAAATCTAGATCTACTACTTAACTGTTACTACTACTACTACTACTAGGCCTATACTATTTAGTGTTAGATCTATTGTTATACCTACTACTAGCCCTTGGCCTAGTCCCTACTAGACTTCTAGACCTAGATCTAATTTTTTGTTAATGTTTAGATCTTAGTCTTACCTTTACCAACAGGAAGAGGGTCGTTATTCATAATACAAAATCGGGGTCGTTTAATATTCATAAGGGTCACTATTCATAATACTAGAAAAGGGTTGCTATTCATAATAGGAGAAGAGGGTCGTTATTCATAATACGAAATGAGGGTCGCTTTTCATAAAACTAGAAGAGGGTCGCTATTCGTGAGGGTAATTATTCATAAGGGTCATTATTCATAAGCGGAGAAGAGGGTCGATCGCTATTCATAATACGAGAAGAGGGACGCTATTCATGAAACGAGAAGAGGGTCGCTATTCATAATATGAAATGAGGGTCGCTATTCATAATAGTAGAAGAGGTTCGCTATTCGTAATACGAAATGAGGGCCGCTATTCATAAAACGAGGAGAGGGTCGCTATTCATAATAGGCGAAGAGGTTCGCTATTCATAACACGAAATGAGGGCCGCTATTCATAAAACGAGAAGAGGGTTGCTATTCATAATACGGAATGAGGGTCGCTATTCATAATACGAAATAAGGGTCGCTATTCATAATACGAAATGAGTGTCGCTATTCATAATAGGAGTAGAGGGTCGCTATTCATAAAACGAGAAGAGGGTTGCTATTCATAATACGGAATGAGGGTCGCTATTCATAATACGAAATAAAAGGTCGCTATTCATAAAACGAAATAAGGGTTGCTATTCATAATAGGAGCAGAGGGTCGCTATTCAAAATACGAAATGAGGGTCGCTATTCAAAATACGAGGAGAGGGTCGCTATTCATAATACGAAATGAGGGTCGCTATTCCAAAAACGAGGAGAGGGTCGTTATTCATAATACGAAATGAGTGTCGCTATTCATAATAGGAGTAGAGGGTCGCTATTCATAAAATGAAATGAGGGTCGCTATTCATAATATAGAATGAGGGTCGCTATTCAAAAAACGAGAAGAGGGTCGTTATTCATAATACGAAATGAGGGTCGCTATTCATAATACGAAATGAGTGTCGCTATTCATAATAGGAGTAGAGGGTCGCTATTCATAAAATGAAATGAGGGTCGCTATTCATAATAGGAGCAGAGGGTCGCTATTCATAATATAGAATGAGGGTCGCTATTCAAAAAACGAGAAGAGGGTCGTTATTCATAATACGAAATGAGGGTCGCTATTCATAATACGAAATGAGGGTCGCTATTCAAAATACGAGGAGAGGGTCGTTATTCTTAATACGAAATGAGTGTCGCTATTCATAATAGGAGTAGAGGGTCGCTATTCATAAAACGAAATGAGGGTCGCTATTCATAATAGGAGCAGAGGGTCGCTATTCAAAATACGAGGAGAGGGTCGCTATTCATAATACGAAATGAGGGTCCCTATTCATAAAACGAAAAGAGGGTCGCTATTCATAATAGGAGTAGAGGGTCGCTATTCATAATAGGAGTAGGGGTCGCTATTCATAATACGAAACGAGGGTCGTTATTTATAGAACGAGAAGAGGGTGATATTCATATTTTAGAGTTAGGGTCGCTATTCATAATAATAACAAAGGGAAATATTGGATGGAGGACACCCCCACGGCTATGGCGTAGCTGTGGGAGGGGCGACACATGGCCCTGAATATTTGTCTCTTTTTAAAGTAGTTATATTTTACCTTTTTTTTAAATAATTATATAAAGACATCCCCCTCGTCGTATTATGAATAATGACCCATATGACCCTTCTCTCAAATTATGAAAAGCGGTCCTTGTGAATAGCGGACCTTATGAATAGCTGTCCTTATGAATAGCGACATTGAACCTTTCAGACACACTTCTGCAAAGATTTCCCCCCCCCAAAAAAAAAAAAATGTGTTTGAAGACAAATATTGATACAAGAATACATTAGTTGGGTTTACATTTTGTATTCTTTCATCAATGTTCGCCTTTAAACACATTTGTTTTGAAAATCCTTGCAGAAATATGTCTTAAATGACATCCTCTTTCACATTATGATACAATTTAAGTGGCATTTTGCCATCACATTGTTGGGGCTCCCTACACTTTAGAGGGGCTTTAAGACCTTCTATCTGGAATATGCTAACTTAAGTTTGTTGTAAGTCAGTGGCACAGCTCCAAATTGGGGGTACGTGCATTTCTCCAATTGTATTGCGAAAGAGAAAGAGATAGAGGTGGGCGGGTCGGCCCGGGGTTCAAATTCAATTTTCTTTCAAATTATTCAACCTGGTACTGATGAATGTATCTGTCACGCGATTGCCATGTGAAGGTACGTGAAAATAGTACCAAAATGACGTTTACTGTCATCACAATGTTCAAATACCATTGAAAAGACGATGAACACAAACATAATAATAATACATCTAGGGTAATCGTGAGAATATTCTTTTATCTCTCTCTCTGCTAAATCCCCTGAACAGTGGAATTAAAAGATCAGAATCAAAGTCAAAGCTGAAAGTGTGAATTGCCACGTCATAGTTATATAATATAGTAGCAATGGGGAACGATTGTTGCTGAAATTTAGCAACCTTGGCGGTTTCTAATGACCCGTCAAATATATTTGCCAGTGGAAATGAAATATAGGAAGCACTATCTTTAATTAATTGCACTGGAATGATATTGTGACTACAAACCTTTTTGGTATAAAGTAGCAAAACTTGACTTCTAATTTAAACTGTAGTTATTGGTGTCCAAAATAGAGATTGCTCTATAATTATATTCTGCACCAAATAAACTCCAAATGCTATGTCTTCATTAGATAGCTATAAGTAGGGTTTAGTTCATCATATTTGATTCCAGGTGTGTTTTTAATAATTCTTTTTCATTTGATAACACCCGAATAGAAACAAATAACTAATACAAGTATTTAGGAATTATCTTCAAACCATCAGGCACGTTTACAAACGCAATAACAAATGTAATCAACTAGCCCAAAAAGCCGTATTTAGCCTAGGAAACATTTTCCCTACAGACCGAATATCCTTCATACCATACTTAAAACTTGTCGAAACCTGTATAAATCAAATCCTTCTTTATAATTCCGAGATTTGGGTGCTTGTATACTGGATAAATGATACCAACAAATTAAAAAAATTATACAAAACATTCCTACCCGAATCCCTACAATTGACATTAAAAAAAAACTCTCATTGGTACTAACAGACCAGCAATGAATAGCGCCATCCTAGCGGAAACCGGACGATATTCTTTGCTCATTTACAATGCTGTTTATCTTTGTACTTTAAATATATTTTGACTTTGCAATATCTAGTGTAGAATAAGACCGAAAGACGGCAAAATACGAGATTAGTAGATCATTGATTGTTTTGTTGTTGTTTTATTGTTGATGTTTTGATTCCTTTCTATTCATATAAAATATTAATTATTACCATATTAATAATTTTGCTGACATTTAATATTGTAAAAAGCATCATTTATTGTCATCCCATGCGTACTGTCTCCCACGTGGTTGGAGTTGGAAAAGGGTCGTATTTTCGGTGTCTTCTCGTGGAGAGGGGTCGGAAAACATAAAACATATATTTTTTTACTATCATGTTGTATTTTGTTCCTGTTTACTTAAGAAAGAAAAACAAAACATTGTCATCTCTTTATTGTATTCCAGAATAGACATGCAGTAGTACGTTAATTTTTGCCATACCTGGTTATTGTAATCGTGACTTTTGCACTCAATTATTTATGTTACACTAGAATTATGAAATTCGTTATCCAATGTAATATACAACATTGACAATGATTTTATTTGTTTGGGTTTTAATCAATAACATTTGAATTGATTTTGAAATAATTGCGAGAGAGAGAGAGAGAGAGAGAACTCGAGAAGGGGTATGGCCCGGTTACAATTAAGTTATTTTTCATAATATAAAGCCTGGTACTTGTGAATTTATCTGCCAGGTGACTACTATATGACGGTTTGTTATAAATAGTTCCGCAATGTTTATTGTCATCAAAATATAAATAGCATTGTAAGGACGATGAACAAATAAGAAAAATAACACATCGGCGTTCACTTTCATCCCTCTCGGCTAGATCCTCCGAACAGTGGAATCAAACGAGCAGAACAAATTGCCACGTCATGGTTGTATTAAAAAGCAGCAATGGCGAACGTTTGTTGCTAGGTTTCAGCAACCAGTATTGCTATAGATTGCATTTCCCTAAATATTGCCATGACACTTAAAGCTATATCAACTATGATTGTCAAAATATAAATTGTCTTGACAAAAATCAGAGAACATTGAACTACATTGACTAAGACATCACTTTGAACATGTAAATACTTTAATTTTTCTAAATGTTAATCCTGCGGTACCAAATACCCAAGCAAAACTCGGGAAAGATGCAAATAAGGGTTTACTTGAAGACAATGATTTAAGAAACATTGTCTATTGTCAAGACATTAAACAACAAATCAAAACGCTAAACCCGGGAATAATAACAGTATTGCAGGCCCCTTAAGGAGAGAACAACATTAACGCTGTTGATGCTACTGTGTGTAAACAAAACGCTATAATTTCATCATCATTATTTACACCAATGATACAAACATGAAACATCCATATTGAAAATATTTCTTTAAAAAAATACTGTACTTCCAAAGACCAGCTAATTACATACCTGGGAAAAGATAGCTATAAGAAATATTTACATGTACTTCATCTTCCTTGTTTTGAGTGTTTTTATTTTATTGTAAGACCTACTGTCTGGAATAAAGTAGCTAAAGTTGCAAATGAGTGTCAGACGTAGCTCCAAAGGGGAGGGGGCGGTAAATGCCACGTGCATATCTCAAATCGTATTGCGAGAGAGAAAAAGAGAGGGAGAGAGAGAGAGATTGAGGGGTGTAACGCCAGGGGTTCAAATTCAGTTTTGTTTTATATTTTCTAACCTGGTTCTCAGTGACGAATTTATCTGCTACGTGATGGTATACAAACAAGGTACAACAATGTCGTTTATTGTCATAAAAATATTCAAAGAATATTATAGAAATAGAAGAATAATCGTAAGAATATTCACTTCTCCCCCCTCTCTCTCTCTCCGCTAAATCTTATAAACATTGGAATCAATCAAGTAGAATTAACTGTAAAGCAAAATACTGTGAGTCCTTTCTAAAATAATAAATTCTCACGTCATGGTTGTATTAAAAAGCAGCAATGGCGAACGATTATTGCTAAAAAAAAAAAGAATTAATGTTGCTATGATTGATTTCCCCTTAATTCCATGACCTCTAAAGTTATATAAAACTTTAATCGACAAAAAATATATTGTTTTCAAAACATTTAGACAAACATTGGAAATTGAATAAATAACACATAAATATGATCATGTAAACAAGTTTGTTTGTTCATATTAATCCACCTGTACCAAATCAAAAATCAAAGTTTGGGATAGATGCAAATAAGGGGATACTTGAAAACAAGAATATGTGACATATTTTCTATTTTCAAGACTTTTAATTAAAAAAAATCAAAACGCTAAACCTGGGGGGTGACAATAGGATTGTAGGGCCCTCACGGAGGTCACAGTATTAACACAGTTGATGCCATCGTGTGTAAACCAAACATTATTTCAGCATCATTATCTACACGAATTATTCCCATATCCATGCTGACAATCTATTTTTCGTCAGCACTATGGTAAATCATGCCCTTCAAGAAAGCAGCCAATTATAAACCTGGGAAAATGTGGCTACAACAAGTATTTACATTTATTTATCATTCATTTTTCCAGTTTTGTTTTGTTTTATTGTATGACCTACTATCTTGAATAAAATAGATACAGTTTGTTGTTAATCAGTAGCGCAGGTCGGACGGGGTGGAAAAAGGGCAAGTGCATGTATCCAGTTGTACTGAGAGAGATAGAGAAGGGGGTGGGCGGGTTGATCCGGTGATCAAATTCAAATTTCTTTCAAATTATACAACTTGGTACTGATGAATTGATCTGTCATGCGATTGCCATGTGACCGTTCGTAAAAATAGTACCACATTGTCGTGTATTGTGATCAAAATATTGAAATAGCATTGAAGATAGGATGAAGAAAAAAAATAATACATTGTGTGTAATCGTGAGAATATTCTTCTTTCTCTCCTTGCTAAACCCCCCCCCCGAACAGTCGAATGAACGAAGCGGAATCTCCTGTGACAAGAATTATTATGAGTCAAAGCTAAAAGAGTGAATTGCCACGTCATAGCTGTATCTAAAAGTAGCAATGTGAATGACTCTTGGTAAAATTCAGCAACCTTGCCAGTTTCTAATGACCAGTTAAATATATTTTCAGGGGAAATGAAATAAAGGAAGCACTATCTTTATTTGATTGCACTGGAAAGTTATCGTCATTAAAAGCCTTTTTTGGTATCAAGTAGCAAAACATGAGTTGTACCTTTAACTGCAGTTATTTGTTTCGATGATAGAGACTGCTCTATATTCTGCCAAAATAATCACTTCATATTATCTCTTCATTATATAGCTATAAGAAGAGTTTACTTCTTCATCCTTGTTTCCCGGGTTTTTAAAATGTATTTTGTTTAATGTAAGTAAATTAGCTGCGTAACTTCAAGGGGAGGGTCAAGAGGGCAAGTACATATCTTCAATCGTATTTAAATAGACGATGGAAATCTTGATACCCTACCCCACCCACAATGTCAAAACTATCTATGCAAATATCCTTAAGCTTGTGGAATGTATAGATGGACTTGTTAAACGACTAAACGCAACAAGACAAATAATGTAAACTGGATGACCCTTGGTTTTGTGAGAAACTTATTACAAATATTGTATGTCAAAGTGAGAGGCATTTATCATACAGTGAAAACATATCATATAAAGGATATAAATATTATTCCAACTGTCGGTCAAACGAACCTAGCAGACTGAGAGGAGGATTAGGAGTCCTCGTTAAACAAACCTTTGTAAAGGGAACTACCATTATTGATAGAACCTGTAGTGAATATATGTGGCTGAAGCTCAGTCATATATTTTTCGGCTTTAATATTTATATTTATATATGCCCTATTTACATACCACCTGTCAATTCATCACACACATTGAGAACATGAACAGAAAAATAGATATTTTAAAACCTCGAAAGAAATATTGAAATATGGAGCGCAAAAGGAGAATTTATTATCATGGTAGACCGTTATGATTATATTAAATTAGGATGAATGTGACTACATCAGACTGGATTTAAATGATCCATCAGTACACTCTCTACCTAATGCATACATTGCAGACACAACACCTGAACGTAGAAACCGCATAGCTGCTTAACTCCGAATATCAAATGGAAGAACAATCAGGGAAGAGCGACTCTATAACACAATATGTGTCTCAATCGATGAATACTGTATATGTAGCTCCTCACTACTTAATAAAGTTATAGCCTTCCAAGTTGGAAAATTCTGTCCTCTATTATCCGATCATTGCCAGATTAAATGTTAACCCTTCAATCATTTGTATTCGCCTATGACGATAAGGAATTACATGACATACAGCCATGCAAATGGAGCCGAACGATTGCAGGTCAATTCTTAACAAAATTAAACAAACAGAAATGTTGAACAAATCTATTTAGATATGTCAAAAATCTTATTAAATGATTTAAACAAAAACGGATAACAAAATAAGAATAAACGAAACAGTCGACACCTTTACTCAAACCTTATAGGTCGCTGCTGGCGTTTTCGTAAACCGAAAGACGAGAGTTAAGCAAACATTCCCGGGGGCTCACCTTTCAGGGGCGTAAAGAGCAAAATCATTATTTTTTATTTATTTATTTATTTATTTATTTATTTATTTTTTTTTTTTTGGGGGATTGAAGAAAAATCTGCATACATCACAACCACTCTTAGATGTTACAGGCCAGGGGCGGATCTAGCTTTTTGCTAAGGGGGGGGGGGGTTCACCCAATAACAATGCAGAGCGTAGCGGCGAGGCGATTTTTGTTGCTATTTTGAACCCCCGTTTTTTCCTGGCATATCACATTTTCTCTTGGTAGCCCAAGGGGATGGGTTAAACCCCTAGCCCCGTAGATCCGCCCCTGCATGCAAGCCCCGCGGAAATTTTTTTAAAGTGTAGTATTAACGATCAGGTAGAGTGTATGGCGAGCGAAGCGAGTGGAACATACATTGGCGTGGGGTCCAGGGGCGGAGCCCCCAGAAGTTCAAATGTTTTTGGTCTTTCAATTACGGTCAGATAAGCATATTTAGATACCTTATTTGTGACACTGGCAGGTCAATAATTGGCGTGGGGTCAAGGGGACTGAGCCCCATGAAGCTCAGGGGTTTAAGGCATTTAATTACGGTCATATGATATTCAGGGGCCCGTCTTAGGAGCCCCCGGAAGCTCATGGGTTTTAGACATTAATTACAGTCAGATGAGCATATTTTGATACCTTATTTGTGACACTGGCAGGTCACTAATTGGCGGGGGTCCACGGGGTTGAGCCCCATGAAGCCCAGGGGTTTTAGGCATTTAATAACGGTCAGATAAGCATCGAGGGGCCCACCTTAAGCTCAGAGATTTTAGGCATTTAATTACGGTCAGATGAGCATATTTTGATACTTCATTTTTGACACTGGCAGGCCACTTTCTTTCTCTCTTTCTTTCTTTTTCTCTTTAACAAACTTTTTTTCTTCAAAAAAGTAAGGGGGCCCTCAAGCCCCGCCGTTCCGTAGGCCCTGACATGAAGGCTTCTAAATAAACATTTTTTTGTGCATGACTGTAAATTTGGGAATTTGAAATTTTCCCCAAAACGCATAAATAAGAATAATTCACTAAAAAGTGAGGAAAATCCCGGAAATTATGTAATTTCAGCAATATTTGTTCATCACTGGTATCGAATTAGAAAACAGCCACGTTTCAATCTTAGTTTGCCAGTGGCCAGAAGCTCATGTCTTCTCACCCCTATTAACAAAACACACACGTTTTCCCATCCTCTCACAATATTTCCACGATATGCGCGTATCGCTTTTATAAAATTCTCTATTGATAAATAAAGGAGCATGCGGAATGTTAAGGAAATTTAATTCCTGTTTACTCTCTTTTCCTTTAAATGGAATATAATTTTTATGTGAGTAAATTCAGGTTTTAATATTTTTCATTTTCATTTTGATTAAAAAATACAAACCATTTTTACTCCTTTACTGCTGATTTTTTTTGGGGGTGGGGGCGTTTTTTTTTTGGGGGGCGAAAATGCGTTTGCCCCCACTTTTCGATTGGGGCGACTGCCCCTCTGCCCCACTTTCGGCGCCTATGACAGTCAAAGAAGTCTTGCATCCGATTAATTAAAGAAGGAAATCGGGCTGTATTGATAATTAATTGAACGAGATGATTATATCTCATGGAATGTCCACTTTTAACATATGTATATATATTTAATGCTTTCTTGACAACGGGAATATACCCAGACATTTAGAGGGATAATCTCATAAAACCAATATTCAAAGGAGGAGACAATAAGGACCCCTACAATTATTGTGGGATGGCCCTTACAAGCTCCCTTGCAAAACTACTTTCAAGAATACTCTACAATATACTTCAAACATACATTGAAGAAAGAAAACATAATGACGTCACCGCTAATCAGATAAGTTTTAAAAAAGGTTGCAGGACTAGTGAACATATATTCACTCTAAACAAACTGGTAGATAAATGTTGAAAACTAATAAGAAATATGTGTACGTTTGCTTTGTGGACTTCTGCAAAGCGTTTGATTTTTTTAACAGAAGCGCTCTTCTCTTCAATAAAAAAAAAACATAATATAACCAGTCCATTCTACGTTATCATACAAAAATATGTACGCAGATGTACGACTTTCTATTTAACTGCAAAACAAAATAACCCAATCTTTCCCCACTTCGGTAGGCGTAAAACAAAGTTGTGTATTAAGCCCAACACTTTTTTCTTCATAATTAAATGATATTATAGATTCATTTGGAGATATTTTTCACCCAGTAACATTACATCCGGGAGAAGAAAAAAAATGTCTTTTGTATTTAAAACGGAGTTTGGACCTCAAACAGCATTAAACCACTTTAAATATTAAATACATTATAAAGTGGAAAAAACTAATAAATTTATGTTTAATAAGGCAGGAAGAATGTTTAATAATTTTTTGTTGTTGATAACACCGGCAAAGAAACCGGTAAGGAAAACAAATATTTAGGAATTATCTTCAAAGAATCAGGCACATTTACAAACGCTATAAAAGACCTAATCAACAAAGCCACAAAAAAGGCCATATTTAGCCAACGATCTCCTTAATACCATACTTAAAACTTTTCGATAACTGTATAAAACCAAACCTTCTTTATAATTCTGAAATTTTGGCGCTCGAATACTTGATAAATGATACAAAAGAATTAGAAAAATGCCACAAAATACTTCACCCCGAATCCCTACTCATTGGTACCAACAGATCAGCAATGAATAGCGCCATCCTAGCGCAAACCAGATGAATTTGAATTATTGCGAGAGAGAGAGAGAGAGAGAGAGAGGGGGAGGAGAGGGGGAGGGGAGGGGAAAGGGGGTTATGGCCCGCGGTTAAGATTCAGCTATCTGTCATATTATTTAGCCTGGTAATGGGGATTTTATCTGCCATGTGACTTTATCTGCCATGTGACATCCATGGGAAGGTTTCTTATGAATGGTACCGCAATGTTTATTGTCATTAAAATAATCGAATAGCCTAGTAGTTGTAGAGACGATGAACAAAATAAGAAAAATAACACATCGTTGTTCACTCCGAACAGTGGAATCAACCAAGCGGGATCAACTGTAAAATGAATTATTATGAGTCATACTTGAAATAATAAATTGCCACGTCATGGTTGTGTTAAATGGTGAAGATTGCTGCTAAAATTCAGCAAGGAATGTTGCTGAGATTGCTTAACCCTAAAATTACTATGAGACATCAAGCTAGATAAAAAATTTGACCGACACAAACATTGTCATTGTCTTGAAAATATTCAAAAAACATTGGTAATAGAATGATAAAGACATAATTACGTGATCATGTAAACATTTTCTTTGTTCATGTTTATCATTCTGTACCAAATAACCAAATAAATCTTGGGAAAGATGCAAATTAGGGTATACTATGATAATGATAATTATAAACTTTTAGGTCAGTCAGGAACCCCATGACTTTTACAAGCAGATCGCCTGTCTGATTATCAAGATATTTATGATTGGAAATCGAAACAAAATTTCGCGTTTTCCTAACGGTTTTCATAACACTACAGTCCATTGGAAAAAACGAGTATTGTAAAACTGGTCACTCAAATATTTTTACTTTTTTGAGGCACTTAATGCTCATTTTAAGCTCATTTTTTTAAGGGCTTCAATATTACACCATATCAAAGACACTGATAACACGTAAAACCTAGGGCCATGCATCTCAGATTTAACATTGTTAAAGTGACTCGGTAACAATGTTAAAGGTTGATGCAAAAAATGCTTAATTTTTGTATAAAATGTTACTTATTATATTCCTTCTACTGTACTAACCCTCTGACATGCAAAAAATCCTGAAAAAATTCTCAAACCACGAAGATATCTATGGTTTTCTTTGAAGGCGTCACTGGTCAACACCCTCTAACAGTGATAAACAGTAAACTCTCCCAACCATTTTTGAATTTTCCCAACCGTTTTCCATGGAAAAAAAGACATAAGACAGGCTATTAAAAATCTTTTAACATTTAAATGTCTGGAATGGTATGTAGAGCCAATTTATTGCCTTGTGACGATTTACATTCACCTAAAATGTAATTAAATTGTAATTGTAACAATATAGTTGGGAGAATTAAGGAATTGATCAGATCAGTTTTTCCCATTTTGTATCATTAATAATGGTCCGTTTTCACTAAAATTTCAGATTATCTTTAATTGTACATCTAGCATTGAAGTCACTACCTTAGAACCACTTTCTCTCATCTGAACAATGTTACCAAGTCCCTTTAAATGATGCTTTTAAGACATTTAATACAAACAAATAAAAATAAATAAATAAAACCGGAGGGATAATAATAGGATTGTAGGGCCCTAACGGAGAGAACTATTACACTCTTGACGCTACCGTATTTAGGTAAACCAAACCTTTTCATCATCATTATGTACACGAATAATGCAAACATCCATCTTGAGCATATCTCGTTTTCTACATCACAATGGTAAACCTTGCACTTTTAAAACCAGCAAATTACAAACCTGGAAAAGAGGAGCTATAAGAGGTATTTCCTTCATCATCCTTATTTCCAGGGTTTTGTCAGTGGCGTAGCTCCAAAGGGAGGGAGAGGCAAAATAGCACGTGCATTTCTTCGATTATATATTGAGAGAGAGAGAGAGAGAGAGAGAAATGGAGAGGGGGTATGGGTACGGCCCGGGGTTGAAATTTAGTTTCCTTTCAAATTATTTATCCTGGTACTGATGAATCATCTTGCATGTGACTGCCATGTGGCGGTTCCTTATGAAGTGTACCGCAATATCTATTGTCATCAAAATATTCAAATAGCATTGTAGGGACGATGAACAAATAAGAAAAATAGCACATCGTCGTTCACTTCTATCTCTCTCTGCTATCTCACCGAACAGTGAAATCAACCGAGCGGAATCAACTGTACAACGAATTATTATGAATCCTACCCGAGAGCATAGATTGCCACGCCATGGTTGTATTAAATGGCGAACGTTTACTGCTAAAATCCAGCAAGTAATGTTGATAAAATTGATTTCCCCTAGAAAGTACCATGAGACATGAAGCTAGATTAAAACTGAACCATGAAGACTGATATTGTATCGATTACATACAGAAAACGTTGAAAACAGGGGCTTTCAGTTTTCAGTCCATGGACTATTACTCCTATTATATGTGACAATTGCCATATACGAAAACACGTTAAAAGTGTTTTCCACTCAAAATGCGCACTCTGTCAGAAAATCCATTCGTTTGGGATAACACAAACGAACGGAGGGTGCAAGGTGTTTGTGTGTCAATGTGTATAATTATGAGGGGTGCATTAATATTTTCTAGGCAGCCCACATTGGCGCAACCACTGCCATGACTGCACGTTTCGTAGATCATTTCCACTGCATCTTCAAGTATATTTATTTTTTGGTTGGGGCTGGGGCGGCGGGCGTGTACGTCGGCACCATGCACGTTAAGGCGTGGCGTCAAAAATGTCTTAGCATGCTGCACGCCCGGAGCATGGGTCGCACGCCAATGGCATGCCTTAATCTTTCATGCCGCACGCATCCGGCTAGCTTCACTCTATCAACTGATTACCCCATGCCGCCTGCGTACGCAAGACAGTCTGAGCATGCTGCACGCACCGAGCATGCGTAGCTTAGCGCTGAAGTTTATCCCCGTGCGCCTGCACCCGGCTTTCTTCACTCAATCAACTGATTACCCCATGCCGCCTGCGTACGCAAGAAAGTCTGAGCATGCTGCACGCACCGAGCATGTGTAGCTTACCGCATGGGTCTTTAAAAATCCTAATATTGCGCTCCGCACGCAGTCGGCACAGGCATATATTGCATTATAATAAGCATCTGCGAGTTGCAATGATAACCATTATATCAGTGATCCCTTTTATCATGTTTTTAGCTTTCTAGGCGAAATTTCCTTAAGAACTTTATATCAATTGATAAGAATTATGGCGGTGATCGCATTTGTTCCGAACAAATATGAGTACGGAGAAGGGTTTCGAAATCGCAATTGTCATTTTAGAGGTTTTAGAGATTTCATAAACCAATCCGATTGTATGATATTTTATTGAGGGGGCACAAAATTGATCTGAAACTTAGGGGCGGAACATTTATATTTTATTGAGGGGCGCAAAATTGATCTGAAACTTAGGGGCGGAACATTTATATTTTATTGAGGGGCGCAACATTGATCTGAAACTAAGGGGCGAAAATTAATCTGAAACTAAGGAGGGACGGATATTTATATTTTATTGAGGGGCGCAAAATTGATCTGAAACTTAGGGGGCGCAAAATGTATATTTAATTGAGGGGGCGCAAAATTGATCTGAAACTTAGGGGCGGAACATTTATATTTTATTGAGGGGCGCAACATTGATCTGAAACTTAGGGGCGAAAATTAATCTGAAACTAAGGGGACGGAACATTTATATTTTATTGAGGGGCGCAAAATTGATCTGAAACTAAGGGGCGAAAATTAATCTGAAACTAAGGAGGGACGGATATTTATATTTTATTGAGGGGCGCAAAATTGATCTGAAACTAAGGGGGCGGAAAATGTATATTTTATTGAGGGGGTGCAAATTTGATCTGAAATTTAGGGGGCGGAAAATGTATATGTTATTGAATTGGCGCAAAATTGATTTGAAACTTAGGGGGCGGAAAATTCATATTTTATTGTTCGGTACTTCCATTCAATACACTACTCTTAGAATATGCGCCCATAGGTCGGCGGGGTTGGGCAAAGGCAACATTGAATATCCGGGAATGCCATTGTTACCTCTATTGTTAAGTACACTATAAGCCGATCAAAATGTTTAATTATAGATGAGGCATATAAACTCTTAAAACATATCTTCTTGGACGAGCTGTATCGTACATTATATGCTCACTTATATAAACACGAATAGTATGTTTATAGCTCATGATCAGCTCAAGCTTTAAACACTTGAGTGATTATACATCACTCAGATTTTTAAACATTTGTTTGAGTAATGTTTTACCCGTTCCTTCGGGTTCCCGTGGAGAAATAGAAAGTCTCATTCTTTCTCTTATAATGTTGTCCACCTTCTTCTAGATAACCCTTTTGTGTTAAAGTATAATGTCCGATGTATATTATTTCCGTCAATAGCATATAATGAACGTATCATTTTGATTTGATGCAACAGAGATTTACAATAAAAATCAAAAAATTATTTTCTATATTTTTTTAACAGTAATATTCTTCTCATTCGACATATCAGCCGCGCGTTCTCTATTTTCGTTCCCTATAATATATAAGGTATATGCGTTCATCATCAGGGATATGTTATAATAATTTATCTCAAAGAAGGAATGATGCTGGCATACAAGCAAATGGCGGATTAGAAAACAATATGAAAGATGAAGATGGAAAACGACATTGACAGAAAGACAGAGAGAGAGAGAGAGTGAGATAGAGAGGAGGGAGCAAGAACCATTGACGTAGTCTGTACTTAGTTTGTACAGTAATATACTTCTCATTTCGATATCAGCCGTTCGTTCCGTTTTTTCCTTATTCATATCAAAGTTATGGTATAATATTTTTTCTCAAAATCGAAAGGAATAATTTTGGAATAAAAACAAATAGTGGAACGGAAAGGAGAACGAGAGATGGAGATGGAAAACGGCGTTGAGAGAGCACTCAGTTCTCCTATCATCTTTTCGCCTGTGACATTTTACTGAATCACATCTTCTTGTTTATTCCTTTATCTTTCCATGATTGTTATATCTTTGAATGAATATTTCAGATAGGGTAAAATCTGGTTCTGCGTTACGTGATTAACGATTTTTATTAAGGAGTAGGCCTGCCCTGGATTCTTCTTTAGTTCATTTTTATCATGCTTACATATTTTTGCTAAAGTATGTTTTGATCGGCTCTCGAGTTTGCACGTTCTATAAGTCTACAGTTGGTTGTATGTTTATAATCTTGGGAATTTTTTTGTATTGGTTTCTAGGGTAACAAATGATCAAATTAGAATTTAAAATGTATAACATGTTACAGAAAAGTATTTGTGTTTAGTGGTTTATTATTTTGTCTTAATTCATCTCCTTCCTCTCTCTTTTCCTCCTTCTTGATCACCCTATTGTTTCATTTCATATTGTTTATTTCTGAACTCTAAATATTATGATACCCATCTTCCTCCACTTGCATTTATTTGAACTTAAACTTTAAACAAGCAATATGATTTTGTTGTTCTTTTTCCCCTGTTTAAAGATATAGTTGAGTTCTGGTCATGCGATTGCATTGTTAAAGAAACGGTGTGGAATCGATCAGAAAAGCTTGATCATCTAGCATAAAAGTATTGGTGTGTACTGCAAGGTTCTGGAATCATCAAAATGATAAGAAATTTGGCCCAGTCTTGGTAAAGTTACAAGCACTGTACACAGAAAGATGTATATGGGACTACACGAACATGTGGCATAAAAATCCGTCCCGATATTTATGCTGTTACATGCCATATTTAGAATATTAAGACATTTGAAGAGCCATGCTTTTCAGGGAACTTTTTTTTATCTGATGTTCTTCCACACTTGCATAATAACAATGATAACGCTCACAAATTATTTTTCACGTCTCCCCAGAACTCAACCTTCTCTTTAACACTTTTTGTTACCTAATTTCGATTATTTCGCTTAAAATCTATCACACTCACTAACATAATAATTTATGGCGCATAATATGTGAACGCAAAGTAGCCATAGCGTGAAAGGCGAGTTTATTAGTTTAATAGAGAGGGGAAATGAGTGGGGTCGAGGAACAAAGGGGAAGCATTATTCCGTGTGTTGTTCGTGACAACCATTCAATACACTACTGTTTAATACCCCACGTAGGCCGGCGGGGTAGGGCAAAGGCAACTTTGAATGCTCAAAGGAACAATGTCAAAGGTGAAGAGGAAGCGTTATCCCGTGTATTGTTCGTGACATCCATTCAATACACTACTGTTTAATACCCCATGTAGGCCGGCGGGGTAGGGCAAAGGCAACTTTGAATGCTCAAAGGAACAATGTCAAAGGTGAAGAGGGAAGCGTTATCCCGTGTATCGTTCGTGACATCCATTCAATACACTACTGTTTAGTACCCCATGTAGGCCGGCGGGGTATGGCAAAGGTATATTTGAATGCTCGAGATGCCATTGTTACCTCTATTATTACGTACACTATACGCCGATCAAAATATTTAATTATTATATAGGTGACGCATAAACCCTCAAAACATATCTACTTTGATGAGGTGTTTCGTACATTATATGATCACATATATAAACACCTATAACATGTTCATAGCTCATAATCAGCACAAACTTACACTTGAGTGTTTATAAATCACTCAGATTTTGAAACATTTGTTCAAGTTTGTGTTTACATTAAACAAGAAATAAACACATATGGGTGATAATAAACACGTCATATGTGTTATTCATCGTGTTTTAAGTGTTTATAAATGAGAAAACTATGTTTAGGGATGTGCAATACACCCCGTTCAAGTACATGTATTTACGTTTTAAGGGTTTAATGTCTCAATTATAATTACATGTTTTGATCGGCTCTCGAGTTTGCACGTTCTATAAGTCTACAGTTGGTTGAATTTTTATATTCTTGGGGAAATTATTTTGTATTGGTTTCTAAGGTAACAAATGATCAAATGGAATTCATATTTAAAATTTAATTAAATTCAAATTTATTAATCATGCACAAAATAACATGGTATAACAATCACTTTCCGGCTGTTTCTGCAAATATATAACCAAATTGACATACTATCAATTAAAGTGTTTATAAAGTGCGACAGAAAAGTATTTGTGTTATATGAAATTAACAATATGAGTAATCGAGAGGGAGGAAAAGTGATTTGAGACAAAAATACATTGTACAGGAAGGAGCCTGATTTGAGACAAAATAATACATTGTTGATTTGAGACAAAATATATATATAATAATGTATTATTTTTGTCTCAAATCATCTCCTTCCTCCCTCTTTCCTCCCTCTCGATTACTCATATTGTTAATTTCATATTGTTTATTTCTGAACTCTAATGGATCGGCGGCCTGTGATAAACGGTGGGGCTGACTAAAGTGAAAAGAGCTTTTCGTCGGCTATAAACTATTTAATACTAGCTTTAACGCTATACACCGAACTCAACATCATGGACGGACATAGTATTTGATGGAAAGACTTACATGTACTTGGGCTATATATCATTGCTCTTCTGTCAAATGATTGACAGTGAACATTTCACACAAATAATATGATGCATTTACTTCAATGAAACTCGATAAACATGTTCAATCACAATGTTAATGAAAAGTAGCTATTATTATTGTCATAATCGTGAAGGTGGCTAATGTGCCTTATCTTTCTAACTAATTAATCAGTTGATGTTCCAATATATAGGCCCGACATGTTGAGAGTAGTCAATTTTATGTTCTCGTATTTGCGCAATTTGCGCCCCAACTTTAATTGATTGTTTTCAGGAGAATTGTTCTGTTGCACCTATCAATTATATACTCCACCTGGCGATCCACTCACATTCGGATACCAAAATTTCATTACGTTCCTTATCAAACCATAATTACATAAAGTGATCCAAAGCTGTGGAATTATCGTCTTCAGTTTATTAGAAAAAGGCCATTCTTTATCAAGTTTAGAAAAGAATTACAAAGGATATAATTCATAAAATCTCAAAACGTTTGAGAGGTTTAGTTTGCCCTTTCGTTTTGTTGTGTTATTGTTTCTTGGTTAATTTGTTTTATAGCAGTGTAAATGTGTTAAATTCTTTTGATTTCATAGATCTGAGGACAGAACTTTGAAAGACTTTGGGTCTTTGTTTATTTTTTCATGTAACTTTATTCTTTTATTGAAATCCCTCCTACGATCCTATTCTATTATGTTTGTCTTAATTTATCTCCTTCCCCTCTCTTTTCCTCCCTCTCGATCACTCCTATTGTTTCATTTCATATTGTTCATTTCTGAAATCTAAATATAATTTCCATTTTGCTTCGCTTGAATTAATGTCAACTTAAACTATAAACTAGCAATATGATTTTGTTGTTCTTGTTTCCCTGTTTGGTTATCTAATTTCGATTCTTTCGCTCAAAATCTATCGCAATCACTAACATAATAAGTTATGGCGCATAATATGTGAACGCAAAGTAGCCGTAGCGTCAAATGCGACTTTATTAGTTTAATAGAGAGGGGAATGGGGGGGGGGGGCGGATCGAGGAACAAAGGCGAAACGTTATCCCGTGTATTGTTCGTGACATCCGTCCAATACACTACTGTTTAATACCCCCATGTAGGCCGGCGGGGTAGGGCAAAGGCAACTTTGAACCCTCAAGATGCCATTGTTACCCCGACATATTCAGCCGGATAGCCGCCTCACAAACGAGAATAAAAATCAAAGACTCGACCAGTGCGTGCGTTCAGCGGCACGTACAATGCGTGTTCGTTCAAGCCTGGCCAGTGGCTTCGACGAGCAGGAACCTAGCGCTTGCGCAGATCATACAGCTAAGTTACGTAAGAGGAACAATCGACGTGGCCGAGGGTAAACAATTAATAGAAGAGCGGAAATAAGGCAAGGGTATAGATTTATTCACATTGATCCTTGTATAGTGTACAACTCTACTTGTATATCGGGTTCAGATAACCCTTAAGGGGGTCTTGTTGTTTAGCAATCGTCGTTACTGTTTTCAAAGAATGTAAACGGGATCACGTTCCGAAGTACTCCCAAATAAAAATTGTTATTAAACAAATAACGTAGAACCAGATTTTACCCTATTTGAAAGAATAATTCAAAGATATAACAATCCTGCAAGATAAAGGAATGAGCAAAAAGATGTGATGATGCAAAATATCACAAACAGATGATTATGAGAAATCATGGTTGCTCTCTCTTTTCTTCTCTCTGTACGTCTCTCTCTCTCTCTCTCTCTCTTTCTCTCGCTCGCTTTCTCAGCGCCATTTTCCATCTTCATCTCTGGTACTGTTTTCCGTTCCGCTATTTGCTTTTATTCCGAAATTATTCCTTTCGATCTTGAGATAAATTATTATACCGTAACCGCGATATGGAGAAGAAAAACACGGAACGAGCGCATTATGATATCGAAATAAGAAGAATATTACTGTACAATAATTATAAAAAGTAAAACTTTTGAATGTAAATCATGATGAATGGAAACTAACTGAAAGAGGAATCTAGAGCGGGTAGGGTGGGGCTGATCGGAGAGACGAATAGCGTAATAATAAATAACAATATGCCCTACTTTCTCCCTCTCTCGTTTTCTCAATGTCGTTTTCCAACTTCATATCTCGTAGTGTCTTCTGTTCCGCGATTTTTATGAGATCGCGTTTCGACGTACTCCTAAATAAAAATAGCTGATCATAATTATAACGTAGAACTAAATTTGACCCTTTCTGAAATATTCATTCAAATATTTAACAACCATGTAAAAAGAATAAAGGAAAAATACAAATGTGATTTAGTAAAATGTCACAGACGAAAAGGTGACATGAGAAATGATTGTTTCTTTCTCTGTTTGTCTCTTTCTTTGTCTTTCACTCTTTATAGCTTTTTTCTTTCTCTTTTCTCTCTCTGTATTTCTCTCTCTCTTGCTCGCTTTTTCAGCTCCATTTGCCATCTTTATCCCTGGTACTGTTTTCCGTTCCGCTATTTGCTTTTATTCTGAAAGTATTCCTTTCGATCTTGAGATAAACTATTATACCATAAACTCGATATGGAGAAGGAAAACACGGAACGAGCGCCTGATGATATCGAAATAAGAAGAATATTACTGTACAATAATTATACAAATTGTTGAGTGTAAATCATGATTTAAAAAAAAGAAACTAAAGAGGAAACCACAGCGGGGGGCTGTGGCTATTGATCGGAGAGACAAATAGCATAATAATAAATAACAATAAGTCCAACTTTCTCTCTCTCTCTCTCTCGTTTTCTCAACGTCATTTATTATCTTCATCTCTCATGGTGTTTTCTGTTCCGCGATTTTTTGATGAGATCGCGTTTCGACTTACTCCTACATAAAAATAGCTGATCATAATTATAACGTAGAACCAGATTTGACCCTATCTGAAATATTCATTAAAATCTAACAATCATGGAAAGATAAAGGAATAATAAAAATGTGACTTAGTAAAATGTCACAGACGAAAAGATGACATGAGAAATGATTGTTTCGCTCTCTGTATGTCTTTCTCTATCTCTCTTGCTCGCTTTCTCAGCGCCATTTTCTATCTTCATCTTTGGTACTGTTTTCCGTTCCGCTATTTGCTGTCATTCCAAAAGTATTCCTTTCGATCTTGAGATAAATTATTATACCATAACCTCGATATGGAGAAGGAAAACACTAACGAGCGCCTGATGATTTCGAAATGAGAAGAATATTACTGTACAATAATTATAAAAAGTAAAACTTTTTAATGTAAGTCTGTATTGTATCAAAATGATATGAACAAACATGCTTATTATGCTATGATATTGACGTTACTTATATACGTCGGACATTATACTTTAGCGAAAAGATATAAACAAACAAAAACGAAAGTAACTAACAAAAAACATCAGAGCTGGGGGATCGGAGATTCGGAGAGACAAATATCATAATAATAAATACAGTACAGACTACGTCCAACTTTCTATCCTCCCCTCTTTTCTGTCTCTCTCTCCACTGTCCGTATGTATGTTTGTCTTTCTCTCTCTGTCTTTCTGTCAATGTCGTTTTCCATCTTCATCTTTCATGTTGTTTTCTATTCCGACATTTGCTAGTATGCCGGCATCATTCCTACCTTGAAATAAATTATTATAACATATCCCTGATAATGTACACATATACCTTATATTTATTATAGGGAACGAAAATGGGGGTCGAAATGAGAAGAATACTACTGTACAAAAAATTATAGAAAGTAAACATTTTGATTTTGAATGTAAATCTTTGTTGCGTCAAATAAAATGATACGTTCATTTATGTTATTGACAGAAATAATATACATCGGACATTATACTTTAGCACAAAGGGTTATCTAGAAGAAGGTGGACAACATTAAAAGAGAAAGAATAAAACTTTCTCTTTTATTTAAAAAAAAATGAATAACATAATACCCAACCAAAACCGAAGAAATCTTGAAAAGGGAGACAAGAAAAATATGAAAAGGACACAACAAATTTTAAAAAAAGATTGAATTCTAGAGCAGAAGATGATAGGGGAAACGTAATAGTTTGTAAGTATTGGCAAATTTTGACAATTATAGTTTGTATGTATTGACAAAGTATATACAACCAAAAAATGACATAGAAATATTTGAAAGTATTTTAGACCTATATAGAATACACGAAAAGAGTTATGTCTTAGGCCCCCTACAGCTAAGTTACGTAAGAGGAACAATGAACGTGGCCATGGGTAAAGTTCGTTGTCATGGTTGTAAACTCAACAATAGAAGAACGGAAGTAAGGCATTAGGGTTCGTGCCGTCATAAGCTTCTACAGGGCGAGCGCGGATTACGCTGCTCCCAATGAGGTACTAGCAGTATCAGTATTCTGTGTATGGAAAGGTCTCAAGCGAAAGTCAATATTTGTGGGACAGACATTGCGGAGCTGTATACGCAGCTGCTATACGAATTTCATGTGAGAGAAAACTTGACATGCTTATGAAAAAGTACAATTATAATGAATAATATGAAAGTACAAAAAACAGGAGCAATGGAAAATGATATTATATACTTTGAAAATACCCTCAAATCCACTAGTTTAGAGAATTAGTGGCAGAGAAAGGCAATTTTAGGCTTGTAAAGACGCGTCATTCACCTACCTAGGAACGGGTTAATACGTACACTATAAGCCGATCAAAATATTTAATTATATATAGGTGACGCATAAACCCTCAAAACATATCTACTTTGATAAGGTGTATCGTACATTATATGATCACATATATAAACACCTATAACATGTTCATAGCTCATAATCAGCACAAACTTACACTTGAGTGTTTATAAATCACTCAGATTTCGAAACATTTGTTCAAGTTTGTGTTTAACTTAAACACAATATAAACGCATATGGGTGATAATAAACACGTCATATGTGTTATTCATCGTGTTTTAAGTGTTTATAAATGAAAACTATGTTTAGGGATGTGCAATACACCCGTTCAAGTACATGTATTTACGTTTTAAGGGTTTAATGTCTCAATTATAATTACATGTTTTGGTCGGCTGTCGAGTTTGCACGTTCTATAAGTCTACAGTTGGTTGTATGTTTATAATCTTGGGAAATTGTTTTGTAACAAATGATCAGATGGAATTTAGAATTAAAATGTGCGTGTTTAAGTGTTCATAAAGTGTTACAGAAAAGTATTTGTGTTTAGTGGTTTCCAATGTATTTTTTTGGTCTTAATTCATCTCCTTCCTCCCTCTCGATTACTCTTATTGTTTCATTTCATATTGTTTATTTCTGAACTCTAAATATGATACCCATCTTCCTTCACTTGCATTTATGTCAACTTAAACTATAAAGTAGCAATATGATTTTGTTGTTCTTTTTCCCTGTTTAACACTTTTTGGTTATCTAATTTCGATTCTTTCGCTCAAAATCTATCACAATCACTAACATAATAATTTATGGCGCATAATATGTGAACGCAAAGTAGCCATAGCGAGAAGGGGGAGGAGGTCGAGGAACAAAGGAAGCGTTATCCCGTGTATTGTTCGTGACATCCATTCAATACACTACTGTTTAATACCCCCATGGAGGCCGGCTGGGTAGGGCAAAGGCAACTTTGAATGCTCAAAGGAACAATGTCAAAGGTGAAGAAGGAAGCGTTATCCCGTGTATTGTTCGTGACATCCATTCAATACACTACTGTTTAGTACCCCCATGTAGGGGTATCTACGACATTCTACGACCCTCTTTTATTACCTCTCTACTTCCCACTTTTTTTATCTTTTCCTTTTATTTCCCCTACATCTCTTTCTCTCGCCACGACCTTCTTTTATTTCCTCTCTATAATATATCTCTCTCCCTCTCTCCATCTTCTTTTAGTTCCTCTCTACATTTTCTCTCACTCTCTCTCGCCCTCTCTCTCCTCCTCCCTCTCTCTATCTTCTTTTATTTCCACGCTATATCTCTCTCTATCTTCTTTTATTTCCTCTCTACATCTCCCTCTCTCTCTCTATCATCTCCTTTTATTTCATCCCTACATCTCTCTCTCTCTCTCTTTATCATCTCCTATAATTATATATATTTATATATCTCTTTCTTCTCCTTTTATTTTCAATCTCTCTCTCTATCTTCTCCTTTTTATTTCAATCTCTCTCTATCTTCGCCTTTTATTTCTGCTCTACATCTCTCTCCATCTCGCTCTCTTTCCCTATTTCCTCTCTACATATCTCTCTCTCTCCTCTCGCTCGCTATCTTCTGTTATTTCCGCTCTACATCTCTCTCCTCTTCTATCTTCTTTATTTCCTCTCTACATCCCCTCTCTATCTACGACCTTCTTTTATTACCTCTCTACGTCTCACTCTATTATCTTCTACTTTTATTTCCCCTCTACATCTCTTTCTCTCGCTACGACCTTCCTTTATTTCCTCTCTATAATATATCTCTCTCCCTCTCTCTATCTTCTTTTATATCCTCTCTACATTTTTCTCTCACTCTCTCTCGCCCTCTCTCTCCCCCTCTCTCTCTCTATCTTCTTTTATTTCCACGCTATATCTCTCTCTATCTTCTTTTATTTCCTCTCTACATCTCTCTCTCTCTCTATCTATCTATCATCTCCTTTTATTTTCTCTCTACATCTCTCTCTCTCTCTCTCCGATCTCCTATAATTATATATATATTCATATATCTCTTTCTTCTCCTTTTATTTTCAATCTCTCTCTATCTTCTCCTTTTTATTTCCGCTCTACATCTCTTTCCCTCTCGCTCTCTTTCCCTATTTCCTCTCTACATATATCTCTCTCTCTCTCTCTCGCTCGCTATCTTCTGTTATTTCCACTCAATATTTCTCTCCTCTTCTATCTTCTTTATTTCCTCTCTACACCCCCCCCCCTCTCTTTATCTACGACCTTCTTTTATTACCTCTCTACGTCTCACTCTATTACCTTCTCCTTTTATTTCCCTTTACATCTCTTTCTCTCGCTACGACCTTCTTTTATTTCCTCTCTATAATATATCTCTCTCCCTCTCTCTATCTTCTTTTATTTCCACGCTATATCTCTCTCTCTATCTTCTTTTATTTCCTCTCTACATCTCTCTCTCTCTCTCTATCATCTCCTTTTATTTCCTCTCTCTCTATATATATATATATATCTCTCTCTCTCGATCACCTATAAATATATTTATATATCTCTCTCTTCTCCTTTTATTTTCAATCTCTCTCTCTATCTTCTCCTTTTATTTCCGCTCTACATCTATCTCCCTCTCGCTCTCTTTCCCCTTTTCTCTCTACATATTATCTGTCTGTCCCTCTCGCTCGTTATCTTCTGTTATTTCCACTCAATATCTCTCTCCTCTTCTCTCTTCTTTATTTCCTCTCGACATCCCCCTCTCTATCTACGACCTTCTTTTATTACCTATACGTCTTACTCTATTATATTCTCCTTTTATTTCCCTCTACATCTCTTTCTCTCGCTACGACCTTCTTTTATTTCCTCTCTATAATATATCTCTCTCCCTCTCTCTATCTTCTTTTATTTCCTCTCTACATATCTCTCTCACTCTCTCTTTCTTATATTCCCTCTCTACATATCTTTCTCCCTCTCTCTCCTTCGTCTGTTATTTCATATCAATATCTCTTTATATTTTCCCTTTATATCCTCTCTTTACATCACCCCATTATATCTACGACCTTCTTTTATTACTTCTCTACGTCTCACTCTCTATCTTCTCCTTTTATTTCCTCTCTTCATCTGTCTCTCTCTACGACCTTCCTTTATTTCCTATATCTATATATATCTCTCACTCTCTCCGATCTTCTTGTTTTAATTCCTTTCCATATCCCTATGATCTTCTTTGATTTCTTATCTTTATCTACACGATCTTCTTTTATTAAAACATTATTAATTTAACTAACGAGGATCGTAAGGACGTAGAATATCGTGCCGTCAATCACTCGCAGACGGGTCACATTAAATGAAAAATAATTTCTTTACATACCGAGGATCGTAAGTACGTACGTCAGGCCCCCTTGAAGAATTGAGTTGTGTCATCAACCAGATTTAAGTCGAATAGTTGAATGACAACTAATACCTAACGAGTATCGTAAGTACGTCAGGACGTCTTGAAGAATTATTTTGGGTCGGCTCGACTAGAATAACAATTAATTTTCGTTACCCACCGATGATCGTACGGACGTCGCGCCGTCACGACTACTTTAGTTGCGTTGTTGTCAAAGAGTTCCTTTGCAATCAATCGAAGGCGGGTCGAATTGAGTGACAAATAATTTATTTACTCACGATCATAGTTAGTAATTCAGACAATCTTGAAGAATTTAATCACGTTGCTCTGAATAACAAATAATTTCTTTGCTTTACGGATGATTTAATTAAAGAAAAATAAACCCATATTTATTTTCAGAAATACAAATCGTCGATTCATGAACCCTTTTACGTTTTCGAAATGACGACCCCGCTCTCTTTTTCAAAACAATAAAAGGGCCCTTGTCACAATGTACTAGATCTAGGTTAATTATTTTTACAAATTGAGATTATAAGATTAATTTTTAACAAGATGGGAAACGCGGCCGGACTCGAGAGACATGGTAGATTATTTTACAAGATAGATAAACGCAGCTGGTCGCGAGCAGCATGATGGATTAAGGTAGACAAGGAGGTCATGCCAAACGCGAGAGGCATGACAGATTATTTATACAAGCGGCGTGCATGCAGGCAGCGAGCAGCGCGGTGGATTAAAATAAACAACGAGGACATGCCGGACGCGATTGGCATGGTAGCCAGCCATGCCATACGCGGCGGACTTGGTAGCTAACAGCAAACAGGATGTAGGCATGTCGGTGGCAGACAGCATGCTGAGAACAATAGGGGCATGCCCGGGCGTGCCGCCGGCGTGCAGTATGCTAAGACATTTTTGACGTCACGCCTAAGCTGGATGGGGGCGAATGAAGAGATGGATTAGCTAAGGGCGAAACGGGAGTGATTTTGTTGGATAAATAAAGTAGGTATGAACAAAAGAAGGAGATCAAATGAGGGAGAGAGAGAGTAAGATAGCAATAGAATGAGCGAGTGGGACAGCGAAAAAGAAAATGAATGAGAGAGTGAATAATTTTTGAGTGAATGTGAGTTAGAGAAAGGGAGAGAAAGAGAAGTTGAAGTATCAAGTGTGTGTATAGTCCTGTAGAAGTTTTTCAGACCCGGAAAAGTTGTTAAATACAAGGTCTTTTTGTTGATTCGTGTTCTAGATGGGTTTGGAGGTAAATTCAGCTTGGTTGCCATCTTGGCAACCTTGGGCAATTTTCTTTATAAGCCTAATTAGCATAATCATCAAATTAGCATATGTGCAATATGTAATATGTTGCTAATCTAAATCCGGGAAGCCTAAAAACATTATGACACCGGTTCTTATTTTTCATTAATGCAATTGTCTTAAATAGCATAATTAGCATAATAGCTAATTAGAATATGTACAAATTATGGACTTCATTCTCATTATCTAATAAGCCTGAAAATGGTGCAATGCAACATTGTGAATCACTTTTTAAAGATAACACATTGATTAATGAGAAGATATTTCATGTAGATGTAGTACAATAAGCCTAATTGACATAATTAGTAAATTTGCATATTTGCATTTATTGATATAGGTCTAGTTTTAACCAGAACAAATTTGGAATGACAATTTTAATGTTAATTTTTTGTTATGACGACCAATATTTATCTCAGAGGTTAATCACGTTGAACGAAACATAATTGGCCTTACTAGCTTAATTAACCTAATTAGCATATTAATCAGGCAATTGCCTAATGGCCTTGTGGATTTCTGTAGGTATATTCAACATATGTATTCATTTTTAATTTCCCACTGTAATGGTGATAAGAGCAGAATTGGTTGCATTTTCACTCCAATTCTTCTTAGTCTTGAGAGTCTTTGTTGATGTATTCATCATCTCCACTACCTTATGACTTGTTTAGATTGCAACAGTTCACTCCTGACTCTTACTCGCAGTACACAGAGCAAGACAGTCTCTCATGATGACCGCTGCAGTTGTGTGTGCTGCATGCTTTTCCTGTGTCCTTGCAATTGGAGGAAATGACATCAATTAGTTCCTTTGGTCCTGCGGGTCCTTTTGCAATGGCTGGAACTGGAATTCCATCTTTGATCTTTCAACGGAACCCTTTGAGACTTATAGTCTAGGTGCCTCCTTTTTTGTTTGCCGCTTTGCTCAGTAAGACTGCATGATGGGCCTCAGAATATGCAGAGAGAGGCTTGCGTGTGTTAGTGGCAAAGCCATGACTTTGAGGGGCTTTCCACGTTTCCGTGTGTACAACTAGTAAAGTGCCTCTGCCATGGATGTACCTACAGGAAGGCCGTACAATGCTCAGACGAAAGCTTCCCCTGCCGCTATCAGATCAGAGTTCGCCTAAGGCAGTGTCGAGTCCCTCAAAATCCCCATTCAACAGAGGTTTTAGGGCTGAATGCTTGCCCTTTCCGTAGAAATATGAAGTAATGTCAGATCCTGTCAGAAAGTGCATGCCAAGTAGTTGGACACTCTTTGGGTAAAGCTTCTCACATGTAGTATTAACTAACAAACCATAGGCCTACCCGTGCCAGTTCTCCATCTGAAATGCCGAGGTATATATACGAGTCTTCTACACCCAGTACACCAGTGATCAGATATGTCAGTGTCATCGCTAAGAACTCTTACGACTTTGTGGCGGGACTTTACTCTCTCGCAAGCATAGCGATTTTGTGCTCTCATATATAAGAGCAGAATTTTGTTGCGACAAACTCTTACTAATAACTATATAGCAGCGAAATTCAAAATATTATTATTTTTTTAAAACTAAATCTTTATTCAGATACAAAATCACGACAACATCATACATAAATATTTGTAACAAGCACTTAATCACATGTTTAAATGAGATCAAATTATATATCTGTATTTACTTGAAAGCAGATTGTAGATGCATTTCCTGTAAATCAGTAATTGTCTTCATCCACTTAGTAGTATTCACATCTGTTGTCTTAGTTTTATTTTCCTCAACTTCTAGTCTGTATTTTAACATAAACAACAAATATTTGCTTATTATTTTCGTTGCTACATTTTTATTAAATTGATTTACAACACTCACTTTATAAATTGCAAATAAAGCATAATGAAGTAGTAAATCAATATCTGTAACATTTTCCTTTGCGTCATGAAAACCACATACAACACAAATGGGCGAGAATTTAAAATATCTTTTGGAGGAGTTACATACTAATATTTCAATAAAGTTCCAAAATGGGTAAATATTTTCGCATTAAAAAAATACATGTATTATTATACCAGGTTTGTGACAGTAATAACACAAATCGTTTTCTTTGATTTTCCATTTGAATAAATTAACAGGTGTTGGTAAAGTATTATACATAAGTTTAAAGTTCGGATTTTTATCAATTAATTATCACAAACATATTTCAATTTAAGTAACCACAGAGAATCCCACTTAATAGGAAAATTTGTCTGTAACGTTTTGTTCCAGAAGTCTACCGCCCTAGATCGTTTTTGGATTAATTTTGCGAGTTCCGTATATATTGTTTTGACAGTAATACAGTGTATTGATAATTCAAAACTATTCAAATTCAAATTGGAATCTATCATTGATTTACGTTTGTAATCTCTAAAATCATAAACATGTTTGCCATGTTTTATGATTTGCCTCCATCTTTGTTGTATAGCGGTTCAGTACATTATGATACTACTGTGACAGGCTAACTCCTCAATCTCACTCAATTCATTGAGGATGGCTATGATGGTAAGCTAATCACCTGAGCTGCTTTCAATGACCTCTCTGCTGCCTACGACACGTACGTAAACCACAGTATCCATCACCAATTTGGAGTATTTCTGCCCATGTGCCCAAATTGACCCAGCTTAAAATTCATCCTGCAGAGCAATCACTGGTTGCCTGAGGCCAACTAAAGTAGAAGACCTCTACCTGCTTTGCGGTATTGCCCCACCACACATCAGAAGATTGGTCTTGTCCCAGAAAAAAAAAGGACAAACAAGAAAACAGTTCACTCCACCCACTATTCCAACACCAGCCTTTGGGCAAGCGGCTCAAATCCAGACACAGTTTCCTGAACACTTTAGAGCCCCTTATTACCAGCCCTCACAACCAAAGGATGACCCATTGTGGTCTGACCACCTCCAGACCACTCCTCATAAACGCTCCCTGAACCCCAAGGAATCCCTCGCGTCCGACTCCAGCGAGACTTGCTCTTTTTGCCTAAGCCTCAACCGCCTAAGAAGTGGTTACCGACAATTCCTAATGCAGTGGTGGAGTTTCGAAGACTTCTAATGGAACACCTGCTAGTCTGTCCAATCCTGCCAGAGCCATGCACACAAGATGACCTTGAAGCCGTGAACTGCCGTGCCAGAGCCTGTGTGGAGCACTGGACGGCACTTGTGTAGTGACACAATAAGAAAAAGACTGTGACATCTGCTTCCTCATGTCCATAGATGCCAACGATTGTTTGCTCTCCATAGTCAAATGTTGAGAGTGCAGAAATTTGCCTCTTATTGTTCATACTCTTCATGATCGCTTCTCTCTTAAATCTGTCACCGATACTTAAACTCAAAGATGAAAAGAACAACATTCTAAATATATTTGCCACCATAACCATCTTTCAGTCGACCCAAACCCTTACTGGCCTCTGTCATGACTGTTTTTTGTGCTCTTATCACGGTTACAGTGGGAAATTAAAAATGAATACCTATGGATTCTGTCTTGTCAGACAGAAATTCACAAGGCCATTATGCAATTGCCTGATTAATATGCTAATTAGGTTAAATATGCTAGTATTAAGGCTAATTATGTTTCGTTCAACGTGATTAACCTCTGAGATGAATATTGGTTGTCATTAAACAAAAATCACATTAAAATTGTCATTCCCAATTTTTCTGGATAAAACTAGACCTATATCAATAAATGCAAATATGCAAATTTACTAATTATGTTAATTAGGCTAATTGTACTACATCTACATGGAATATATTCTCATTAATTAATGTCTTGTCTTTAAAAAGTGATTTACAATGTTGCATTGCACCATTTTCAGGCTTTTTAGATAATGAGAATGAAGTCCTAATATTGTACATATTATAATTAGCTCGTTATGATAATTATAATATTTAAGACAACTGCATTACTTAAAAATAAGAACCGGTTTCATAAATGAATATCACGTCATTAAAAAAAAATCCTTGAAAAGTGGTATTATCCATGTTTTTAGGCTACCCGGATTAAGATTAGCAACATATTACATATTGCACATATCTTAATTTGATGATTATGCTATTTAGGCTTTTAAAGAAAATTGCCCAAGGTTGCCAAGATGGCAACCAAGCTGAATTTACCTCCAAACCCATCTAGAACACGAATCAACACAAAAACCTTGTACTATTCAACTTTTCCAGGTCATGTACATGGTAAATGGTACCTCTACTAGACTAGTATGAGAGAGAAAGAGAGAGAGAGAGAGGGATACAGACAAAGAAAAAAAGAATGACTGAATGGATGACTGAAGGAGGGAGAGAGAGATAGATTAATTATCATTGGATACCAGTTGTTATGTATGCCAAAATCGAAAGAAATTGAAATAAGTCATGGCTTGAATGGCTATGAAAACGAGTGTCAATATAGAATATTATCAGTGCGTCACTACACTACACAAGGAATCAATTATGCGTGAACCATATGATGAGCTATTCTTTTAAGGGGATATTGCTGCTTTTGCATTCTTCCAAACTAAGGCCAAGTAAATATTATTCGTAGTTTCTCGTCCCCGTAACCATTCTTTTGGCGCCCGCCTCCTTCTTTTTGTGGTTTCTTGTTATTTTATATTTCTAGTTCAGTGATCTTTTAGAAGTAAGATCAAAATAATTTTAAAAGAAAAGGCATAGTACTGATAATGTAGAAAAAATATTTCATATTTTATTTTATGTATTCAAATACCATTTTAAAGTGTATTTAAAGGTACTATGTGCCATTTGCAGGCCCCAAAAATGAAAAGGTTAAAGTCCAACGGCATTTGAAAGATAATACTAATTAAGAACTTCCCTAAAAACGGGCTTAACAATTTCTTTAAGTGGGAAAATAACTATCATTAGTTGTCGAATTGACTTAAGTGGTTGCAATCCAGTAAGTAATAGTCTGATTTTCAGACCCTTGTATTGAATTGTCGTACGTTTTGTGCTTCGTAAAGAATCAATCAGTTTAATTTTGGCCATTACAAGAAGTTGGTTATTGATGTAGACAAATGCTCGTGTACCCTTTACAGCTCATATCTGTATGTTATTACCAAAGAAAAATAGTCAGTCAGTCACTGTCTGACAGTGAAGTGTAGAAAGTAAACGGGTTTCCTTGCATAATTTGAATATTAGGACACTGCTAACCTTTAAATTTCACAGATAGGACATACATGTACGTGACATATTCATAATTCCTGCAATGTTCTACAGAATGTGATGCTGGCTGCAAATGGGACATAGTACCTTTAACGGGGAACTTAATTAAAGTATCCAAACATGCATGAAGTTTATCACAATATCATGAGTAGTCAGTCCCATCTGGGTCGAATGGTGTATTCTTTTCGCTTTTTTGTTGGGGGAACTTTGGTCTTGAGTGACATACCTTAAACCAAAAAAACGATACACACTAGGTATGTGAACCTTATTAGCCTGAATTTCCTCCTTAATTAGTCTTAAAAAGTGGTAGAATATCGCCAATTTTAGTGCAGCGCGTTGCCGACGACTCGGCCTCTGCTTAAGCCGTAGGGTGTGCGCAAGAGGGCAGCCAGAACTTTTCTTGTCACTTACTTTTTTGTTAGGGTATAGATTATAGAAACTACATGGCAAATGATATTGTGATAAATATGTAGGCCTACCGTTTGGTGTTGAATGGTATAGAGTGCAGATTTATTCAAGATGATTTGTTACTTTTTCGTAAATACATACTTTCAAACAAGCTGAATTGTAACAATAACACCACCAAACAGACACATTTGAGAACTTGACATGTCTATGGACATTAAGAGCATGTTTTTCTTCTTTGTTCTAAATTGTAATGTTTTGATTTCCTCACATTCATTAAAACACAACCGCCTCTCAAAACCCACACTCACATTAACACACAAACATTAAATAACAATAACAAAGCCCTCTAAATAATATTGAGGTGAAAAAAGGGCACTTCTTATACCTAAAAATATATCGTATTACAAACAGTATGAAGTACTCACTTTATTTGTATAGTCAATCAGAAGGCCTTTAAGTGCAGGTCAATGAGGTTATTCACTGCATTTAGTTGAGGTACAAGATGAGTTGTTTCGATGTAAAGATACTTGAGTAATAAATGAACTATACGCAATTGGTTAGGACTTCTAATGATGTTGTCCGTGATAATAATCCGTGTACTAAGGCCCCGCCTAACGCGTACGACGTTCTATTAACGGCTCAAATAGGTGTAACGTGTGAGAACGAAGAAAACTTAAACAAGAAAAATATTTCGAATCACAATTCCAGCCAAATGTTGAAATGTCCGATTTTGCTTGCATTGAAATCTCCTCATTCGCCAAATGCGATGTAACTTGCTTTTGTTGAGAAAGTATGTAAAGTATCGAAAGTCGACTCCCTGTTTCGAAGAGACCGACATGAAGCAGCCTATGAGGAAGTAATAACATACAGCGTCAAAAAGTCTAGATGAACGCGATCCAGGTTGATGAAAATAAACAGAAATGTTGACAATACCGCGCTCGAATGAATAAACATTATGAAGATAATTATTCGTGTCGGGTTTCGACGTTGCACTGCAGGGGTGGCGGAGAGTCTTTCACATTCGGGGTGCACCAACCACCCCCTAGGGCAACCACCTTCGAGGGCGACTACCCACGGGACAATTACCCTCTAGGATCATTACCCCCCAGCTACCTACCCCTAGGACAACCAACCCTAGAACAACCACCCTCGAAGGCGACTACCCACGGGACAATTACCCTCTAGGAATCTAGAAATGAAATTTGATAGTGTTGAAAACGAGCACGATTATATTCTAAAAAGGGGCCAAGTTCGTACTTTAAGGGCGTTGTGCCTTCTGCCTCATCTGCTATCTTCGTGGTGGTAGAAAAAGAGTACATTTTACTACACAAAGCTACTCCAATTCTTTGAAACTAGATATGGCTCTGTTTATATATGAGCTCCAAAGCACACGTTTTGTAAGCGACAGTGGGAAATATAGGGAAAAATACACTTGTAAAATGGGATTTATATAGAAACGAAAAGGGTGACTTATCAAAAGTAGCAAGATTAACTTGTTCACATTGATGAAATGAACACTTCGTAGAAAAGGAAATGGGGCACTTATCAGAAGGGAAAAGTCCAATCAGAAAGGAAAAGGGGCACTTGTCAAAGTAAAGTGGGCAGTTATCAGAGAGGTGAGAATGGACACTTTTGGCACCCGAAATGGGCCCGGGCACTAATTAGTAGGGGTAAGGTACATTTATTACAAAGGAAAAGGGAGACTTGTCATATCTAAAAGGGACACTCATTAGAGATGTAAATGGGCACTTATTAAACGGGGAAAGATGCATTAATAAAAAAGGAAGTGTGCATTTATTGCAAAGGAAAGAGGCACTTGTCAAAGTAAAAGTGGCACCTATCAGATTTGAATAGGGCCACTTATGAGAAGGGGCACTTGTCATATTTAAAAGGGGCACCTATTAGTTCTGCTGTCTGTAATAAACTATATGATGTTGTAAATCAGTGGAGCAGCAGCTTCAAATGGGGGCAAAAAGAATGTGCATTTTTCCGATTGCAATGCGAAAGAGAGAGAGGGGGAGGGTGGGGGTATGGTCTGGGATTCAAATTAATCAACCTGGTACCGATACCTGGTACCGATGAATCTATCTGACATGCGATTTCCATGTGAGGAAACATGAGAAAAGGACCACAATGTCGTTTATTGTCATACAAATATTCAAATAGCATTGTAGCAGAGGAATAATACGCGTGACGATATTCACTTCTCTCTCTCTCTCTCTCTCTCTCCCCCTGCTATTTCATCCGAACAGTGAAATCAACAGAGTGGAATCTTCAGAACATACATGGAACATTGAAAACAGAATGAATGAGACATGCATTTGATCATGTACACACGTTAATTCTTTCTTGTTTTATGTCAATCCTCTAGTACCAACAACGTGGCAGATGCAAATAAGGCTATACTGGAAGACAATACCACAAATTATGAACAGTTTTTACAGAGTCAAGACATTTAATTAACAAAACAAAAACAAACAAAAAATCAAAATCAAAATTCTAAACCCGTGAGATAATGATAAGATTGCAGGGCCCTCACGGATTAAAAAAACAAAAAAAACACATTAACACTGTTGACGCCATCGTGTGTACACTCTAAAACTGTTTTCAAAATGGTAGATTAACATTTTGAACATGCTGGATCCAACACTATAAAAGTTGAATCCAGCATGTTAAAAGTTACAGTCTGACATTTTGAAAGAGTGGTCACTCCTCGGCCCTTTTAAGTTGAGATTTAACATTTCAGTTTTTAGAGTGAAACCTAACATTATTTCTTTGTCAATATGCAAACGAACGATTAAAACATCCATATTGAAAATGTCTTTTTTAATCATGGCTCTTATAAATCATGCACTTCGCCCAGGCAATCACAAACCTGAGAAAAAGTAGCCATAAAAGTAATTACTTAATCATTCTTGTTTCTATTTATTTATTTTTTTAATGGCAAGACCCATTCTCTGGAATAGACTAGATAAAGTTGGAAGTAAAGGGGGGGGGGTGCACGTGCATTTCTTTAATCGTATTGCGAGAGAGAGAGAGAGAGAGAGATAGAGGGTGAGATAGAGAGAGAGGGGGGAGGGAGAGAGAGAGGGAGAGAGAGGGGGCGGGGTAAGGGTATGGCATAAATTTATCTGTCATGCGACTGCCGTAAGACGGTACGTAAAAAAAGCACCACAATGTCGTTTATTGTCTTCAAAATATTTCAAATAGCATTGAAATGACGATGAACAAAATAATACGAATAATAACACATCGTGTGTAATACGCTGACACCATGCACGATAAGCTCTATAGGGGCGAATGGAGAGAGAGAGAGATTAACTGAGTGTGTGCGTCAATATGGAAAAGAGACAGAGGGAGAAAGAGAGAGCAAAACGGGAGTGAGTTTTTTATCTCAATTATTAGGTATAAATAATAGCAAGAGATAAAGTGAGAGACAGAAAGTGAGATAGAAATTAATGAGCGAATGGGAGTGCGAAAAAAAAAATGAATGAGTGAGTGGGTGAGAGCGAGAGTGATTTACGTGATATAGTATTTCAAAGAACGTAAGGGGGAGAGAGATACTAAGAGGGAAATTGAAATATTAAGTGAAAGAGAAAGAGAGAGAGAGAAGGCAGGGAGACAGACATAGAGAAAAAGAATGACAGATTTGATGGCTGAAGAAGGGGTAGAGAGATAAATTAGTTGTCATTGCGTACCAGTTATTCTGTATGCCAAAAGCAAAAGAAATAGAAATATGTCATGTCTCGAATAGCTATGAAAACGAGTGTCAATATCAAATATTATCAGTACCTCACCAAACTACACAAGGAATCCATTATGCGTGAACCATTTGAAAAGGTATTCTTTTCAGGGGACATTGCTGCTTTTGTATTCTTCCACACTAAGGCCAAGTAAAAATGATTCCTAGTTTCTCTTCCCCGCAAGCATTCTTTTGGCGCCTGCCTCCTTTATATATATATATTTTGTTATTTGATATGTTTAGCTTAAGATAAAAAAACTGATTCGGTGATATCTTCGATGTAGATCTAAAATAAATGTGTAGTAAACGGGGAACTTCATTAAGGTCTCAAAACATGCATGAAAGTTTATCACGGTATCATGAGTGGTCAGTCCCATCTGTGTCAAATGGTGTAGTGTAGATCTCCTCGATCTCCATACTGAACCATATCCATAATAATTATTATATATTTATTATTATTTGGCCGGGGGGGGGGGAATTTTGTCTAGAGTGTCATTATATAAACCAAAAAATATACAAACTAGGTATGTGAACTTAATTAGCCTGAATTTTCTCCAAAATTATTCATAACAAGTGATAGAATATCACAAATGTTAGTGCAGCGCGTTGCCGACGACTCGCCAGCTGCTTTGGGTGTAGGGTGTGCGCAAGAGGGCATTACAGACTGAACTTCGGGAAGGCCTTGATTTGTACACATTCATTAAAACGTAACTGCCTCCCAAAACCACATGTACAAACAGACACTCAAAATAACTCAAAATAACAAAGTATTCTCAATTGTTTAAAATAAACATGTATAGTACTAATAAGATTGATTAATATATCGTAGCTACTCATTTATAAAAAGTATTCTATTGTAGTGTTGTTATTATGATTTCCTTACTTTTTGTAACATTATGAAGACTTTATATTATTATAAAAATCAATTATTTGTTTGTACGCTCTATATATCTACTTAATTAAACAAATATTTAATAAACTTTGTTTTTCTTCTTTGTTGTTTTTACCCCAAATATTTTGCTGAAGACGACTATAAGCACAAGTTAACATAAGGGCCATGCCTAATAGCATTTGTATGTGCGACCACTTGATCAAAATATCAAGTATGAACAAATATGCAAACACCCACGCCTCATTTTCGACAAAAAACGGACGAGAAACTAGGTTTCTATTTTACATAGCCTATAACAAATAGACCAGATTCTGGTGGTTGTAATTGTTTCCTTTTATCGAGTGCATGCAAGCGCGCATACCCCAAAAATTCACCTACCAGAAAACAAAAGCGTTTCTACGGTCGTAGTAGTCCAGAATCTGCCCGGTCCTAATTTATTATATTCCCTACACACTTGATTCAAGCCACCGAAGATGGCGTTATCAACAAACTCATAATTATGCTCACCAGCCCAGCCTATTTTTTCGCCGGGAGTCCGAATTTAATGATCACGCCATCATCGGCTGGTAGCAAGTAGGGGAGGTAGCGTTGGTGTGCGGTGGAGATCAAAATTAAATAGGCCAGAGTCTGGACTACGGTCGTAGTCGTAATTGTAGCTATTATTAATAAGCGTGCTACTACTAGATATCAATCAGGGCATTATTTTATCAGAGGTTAAACGGGGCATTTATGAGAAGGGGAAAGGGACCTTATTTAGAAGAAAAAAATGAGAGCACTAATCACACGAAAAAGAGGCACTTATTGGAAAGGAAAAGAGGGTTCGTGTATAAATACAAGGGGCTCTTATCAGAGGTAAAAAGTGGTACTCAATAGAAGGGGAAGGGGTAACTCTTACAAGGAAAAGGGGCACTTGAGAAAGTAAAAGGAGAACCTCTCAGAAATGAATAGAGGTAAAAGCGGCATGTATCAGAGATGGTTTAATAGTGGCATTTATAAGAATGTGGAACGTGCACATATTAGAAGGAAAAAGGGACACTTATCTGAACTAAAAGGGGACATTTTTCCTATGTAAAAATGTATTTCCGTTTGGGGTACCTTTTTTTCCCCTCGGAATGCCGCCTCTGAAATAATAGGACACAGCGTCAGCAAGACTAGTTGAACGTGTACAAAATGAGGACAATAAAATAAATTTTAAAATGCCTCACTCACATGGATTAACATTTTAGATATGTGCATTGTTGACGGGTATCAATGTTGCACGGCAGGGGCGGCGGAGTCTTTGATACAAAAGAGCACCGACTGCAAACAAAAGGCAGCACCTACAAAGGATAACGAGTTTTAGACATTGGTGTTCACCCCTGCATTGTACCAGGGATGATCGTCAACATTTCTTTTTACTGCGTCAGCACCAAATTTTGCAGATGTTTGTTATCGTCTGACGATTAAAAACCATGCAGAAAACCTTTCAATAAAATTCACAATCCCGATGGGGTTTTTTAAGCACAATATTATAATGAAAGAATTAATAAGTCTTTTAAAATTGTTATTTTATGAGATAGGCTTACATTAAATGCAAGCGAGCGTAGTTAGCAAGTTTTGGGGGAAATTAGTGAGAAACAAAAATGCTCTCTGCCGCTTGACATTAATGGCATATGTTAAGTTGGCTAAGACTAAGCAGGGACGTGATAGAGAAGGACTGGAATCAAGCCGCTCTCCTTTGACCCCATGCTCCATGCCGCCGAAAAGTTATGCGCTAATCTGCAACTGTTGACCAGGTGGTGAGATAAAGGAGCGCATGAAATTTCAGGATTTAGAATTCCTACATCAGAAAATGGTATCCCAGCAACTGTTCGCTGTCCCTTTCAATGATTTCTCATCCATTGTTGAATGTGTAAAGAGTAGAACAAGCGAACACAAACTTGTGTAATTTCATCCTTTTTTAACTTCAAAATAAAAAACACGCGAAAACACGCATTAGCAAACTTAATGTTATTAAAGATTGTAAATCATGGATTAAATAACGGGACATTAAAACACGCACAAATTAGCGCATTATCCTAAAATATTGAGTTTTTGTCAGGATGTAATTTTTCTTTTACCAACTCATGCACACAAATTATAGGAAGGACGGAGTACTAAATTTGAAAATTTGTTTGATGCACTATTCCCAATACAATCCCCAAATAAAGTTTTTGATTTACACTGAAATTTTGCCGGTAATTTAATATTTTGTAATAAATGTAAAACTGGTGCCTGGCTTCCGAAAGTCCCCGCAGTGGAAGCGCGGTTCGGAGCATGGAACTTCAAAGCCAAGTGGAATGTTACACATCCCATTGTTACGCTTTAGAACTCACGAATACGTTTGAATAAATTACAAGAGTTTCACCTCCTTTCTTTCACCTCCCTGGACTAAGAAATCTATTGTTTTGGGTGAGATAGGCTCAATGGGAAGCGCAGCAGATGGAGGAAACAAAGGAATGGTCTACTTCTACATAGGGCAGTGTTCTTGCCCCTGTGCTCTTTAATGTTTACACCAATGACCAGTCAGTGTACCCAGTTACAAGAAGCTTCATCGACGCTGATGACCTTGGCATAGCAGTCCAGAGTTCTCACATGGAGGGGGGCAGAAAAAATCCACATCACCACCTCTCATGCAGGTCACTAATTGGAGTGGGGTCCAGGGGGCGGAGTCCCTAGAAGCTAAGGGATTTTTTTTTTAATTTTATAACGGTCAGATAGGCAATCAGGGGCCCGCCTTAAGGGTTTTTAGGCATTTAATTACGGTCAGATGAGCATATTTTGATACCTTATTTGCGACACTGGCATGCAGGTCACTAATTGGAGTGGGGTCAAGGAGGCGGACCCCCCAGAAGCTAAAGCGGTTTTAGGCATTAAATTACAATCAGATGAGCATCCAGGGGCCTCCTTAGGGCTCTCGGTGGGGTCCACGGGGCAGTGCCCCCTGATGCTCAGGGTTTTTAGGCATTTTATTACGGTCAGATGAGTATCCAGAGGCCTGCCTTAGGGACATGGTGGGGTCCGGGGGTCAGAGCCCCTGGAAGCTCAAGGAAAAATCATGCCATTCCAGCAACATTTATAAATCGCTGGTATCGAATTAGAAATAAACCACGTTTGAATTTTATTTCGGGGCAACTGCCCCAAGCACCCCCCCCCCATCAGTAGGCCAGTGCGAGGGAGCATAGTGAACGAGACGGTTGAAGGTGACGGAAGTGACTACCCCCTCACAGTTTTGTTAAAGTTTTGTTGTATTAAAAATTAACATTCCTTAGCAAAAACTATAGTATTAAAACAAGCAATATACTTCTTTCCTACTTCACTTTTCTACAAAATTTACTTGTACATTTCGAAGTATATTATGCGAGGGAGCGTTGCTCCCGAGCAAGAAGATTTTTGCATTTTTATTTGTCTAAACGCTGCACTCTTGGGCCCTCTTGAGCCTAAAAGTGTGTTGCAGTCTTTAGTCAGTATTTGCTATACTTTTTTTTGTGTGTGCACCTTTTCAAATTCCCTGAAAAAATGAGGGGGACGTGTCCCTCGTCCCCCCTTGGATCGCCGCCCCTGCCAATACTTATATGCTAGATGATCAACCTTTTCTGATCGATTCCACACCGTTTCTTTCATAATGCAATCGCATGACCTGGACTCAACTTTATCTTTAAAGCATAAAAAAGAAGGTATGAAGTCTTAAAGTTGCAACGACTTGGAAAGATGTCAATTTTACATCTCGAATACAATGTTCCTTTCCGAGTTCTTGTTCTCCCGACAGTTCAGTAAAAGCTGGTAATAGCAATGCTATAGTTAAGCAGTGGTCTAGTAACCAGGAGGTCTCGGGTTCAAATCCAAGTCCACGCGCTAGTCCCCAACGGTAAGCATTAATCTTCTTTAATTGTCAAAGTCCCTCTGAGATCCCCTGCCGATTCCCTGGTTGTGTACGTGCAAGAACACACATGCTTTCTTAGCTGTCAGATTAAAACAGACCATCAAACAACCAAACAACTACATGGTCACGAGAAGTCCATCTCAGCCAACTTCAAGGTTAACTGAGATACACTTCACCAGGCCAGTCGGGATATTTTATAGGGTACGTACATGTAATATGCAACGCTAAGATTTACACAAAACCCTTGATCAATAGTAATCCTTTATAACTATATTTTTTCATGACATGAAAATAATGAATGCGAGAATGTTCCTTCACAGGTATGATGACCGAAATCCATTGGACATTCAGATATAGTTATCTACGAGTCGGTATTGCGAAGCCATATTAGGCCCTCCAAACCGACCAGAGTTTGATGTTTGATCGACGTCCTGGGGAGGGGTCTAAGAGGAGGGGTGTCTGATCTTAGATCTTTGGGGCACGTGCCCCCCCCGTGGCTACGTGGCTACGTGCCTGGTTATAAAGCCATATTAGGCACTTTGAAGAAGACAATTATTCAATATTATGAACACGAGATATATATTCATTCTATATCTGGTATGTATAACAATTTTTTTACTAAGTTCATATGAAAGAAGGGAGAGAAATGAGAGACATGTGAAAGTATTTTGTTTTATTTGAGTTAAAGTAAGATTTGATTTCATTGAATTGTAAAATGTTTTGCTTGATTTTGATTCAATAAAATAGCCTATGGAGGGCTAAAACGTTAAAAACACTGACCGAAACAATGGATATTATAAACACTTGATAGAGGTAATGATATATTTCTGTCTTCTGTCTTTTTTCTTTTTCCTTCTATTTCTTTTTCTTTTCTTTGTTTGATGATGATTTGAGAACCTGACTGCTAATGAAGCATGAAGTAAACAACCAGCAGACAGACGGTTGTAAGTCTCTCCGAGGACCTGGTAATTAAAATTAATGCCTTACCAAAGGACATGAGCGTATTGACTTGGTTACGAACCCGGGATCTACCGGTTTCGATGCCACTGCTATACCATCCAGCCATCGTGCATCCTTTCTTTTAATAGTCCCTTTACTTTCTTCATTCTAAAAAAAGGCTTTTTCTTCTTCCCTTTTTTTTTTCTTCATTTTTTGAAAAGGGGGGGGCGTCTCGCAAGTGTTCTTAAGACAAAACGAGACACAAAACTTCTTCATTCTTTTCTGTACAGATCTTTAAAAAAAATCATTTAAATTCTGTAGTCTATTCAAGCACTCTGACCTTGAATGTATTGTGCAAGGTGACAGAAGGAGGATTATAACACTGCAGACATCTTTATAAAGATTGTGCTCAAACTTGGCACTGGAATGAAACACATCCTGTTCTTTATTTAGCCTAGCTATCAACGCAACGTACAGCTTACTCTGTTTTTACATCTAAAGGATGTCAAAATGAGAGTAGTATTGGCTGGGTCATAACGAAATTAAAACTAGTATTACAAATCCAAGGTCAGACAAACATAGCCTACAGAACACTGTAAGAGCAGGCGCGTAGCTAGGATTTTATTTTAGGGGGGCGGTAGCGGTAGTGAGCACGCAAGGGGGGGGTAGGGTGCAGGGAGGGGAAAGTTTCCCATGGAAGCTTTGACGTTTCATTAAAATATTAGAGAAAGACGATTCGTTGTACCGTTCTCGACTCTAGTCCAGTGTCTGAATTTTCTATGAAAAAATCTTTGCTCATTTTTCTCCCTACGTCCTCTTAATTTTTTTATCTTCTCTCTCTGTCTCTCTTGTTTGGCCGGCGTTTTTTTTTGGGGCACCGCCCCTCTGGCTACGCGCCTGTGTAAGAGCACCATTTTAAGTGTATACAGCTTCAAAATTTAAAATTATATAGAAGTATACTGTTTCAGGAAGAGCCACAAACTGAAACTTGATCATGCTAACAACAAATATCTTTAATGTACTCTAGCTTAAAATCTTACCATGTGTTATTTACGTGGTTATGTGGTGCCTGGTCACATGTCTTTTCTTTTCGAAAACCTAATCGTAACCTTATCTTTCTATAGCGAGGAACATAGTAAGAGGGCGCTCGACAACGATCCCTTTAGTGCCCTTGATTGTAGGACAGTTTAGCCGACCAGGATTGAGTTGGGCCGAATACGACGAATACTGTTTTGTTGGGCTAGCACAAAATAAAAGAATATACGCCATGTCGTGACCTACTAAAACCCAGTTGGCCAAACTCTGTGTATAGATGGTTTTGATCCTTTCAAAAGATCTTTTAAACATTGAGAAGTCCCCCTTTGTGCACTTCCGAATAATCAGTTTCTTCACCCCCGCCCCCATCCCAATATATGTATTCTTTTCGATCCACTCAACCTCTATGAATAATGATTACATAACTTTTATAACAACATATCAGTTGTCATCTCTACGCGTTTGGTACTAATAACATTTTTTTATCCATGCGCAGATAATATCTACGGACTGGAAATGCACCCCCAATCACACTCTGGATAAACTGTATTTATTACGTCATCCCTCCAGTATGGGCAAGGGGGCAATCAAATCCTCATTTGTATGACAGTAGAAAAAATAAACCAATATGAATGGCGAAAGTTTGAAATAAATCTAATCCATAATGAAAGAGTTATGGAAGTTTGAAATATAATATATGCGTTTCTCAAGTCGGCACTTTTGCCAGTGGATTGTGACGTAGTTAATGACAACTGTTCCGTGTGTCGTGTACAAAATTTTTGTTGTTCTATTTTACTCCCATAATTTTTTTGTTTATGCCCTCAGCCTTGGGCACTACTAAAAATGCATCGTAGATAGCCTATTATCACAAGTCCTCTGAAAAGAAAAGATTCGTCCGAGTCATCCATTAAAAAAAATAAATGAAATGGTCGTATTTTTTTAGTGTTGGAACAAATGGGAAAATAGTTCACCACTACATCACAGTGAAATAACCGGTGTGGCCAATTTGAATTTCCCTTAAGTGTAGTGATTACGACTCTCAAAATTGTATAGCTGTGATACCTTAGGGACGATAAGAAATGCACCAGGTACACGTTGTCTCCTGGGTATCGACTGCACAGTTTTTCATGTGGTTTATTACTAAAGCAGTCACAAGGTGGCGCTAGAACAACTCATCCCTTCATAATAAAAGAGTCATCAATATTATTGTTCGGACATCTGTGATAACATTCATGTTTGCTTTTACCACAATTTCGGGAATCAAGATCCAGACTGATCACTTGCCACAACCTGATAACTCAATGTGTATATATCTTCTTGTACAGATATCATACAAGTTAAACTGTTGTAATAAAACGAATGTTTATTACTTGTCTTGTATCTTTAAGTCTTTGCCATTTTTTCTATTTTACTTTTATAGAACACATACACATTTGTATTTATAACACTTTTCCCTTAAAGAAACATTTGTTTCAAGCCTCACCTTTTTTTCTTCCTTTTTTTGTATCGTTGTTACGCCGCATAAAAATCAACTTCATATCATATTTAAATCATTAAATGAGTAAGATGCAGGAGGTCTAATCCCTCCTGGCCAAACTAGTGCAGATAGGCTTTAAGTATTAATTTTGTTACATTACGAAAATGCCCTATTGAAGACTCTACTATAATACAACTAATGTCATAGGCTCACTGTTCAAGTTTTGTACATAATGTATATAAGATTTAAAAAATCTTTTTTCCATAAAACGTTATTTACACATGTCTGTTCCTAAGCAGCTGCTGCAGCATGGATAGTAACACTCTTTATCTATTTAAAAGATACATGTAATACAAATTGATAATTTTATAAGTTTGTGTATTCATAAACATTTGTTTTGTACGATTTACTAATTCAATCTAAATTATCCCCTCTCTCTCTCTCGCAATGTCTCCCTCTCTGTCTCTCTGTATCTCTCTCTCTCTCTCTGTGAAGTTGGCCCACATTTCAATTCAATTCAAGTTCAATTCAAGTTTATTTTCACATTTGGTTAAAAAAAGAGAAAGACGATCTAGATGTGTAAATATATATATATACATATATATATATATAGTGTGTATAGCATAGTTTCAAAAGAAATTTTGAACATAATTTCGTTTGAACACCCTTTCAAGTAAGACCATCATCATCATCATTAAAGTCAGTATTTTTCCTCTTACTGACTTTGGTGTCATGATGACACTCCCTCACTCCACTTCTTCTTGTCTCAAGCATTCTTCTCATTTAGACCAATCTTGTTGCTTTCTTTTTTCTCCATATTTTTCCATGAAATCTTTGGTCTTCGTTTTGATCTTATGCCATCCACTTCCAGATCCCACGCTCTTTTCACAGGTTCATCATCTTCCCTTCTCAACACATGACCCATCCATCTCAATCCATTTCTCTTTACCCGTTCCACCACAGTTTCTTCCAGACCCAACCTTTCCATGATGCTTTCCAAATACTTAATAATGATAACAATTTTGATTCCATGAGAGTCTTTTGATAACCTTGACCTCAACTTTTATTGAGAATAATGACATCATATTGCAATACTTCTTTCCCTCTGCACAGACCTCGCTGGACATCGTCAGTGACGACATGCGCAAATCCCAGACTCACCAGCGACAGTGGCGCAACATCGAGTTCAGGGACCGCTATCTCTCGGAGCGCAACTTTGAGCGCGTCAACTTCTGGTCCACCATCAACACGATCGTCATGCTGGTAACCCTCATCATACAGGTCATCATGATCAGCTTGTTTGGCAATACAACCAAAGTGAGAACGTGATCAGCGTTGTAGGTTCAAAATGAGTTGAGAATATAAGCTTTGTTCATACATTGCTGTTTATTATTAAAGCGATTAGTTAGGATTATGAGCAGGTTTTTATTTACATGGGATGTTAACGTCTTTCTGATGTACAGCATAGGCCATGTTAATACATGGATATATCCTGAGCAATATAAGCAATCGGTAGATGTTTACATACGATTATTTTAGCGCTTCCTTGCCCATGAGATTAATTACTAGAGACTTGTTTCATCTGCTGAGGGCAGTAACTGTATTTAAAAGAACAGGGCCCCAGTTCACAAAACTTGTCATCAGTGACAATTGACAGTTTTTTGGTTATAAGCTAGTGAAATCCTTGATTCTGATTGGTTATCAGCAGATTTTTCACAGATTTTTTCATTTGTCATTGAAAAAAGGCTTTGTGAAACGGGTCCCAGGAGTGAACGCCTTTCTGGCTCTCAGCAAACGATTTAAATCGTTACAAAATGAATCTGAACACACCATTAGGGGTTTGGGAGGGAGGGGAGGGTTGCAATGTTGTATTTTTAAAAATATTTGTACAGTCATTGAAACCTGTATATAAAGACCCCTGAAGGAAACATGAAAAGTGGTCTTTATAGGCAGGTGGTGTTTATGTACAGGTTCCTTTAATACATGTTTCAACGAGTAGCCACTTTCAAGGAAACTAAAAATGTGGTCATTATAGACAGGTGGTCTTTATGTACAGGTTCCTTCAGTACAGGTTCAATGAGAAACTATTTTCAAGGGAAACTAAATATGTGGTCTACTTACTGGTCTTTGTAGACAGGTGGTCTTGCTATACAGGTTTGATTCTAACTAGAGAAATTCATTTCCTTACCACCCACCTGGGCCCTGTTTCATAAAACTTGTTATCTATAACAAATGCTAAATTTCTATGAGAAATCTGCTCTCAGCCAATCAAATGCCACTATTTCAGAAACGGTTTATTGTAACTTGTTTAGGTAACTTATATCAGTTGTTGTTACTTGTTTCAGTTGCTTATAACATTTATTGTTACTTGTTTCAGTAGCTTATAACATTTATTGTTACTTGTTTCAATAGCTTATAACGGTTTATTGCAACTTCTTATTGATCACAAGTTGTATGAAACAGGGCCCTGGTAGATGCTGAATACAGTAAGAAACAACATTATACGATAATGATAATACATACTTAATTAGTACTTAAGATTGATAAATACTTAATTTGACTGCAGTGACCAACCACCAAAAGAATTCTATATTTTTTTCGTTAGAAGACAAAATTATTACCCCAGAACTTATTTGACATTCTTTTATTAAAATATGCCAAAATTGAATTGACTGGTTTACTCACCAGTCACTCTTAGACTAAGTAAGATTTTGGTTTATATATATATATATATCTTCTTACAAAATGTATACTATATGAATTTTCAAAAATAGTTTTGATATACAGTCAAACCTGTCTATAGCGACCGCCCAAGGGAAACACAATAAGTGGCCTATGTAGACAGGTGGTCTTTGTAGACAGGTTCCTTTAGTACATGTTTCAATGAAAAACCATTTTCAAGGGAGACGAAAAATGTGGTCTTTGTAGACAGGTGGTCACTATTAAAAGCAGGTTTGACTGTACTACTATTTGAAATACAGTCAAACCTGTTTTAGTGACCACCTGACTGTCTACAAAGACCACTTTTTGTGTTTCCCTTGGGCGGTCGCTATAGACAGGTTTGACTGTAACACATACATGGAAGGAACCTGAGCATATCTCTGGAGAGCAAACTAAATAATAGTGATCAGTCCCATGTATGTTGTTAGATGTCTGTATGTCGTTGTGACTTTTTGAATAACGTTTTGATTATTTCAATGGATTCCGATTGTACTGCTTCGAGAGATATGTGAATTCTTTGTATACATTTAAAAACCAATCAGTGCCTTGTAAAGGTTCGTTTACACTTGATGCCGGAAACCACAACATTCTTTAATTATTATTATCATTTTTAATAAAATAAAAATTACGCATAAGTAAATAGCAAGTAGGGATGAAAAGAGTCACTTCATGCAACCAAGTTCCTAAGCGTATATAATTTATACACTATCTTTTTTATACAGGATTGTGAAACCAACAAGCATAACTCTAAACATCATTACGAGAAGAAAAAATATACGGTTTACTGCATCATATTTGAACGAGCCTTAAAATCTATATATGAATTACATGTACTCTTTGTTGTTGTATTGTAAGAATGTATTTCTGGTTTTCTATGATGATGATGACTGATGATGACACAACAATTTTATCAAATTTACAATAATTTGTCAAATTTTGTCAAATATAATAATTCCAGCTTCCAGCTTACCTACTGTAAACTGTAGTGATGTGCATGAATGTATCTGGTTAGACATTTCTTTTTCTTGTTGATTTAGTGCTTCCTTTTACCCGTTGCCAAATCATTTTTAATTATATTTTGTCCTTTTGTGGCCTCTGTTTACTCATGATAATTGTAGTAGGCATAGATGCCAAATAACAGCATACCCATAATGTGGTGTAAGTTGTTTAGTGACAATTAGCTGACTACTCAGGGTAGTTTTTAATTTTCTTATTAATTGTTTGGGCTCCAATTTTTCAGCTCATATAGATGGTAGTTTTGCTAATTTATTTCATTTTTCTTACTCTTCTTGTTTAGTTTTCTATTCCATTGTGATACAGCGGTCAGGGGAAGTGAGTTCGTGTGTATTTATTACTGAATAAGAATGCTGTATGTTGATCGTTTTTTAGTAAATTTTGTATCTTACTTACCATTGGAAATGGGAAATCATAATCGCATAAATCATAATTGCATAACAAGGTTTTATTCACCCAGACCTAAAGAAATGTAAATTTTCCTCAAGAAAATTTTCAATTATACATGCAAATATGTTTCTTTACAACCCCCTGTATGGAAAACAAAAAAATTGTCATTAATAACTGAAAAAGTGAAGCAGGTTTCACTGTTTGGACCCCAAAACAATTCTCATCAATTATTTTGTATACTTTAGTAGTTGATCCCCCTTCCTAGAAATCGTTTTCAAAACGACTCTTTTGCCTTCATGGAATAGCCCATAGATAGTATGAGTACGGGATTTCGACTTTGATTTGTGTATTTTGTAGCAACAAAAAAGAATATCTGCACAAAGTGTTGATATTCGTGTGAACTTTGCTTTTCCTAAGATTAAATATATCTTAAGCTATAAGAGTTTTGTATCTTCTTTGTGTCATTAGTGTCATTAGTGTTGTTATTTCATGAATTTCATGGATAGCTTAAAACCACCAAGAACTTGGAAAACCAAACCAGACGATATGTGTGTGTTTGTGTGTGTTGTGTGCGCGTATGTAAATCCTTCTTTGTGGGGACATTTTTCCATTTCACTTGTGGGGATATGGTCCAAAGTGGGGATATCCCCACAATGAAAACCAGTCTAAAATCATTAAAATGGCAAATAATTTATGTTAATAGCGCCCTCTAGTGACCCATCAGGTATTTCTGGTTTTGTTTTGCCCATTTATATCAATGTGTAGAGTGTGTATGACATCCCCACTTTGGACCATTTACCTGTACCGTATGTGTGTGTGTGTGTGTGTGTGTGTGCACGCGCGCGTGGGTTGGGGAGGGAGAAAAGAAGTTATAAAACACATTCTGAATGTGTAGTGGGGTAGTGAGCACAATTTTTTTTCTTTTGGCCTCCGAAAATTGTTTTTTTTTTATTTATTTATTTTTTTACTCTCTCTGCTCTATACCCTTCCCGTCAATCTCTCTCTCTGCTCTATACCCTTCCCGTCACTCTCTCTCTCTCTCTCTCTCTCCCTCTCTCTCCTCTATCCCCTTCCCGTCACTCTCTCTTTCTCTCTCCCCTTCCCGTCACTCTCTCTCTCTCCTCTATCCCCTTCCCGTCAATCTCTCTCTCATCTATACCCTTCCCGTCACTCTCTCTCTCTCTCTCGCTCTCTCTCTCTCTCTTTCTCTCTCTCTCTCTCTCTGATACCTTAGGGACGATAAGAAATGCACCAGTTACACGTTGTCTACTGGTGATTGATCGACTGCACAGTTTTTCATGTGGTTTATTACTAAAGCAGTCACAAGGTGGCGCTAGAACAACGCATCCCTTCATATAATGAAAGAGCCATCATTATTGTTTGGACATCTGTGATAACATTAATGTTTGCTTTTACCACAATTTCGGGAATCAAGATCCAGATTAATCACTTGCCACAACCTGATAACTAAATGTTTATATATTTCCTGTACAGATATCATACATGTAAGTTTTAACTGTCGTAGACTTGTAATAAAACCAATGTTTACTATTTGCATTGTATCTATATGTCTGTCCATTTTTGTTTCTATTTCCTTTTTTTAGAACACATACACATTTGTATTCATAACAATTTGTCCTTTAAACCACCACTATTAGAGAACCATTTGTTTCCAGTCTCACCTTTTTGTATTCCTTTATGTTGTATTGTTGTTACGCCGCAGAAAAATCAACTACTTATCATATTTGATTTGATTTGATTTGATTTGATTTATTTATTCACCAACAATAACATTTCATTACAAACATAAAACATATCATACATTATACATATGACATAGAAATAAAACATTAAAAATGGTAAATGGGACCAGAAAATAGCACATGTGCTAGTCGAGCCTGGCCCCTCTTCATCATTAACAAAGTATAATATTTCGAATATAAAACTATACTAATACTAACTATTGATATGAAGCTATGGTAAACAAACATATAAATTACATGCATGTAAACAATGTAAACTATACATGAACTTCAAAGGACATAGAGTTATACATAGAGCAACAAATTATTATTGATTTAGTATATGCATTTTTAAAGAATTCCTGAAGGTGTTTCTGGATGGTTTTAGTTTGATATCAGCGGGTACATTATTCCAATAAATACTCCCTAAAAAGGAAAGTGAAAATTGGCCTTGAGAAGTCCTAAATTTTGGTAGATGTACCTGCCGGTCTGCTTTTTGTCTCGTAGAATATCTGTGCTGTATTATATTACAATAATCCATTAAAGAGTGTGGCAAGTTATTATTACCCAGGTCATACATGAATGTACAAACAGATAAATGATGCATATCAAATACATTGAGGATCTTTAATTCTTGAAATAATAGGCGAGTATGTGCTTGCCAGTGGCTAAATGTGATGGCGCGGACTGCCATTTTTTGGGTGTAAAATAAACAATTCAATTTACTCTTGTAAGTGCTCCCCCACACTTCGATTCCATAGGTTAGGTGTGGCTCGATGAATGCCTTATACAATAATACCAATGTAAATTTGGGTACATAATGTCGCAACCGGAATAGAATGCCCACTCTTTTACGAATACATGAGTTAACTGCTCGAATGTGATTGTGCCAAGTAAGATGTTTATCAATTGTTATACCAACAAAAGTTGCTTCATCAACCTCTTCAATTTCCTCTCCGGCTATTTTCAATTTACCAGACAATGTAAAATGTTTCCTTCTGCTACCAATTAACATGAATTTTGTTTTCAAAAAGTTGATCGTTAGTTTATTTGCCACGCACCATTCATTCATCTTTTCAATATTTATGTTCACTTCATTGGCATTAATATCAGTTTGTCCTGGAGGAAAGGTATGAAAAACATTAGAATCATCTGCAAATAATCTAAAATTGAAATAATTAGAAGCGGATGGTAGATCATTTATATAGAGTAAGAACAATGTTGGTCCTAACACTGAACCTTGCGGGACACCACATCTTATTTTCATTTTTGCGACACTATTTCTCCACATTGAACATATTGATATCTACCTTCCAGATAGTCTTCGAACCATTTCAGTGGAAGACCCCTTATACCATAGTGAGAGAGTTTGTTTACTAGTACCTCACGATTGATCGTATCAAATGCTTTTTTGAAATCAATGAAAATCCCCAATGTAGCTCTTCCCTCATCTATCGACTTCAAAATTGTGTTGGACAAGTTGATTAAAGACAATTTCGTACTGTATTTTTCCTAAAACCATATTGGTGTTGATAAAAGGCATTATTTTTTCTAGAAACTGTATTAGCCGGACATTCGTTATTTTTCAAATATTTTGCCAAGTACTGGTAAAACTGATATTGGTCTGTAGTTTCCAGGTTCGTCTTTAGGCCCTTTTTTGTGGATAGGTGTAACTTTTGCTATCTTCATTTCATCTGGAACCCTCCCACTTTCTAAGGATAGATTAAAGATATATGTAAGAGCATCTGATATGTAGGCTGCACCATCTTTTAGTAGTCGTACAGGTATATTGTCATGGCCACAAGCTTTTTTTATATTTAAATCATTAAATGAGTAAGATGTGTACTGTATTTCTGTGAATAACAAATGAAGCATTCTACTTCATCTATAGGGCAATCCCCATACATGATACAATTGCATATCAATAAAGAATGAAATAATGAAAAGTAATAATGTTACTTGAGTTTCGTATGCAGCTGTAAAGATTTACATAATGGAGTTATCACTTACAAAAGCAATTACTATTACACACAATTACATAATCTTCTAACACATATATGCATCTTTTGTATGAAGTACGTGAATTCTTTCGTCACACAAACCTATTTACAATACAATAAATAGTGCTATTCTAGTAGCAATCCAAGGTGTAGTTGTCGAAATAATGAATGATATAATGTGTGTATGTATATACATATAATACATATAAAGTACATATAATACAAAAGTTGGTTCATAATAAAGATATGTACATTTTTACAACATGTACATTAATTAGCTTCATGCATTCCATGGGACTCATTATGTGTAATGTCTCACATTCAAATGGTGATGTGAAGTATTGACATAAATTGCATTATTTTGATATAAATGCTCCGAAAATATAATGAATAATACCAAACGTAATACAAGACCATTAACAAATAGATCGTCGTATTATGATATTATCCTAATCGAACAAAACCGAGTAAAATGAGACAAAACCGGGAGGGCCTGTTGCCCGAAAATATACTACATGTACTATTTCACGTTCTGTTTCATTTTCCTTCATCTCTCTCCCCCAATCGAATGGGGGTGGGGTACTCAGCGTTGAGGGCGTTAATAATAACATATGTTTAAAGATTCACAATAGCTGTAAGCATGCATTTTCTGCAGTATTTCGCCATCAAAATCATCCCATATACAAGTATTATGTTTGTACAAAGATTAGGGAAAATAGTCCCATTGCAGATTTAAGTTATTTTCAAAATTCAAATAGCTTTCCAAAAAAATTGGAATAGGCAAAACAAATTAAAAAAAGTTAATGAATAAAACGTATACCTAAAACCCAAATTCTAATGTTTCCAAAAATTTCCAAAACAGCTGGGTTTTTTTTTAACCTTCTTCGTCGATCATCATTTCACTTGATTCATTAAAAGTACAAAAAACACATTTGTACATAAGTGTTTCTATATCTAAATGTAAAACAACATGCTGCTTAGATAATTTGAAAAACTGTAATAAGGAGTGAAATTATTCCAAGTACGATGATGGAAATGAGGCAAGAGTTACATTCAATAACATAATTACCAATGACAATGCATAAAGCTGGTTAGCAGGGGCCTACATTATCTAAACATGAAGATGAAATAAATTGAACTTCATTTCTCCTGGAAGTTAACATGTTGACTACTGATGTAACATATTCCCCATAGCTTTAATACAAAAATAGCCCGGTTCCAGTAGGAAATGGGTTAATAAATACCAGGCAGTAGCTCAGGTATATATCAGGTATGAGACAATGCAGCATGTCAACTTGACCGGGTAGTGTGTAGTCATCACTGGAACTCATCCGATGTGAGAAAGAAAATGATGTCAGGTACAAGGCAATGCACTATGTCAGCTGCAGCTGCAGTGTTGCTCAATCAGTGTGGGTAATGTAGTAATCATGCAACTTAGAGAGATAACCCTGAACGAGAAAACATAATGAATTACGATAAGAATAATAATATTCAACGACATAGAAGTGCATTGTTTACATATTCATTGGATTTTACATATAAATGATGAAATTTTCTTTTTACCTCAGGGTTATGATAAGACCAACAGTTTAAGTGTCTTTATACCGATGGTTGTTCCACCGACCACCTTGATAAATTTCAGTTTTATTAAAGAATTCTTGAATCTGTTTCCTATTCGTGTCTAGGTAAAGAATTATATTTATTTATTGTAAAATCTTTCCCAAATACATCATCGAATTCAATTATCCTCTAGCTGGGGACTGTTGAATAAAGATGAAACGGAAAAGAGTGTTATGGGTAACCTCTTTTCCAGGTTATCATGACTTTTTCATTTGGTAGACCTGAGTCATATTGTGTCGATAATAGGAGTCCTGTTACAGAAAGCAGAACATGACTTATTAGCTATATGTGGAACCCAGGCCGGGGCGGATCCAGCCGGCGGCAACGGAGGGGCCAGAGAGGGGGCCCAGTTCGTGAAAAAAAAATTAAGCCAGCAGGTGAATAAGCGGGGTGGGGGTAGTGAGCACTTTTTTGTGTGTGCCCAATTTGTGAGAAAATATTTTGCTGCGAATCAGCCAGCCGGTGAATAAGCGAGGGGGGTTAAGGAGCACTATTTTTTTTTGCTCAACGGGGGAAGTGGGGATAGTGACCATTTTTTTTAAAACTCCCACCACCCTCCCCACCCCCACCCCTTGAGCGCCAGGGGAGGGGGCCCGTCTTTTTGTTGCCAGAGGTGGGCCCCTGCCCCTGGATCCGAACTCTAATTTTGTTATCAGCATACAAAATGAAGCTTAACTAATAAACCTTAGTAACATCATTCTGAAAAGAAAGAAAACAATTCCCAGACATCATTACATCAACAAAATAGCGAGTTTACTATTTCAAGTCCCTTATTTCAAAACGATAGTTGTTAATAAAGATAGATCTATATGTTTAGTATTAGTTAGCATTATATGAAAACACAGGGCCTCACTCCAATGACGTAGCATGGGTCTAGGCACTGATAGGGGCATTATTGGGGGCTCACACCACTCTCACTAGGTGGATGAAATGCAAATTAACAAAGACAATTTCGAAAAGGGCAGGATAGGGAATGTTCTTCTTTTTCATCATCATCATCATCTTCGTCTTTATCCTCTTCCTCCTCATGTACACTCGTATTTCTTTATATCGCCTTCTATCTCTTTCTCTCTCTCTCTCTCTCTCTCTTTCTAATTGTTCACCATGCGATGGTGGCACGTTCGTGCCCCAGTGGCCCTAATAGCTACGCCACTCCTTTACATAACGAATGATAATGGAAACAATCAAGGACCAAAGAAAAAGCTTCATTTAACAATGATTAAATATAATAATTTACAACTTATTGAGTTGTACCATAATCGAGAATAATCGAGGATAATCAAGGACACATACAGCAGAAAAAACTAAAAAAGAAGAGGCATAAGACGGACCAAGTTATTGCAATGCGATCCAAAGAACATAATTGTAGAAGTAAAGCCAAAACTGGAAATGGGTAGGAAGCAAAGCAGAGGCGGTGGAGCGTCTTCCAAAGTGAGGGGGCACTTACATAAAAGGTCACTTTAGGGTAAGGAGGGGCACCTACAAAACTTACATTAAAGCGATAAAATACAAGATTTAGGCATTGCTATAATATACCCCTACATTGTTACTATTACATTATCAGGGATGGTTTTCAGGGATCAGGGATGCGTTTGATAGTCTCAACAGTCATAATTTGTGAGTTCGAATTGCGACCGATTATGTCTCATTTTAAGATAAAATAACCAATCCTCATGAGGTTTCAAGCACAATCTCGTAAGGAAAGAATGAATAAGACCCTTAATGCGGTACTTAATGCGTGATAAAAATTGCTCTCAGTCGCTTAAAATGAGGCGCACATTTTAGGGAAGCTCTGTATTGAGTTTGAAAACGTCCCCCTTTTCTAAATATTGTTATTCTTGAACATAGTGGAATTGATCGCCCAGGCAAACTATGACGTGCAAATTGATGGGGTTCAAAGGATAATAGGTTTGAAGATGTCCACTTTAGCAGTTACACTGTAAGTAGAATATTTATTGGTAGTTTATAAGGGCAATTATTTTTAGTGTGAAAGGGCAAACTTAAAAAAACGGCATAGTTCTCAGGAAATTCGGGGCATTGTGCCCCCAACCCCGTCCCTGGCTCGACTGCCTTTCATTTTATTGTGGAGGTAGAAATAGGGTACTTGATACGATACCACAAGCTGCTCACATTCTTTAAAACTATTATAGTTCTTTAGATGACCGCAAAAGGGCAAACTGTGTAAAGGACAGTGGGAAATGTAGGTAAAAAGGGGGAATTATCAAAGGGCGATTATTAGAAGGTAAAAAGAGGGCACTTGTCAGAAGGAAAAATGGCAATTATTAAATAGGAGTAGGGGTCATCCAATCTCTATGTTTATACTGAGCTTTACGGCAACATCCTAGTAGAAGCTCTGTTGACCGTATATACTTCGTTCATACGCGTTGCACTTGAATGATGTGCTCCCGTGTGGCACCCCGGTATCACCTTGCGACAAAGCCGTAACATAGAAATGATCCCGAAAAGGTCCTTGCGGATCATTCTCTCTGACCAGTATTTGAACTACAACAATGCCCCCCCCCCCCGAGCCGAGTTCAATTTCGACGAAGAAAATCGGGGAAAAAGACCCTTAAACGCATCATACAGTCAATCTGGTAAGTGGAACCGATGTATATTAGCCTAGGCCTAATTTTCAAAAATAAATGCATCGGATATGAATCCGCTATTAAAAGTGACATTTTAGTCCAAAAGAGAGGAGCCGACCCTACCCAAATCAGAGGCTAACGAACATGGGTGTCGATCACGGGGATGGGGGATATATCCCCCAATATTTCAGGTGGGGGGATGGCCTGTACAATCATCCCCCAATAATTCACCATCAACAACAACAAAAATGAAGAGAAAAATTAATGATGAGAGCCCGATGAGAGTAGTTAATGGTTATTACTCGCAAGATGACCATCAATATACACATTTTGCCATCTCATTTTCATAATACATACATATATCATTAGAAAACGAAGTAAATGAGACAACCGTATATGAGACAAGAATAAATTGAATTATCGCTCATAGGAATTGATCAATTTATTCAATTTATTCAATCAACAGCATCATAGAAATGCAAAGCCACAGCGTTAAAAAGCAACGAGCTAAAATGTTCAGCGCGAAGCGCAAAAGTGCAAAAAGAAGTAGAGAGTGGGAGAGAGAGATAATGAGAGACAGAGAGGATAATAACCCAGGTAGCAAGCCCATGTGGGACCCACATGGGTCCCATATTCTCTGAAACATGGGCCCCATATGGAAAACCATCTGGGGCCCTAAGGCATCTGCACCCAAGAAGCATATGGGACCCATATAAGACAGATGGGACCCAGATGGGACCCATACCAAACTGGGCCCAAATGGGTTAACCCAGATTTTCCCCATGTGTGACCCATAATAATTATTAAGGGCATATTCATATTCTACCCATATGTGTACGCCCAGCTCATTCCCATCTGGAACCCATAAGGGCTGGCCCGGATAGATCCCATATGGGTTACTAAATATTGGCCCCATATGGGATACATATATATGGGTTCCATTTAATAGCCCAGATGGCACAAGTGACCCAGATCATCCCCATATGGGCCCCATATGGGCTTGCTACCTGGGAAAAGGGAAAAGGGGAAGAAACGGGCAGAAGAAAAAGGAAGGGGGAAGAGAAAAGGAAGAAAGACAAGAGAAAGAGGGACATATATTTCAGCATTTCTTTCAGGGAACTGATGTGAATGGGCGATGAAAAAGAGGTTGACTTTAAAGTAACCTACAATGAAATATTGCTCATGTTTATTTCTTACAATGTCAAAATTACTTTACGGGATCCCCTCCCTAAAAAGCTTAGGCATGGGTGATGGTAGGTATGAGGTTAATGCATGATCAGGAATTAGTTGAGTGGATGGAAAAGAAGTGAGAAATAAGCTGAAAGAAACATGGAAAATTGCCATGGAATGATGGAAGGCAATGTGAGACAGGCCCAACATGTTCTAAAACAAGTAATAATATTCAAGAATAGTTATGATTTCTTTCACCTAGGAGTTCTTCAAAAACTAATTAAAAACGAGTAAATAATCAATGTCACATTATTGACAGGGCTTAAAAGGAAAGTGAAAAGAAAACCAAGAAACAAAAAGATTGAATGAAATTTGGGACTTTTTGTTTATAACACCCTTCCAATAATAATGCACCTTCTAAGACTGGTTATAGTTTTTGGGAAAAAAATAGTGCTCTGGTCAGGGTCTTAGGGGAATATTATGCTTATATTTTAGAGCGTATCTGGTATGATAAGTATATCTGGGTGAAGAAGGAGATAATGGAAGTTTGTTGTTTGGTAGTTGGAACGTAAGTTTTATATTATGTTTTTAAGAAACAGTTTGTATGAGATCAGGAGTGGAAATTTTCTGTCATTTTGAGAACCAAATTTTGCATCAGTGATATTCTGTTTCATTGAATTGAGTTTCCCGCAGAGAGGATTCAGTTGGTTTAATTAAAGAAGGAAGAGAGTCAAATGAAGAACCAAAAGCAATATGTTTTTCATTTACTAATGAGAACTATGTTTTTGAGATCTCCTTACACAGAATATTGGAATGGGTTTTCACGATGAATGTTGTTTGGAGACATCAATATTCATAAAATGTATGTTTCTATCACCAGGAAATAAAGAATTTTCTGTCTACATGAACCTTTCCTGGTTGCTTATTAATGCATTTGCCCACTGGTAACATAATACTTTCACAAGTTGATATCCCTCACCATTGGATTTTTTTGGTAATGTCTAAATTTCGTTTAAAAATAGATGATATCAGTCTGGTAGGCCTACACTGCAGGCAAGAGTCAGGACTAACATTTAGCATGTTATTAATTTTATTACCACTCTTATATTCTCTGAAATGTTATCTTTATTGAGGGTGACTTGAAAAAGTTAATAACTTGGAAGGGAGGGGATGCAATTTGCCACACGCTTCTACCTCTTGGTTGCTTCGATCCATTGCCGAAAATATTTTGGCACCTATCATCCCCCCAACCACGGATACAAATCGACACCCCTGCTAACGAACGAAAGAGACAGAAATGTTCGGTCTAAAACGGCTAGCCCTGCGCTTGGGCGGCGGAGCTCCCCCGAGTTATCCCTGCGCTATCTGCCCCTATATCATCATCAGAGTAAATTGGGGACGAATACAAAGTGGCACAAGCCTCTAAAAAGGCTCTATGCATGCAGATGGGATTTTTGCCCGAGGGGGAATTGCTGTTAAGTTAGGGTATAAACATAGATGGTTTCCCTGTATCAAACAATCCGAGGTTTAAAATTATGGCAATAACAATAACCTTGCCAAGCCTGCATGTCCTTGCATAATTAAGTGTGAGTGCGTATTTAGGGTGCTTTTCACAAAGTGATTTACGCGGATGTACACTTTTCATATATTTGAGACATGCCCCCGGCCCTCTCCAAGTTTGTAGGTCGGCTGAGTAGTGAGTACAGAGCCACAGGTCACACAGATTTTTTTTTTCCAGAGACAGAGGGAAACATCAATCATGCCTGTTTACAAAAACAAAGCATATAGGCATAAATCTAGACCACAGTTGTGAACAACAAAATATATTACTATGTCTACTACTAGAAATATTCATGAAAGGTGGGATAGAATCTATAACTAAGTGCATCTATGCCAGATGGCTGTTAGTAAATAACTGCCAATGTTTATGCAAATCTTGGCCACTCCAAAACAACAACAAACAAAATATCAGGAGAAAACCTAGGAGGAAAACAACATATATAAGTCGTAATAGAAAAGAGGACTAATTAAAAGAAAAAGCAAAAGTGTGTCATTGAGTCATCTTATTTCTTTACGCAATTCGCACAAGAGAGGGAATATATTGCCTCCCTGTGCACCCATCCTCTCCAACCCCTTTCCCCCACTTTGCATGCTATATTTCTCGCAATTGATCATCAATCATCATACAGATGCAGGTATGAAATTACATGTATATGCAACGTCTTCTTTCTCTCAAAATTTCATGAAATGATCCCCCTCAATATTTGGTTTACACGCTTCGAACGCTCACTACTGCCCCCCTAAAATAAAAATCAATTTCTGTACTATATATTATTCATGTTCATACGTCAACTTCATCCTCCTCTATCTCTTTCTCCTCTTTTATCTCTCTTACTCCGAATTTCTCTCCCTCCCTGGACTCCATTTTCCTTGTCCTCTCTCTCTCTCATCCCCTCTTTGCTATATAGTGTTAAACTTAATGCTCACTGACCGCCCCCACCCCCGCTTATTCGGCCGGTCGGCTGAGTCGCAACTTAATATTTACTCACAAATTGGGCCCCCTCCCTCGCTGCCTTTTGGATCAGCCCCTGCCCTACCCCGCGCCCCCGCGGGCCTAACTAGTAATGATAATAATAGTCACACATGTAGCGCTTAATACTACATTCGTATTAGCGCTTAACACTGTAATTATTATTACCCATGCAGTTTATTGGATTCAATGGCTAATCCGGACATGAAAGTACACACGCTCCGCTCCATGGGGTGTATTCCGGTCAGGCGCAATTTTACAAGCGCACACATGCCTATCCAACCACATTAACATTCGTATTATACCGGCATGACCAGGTACCCATTTAACATCTATATGTGGAAAGTGACAAATGTAGATTACTGCGGGACTCGAACCGCGAACCATGTGATCCAAAGTCCGTTGCCATATCCACTAGACCGCTACACATCTCTCTCTCTCCCTCTCTCTCACTTCATCTCCCCCCTCTCTCTCCGCATGGAAGAATCGTGAACTTCCATGATTTGTCATGGTCGCAAAATACATAACTGGAGACAATTTACACAAAATACTCATCCGATTTTAATTCATTAGCGGGTTTTTAGTGATTTTCAGACGTTTGCGCCATTGTTGCAGAGGATTATAAAATGTATTTTTTAACAGTTGCTCAATATTGTCTGTAAAAGTAAAAAATTAGTTATATGAGTTGCAGTCTAATCGTATAGTATAAATCCATCATGTCCCCAATCTGTCTTACTTCTAACTTTCCTCAACCCCCTTCCTTTTCTTCCCTCCCCTCCCTCCCCCTTCGCTCTCCCTCTCTCTTCCACCCCCTCTTTCCCTCTCCTTCCTACCTCTCACTCTCCCTCTGTATGCTTCTAAATCTCATCATATTCCTCTGCTAGTTTTCTCCTCCCCTTTCTTATTTTTCTCTCCTCCTCCTCTCCTTCTACCCATCTATTTATTTAATAATTCAATGTTACAGTACGTAAACAAATTATTTTACATTTATATCTCTTGTTGATATATTCTTCGTTTGAAACAAAATTATGAATGAAAAATATTAATAACATAGCGAACTATTTATTCCTATGATATACCAATACTTCTTACCTACAACTTTTTTTTTTCTCTCTCTCTCTCTCTCTCGCTCTAGATTTATCTCCCTTGTCGCTTTCTTCTTGGTCTCATTATATTCCTTTGCCAGTTTCCCTCTTTCCGCTTCTATCATTCTTGTTCTTCCTTCACCCCATTATGTTAATTTCATTCCTATTTAGTATTCAAGAAATGTTGCACCTGTAATATACATGTATATATATTCCGTGTAAATAAGACAGATATCGTCGCTGGGGTGACAAGACCTTGTATCTCAAAATTTGGGGAAAATACATATTTTTTTTTAATGACTAGATGATCCGTCAAGTGATGACCTATCCTAATCCCAGCTCTCTATCTCCAAAAATGAAGCCACTACACAAAGTCAAAGGGAAGCCTATCCCATTGGATACAGTGTTATGGCAGCCATATTTTTTACTCTCCTAAACATTTAACTTTTGTTGAGATACAAGGTTTTGTCGCCCCAGCAGCGATATGTGATTTATAAGAGCTTTGGCCAATGTATTAACCTATGGTGTACCTCCCCTCTCCTATCAACCCTCTTCTACCTCTCTGTCTCTCCAACTCTTTTCCTTTCTCAGTCGCTCTGCTTAGCTTTGTCTCTACTCCTTCATTATTCTCTATTCTCTCCTCTGCCTTTTGCTTCCTCTCTTTCTCATTAATGCTGAAAAATTGACATGCTCTATATATATCTTTTTGACAATTTGCATATATATTTGATATTAAACACGTGCACGTTTGTTATCGTTATCCATGTCAATTTAGTTATGTGACGCGATCATGGAATGATCACAATAAACCTTTCAGTCAATCATTCAGTTGTGAAAAGGGTGATACATCAGAGATGAAAATGGGCACTTAAGAAAGCAAAAGGCTCATTTGTCAAAGTAAAAGGGGCACCTTTCAAATTTGAATAGGGGCAAAAATAAAAAGGGAAGGAACACCTATTAATTAAAAAAAGAGGCACTATTAAATCTGAAAAAGGGAGCACTTTTGGTGTGTTTGAAAAAAGGGGGCATCTTACCCCCTCCTCTGAGCGCCGCCTCTGATGCAGATAGAAAACGCCCCAAATAGATAGAAAGAGACGAACGGAGAGCAATATGGGGAAGGGGCAGTATTAAAGAGCAAACAACACATACACATAAATAATTAGCGGTAAAATTGAAAAAATGGATTTAGAGTGGTAGCAAAACTGAGATTAACAATTAAATAGAAAAAAAACATAACAATTAAAATATACCAAAACACAGCAAAATCAGATCAAGTGAATGAGCTCGTGTAAAAACGACAATAGTACAATAAAATACAACGAAGAACCAAACACTGAAGTTATACACAAAAAATTAAAAAGTTCTTAATATTGCATGCAAGGAATAAAGATAAATCATACTGAAAATCATGGCATCGAAACAACAAACATCGAATACAAAGATAATATTTGATAAAATATTGAAGTGGAAATCCAGACAAAGGAAACAAAATGAACTACGTGTGAAGACGTAATAGGAACACATGGGAGAGAAGAAACATTTATCAACAGTTGAATAATTTAACTTAGCAACGTTTAGATATTCTGTTGAACATTTGGTGCCTAGCGGTCTCGGAGGGGGTGGGAACAGGTCACCCTCCCTCAATTTTTATAGGAGGGGATCGTCCCCCAGGAAAATTTGAAAAAGAGAGAAAAAAAAAGGTATAGCAAATACTGACTATTAAAAGACTGAAACACACAAATTCAAAAATCTTCTCGCTCGTTAGCTACACTCCCTCGCATAATATCATTCAAAATGTACAAGTAAATATTGTAGAAAAGTAAGGTGTAAAAAAGGATATTGCTTGTTTTTATACTATCGTTTTGCTAAGGAATGTAATTTTGTAATACAACAGAACTTCAAAAACCTGTGAGGGGGTAGTCACTTCCGTTACCTTCACTCCTCTCGTTCACTAAGCTCCCTCACACTGGCGTACTGAGGGGGACTTGCCCCCCTCCCCCCAATTAATTTCAAACGTGGTTTATTTCTAATTCGATACCTGTGATTTACAAAATGTTACTGAAATGGCATGATTTTCCCCTAAGCTTGCGACCCTACCAAGGGCCCTTAGGCGGGATCATCTGGTTGCTCATCTGACCGTAAAATAATGCCTAAAACTCTCGAGCTTCCGGAGGCTCCGCCCTCTGGATGCTCATCTTCCTGCAATTAAGTAATTAAATGCCTAAAACCACCGAGCTTCATGGGGCTCCGCCCCTTGACCCCCGTCGGGGCTTTGCCCCTGGACCCCACGCCAATGTACGCTCCACTTGCTTCGCTTGCTTTGCTCTACCTGATCGTAAATAATTTAGCCCCCTCCCCCCACTTTGAAAAACGTTTCGCGGGGCCTGCATGTAACATGTAAGAGTGATATGGTGATGCGGATTTTGTTCTGACCCCCACCCCCAAAAAAAAAAAAAAAAAACGTTTTGCTCATTACGCCACTGGTCCCTCGTCCCTCGTATTCGTCTCCCCGTTCATGAAAAAAAATCGCCGCCCCTGGTATCAGGCAATCACCCCTGGAAAATTACCCCCGAAAACTACCCCGAAGGACAATTCCCCGGAAAATAACCCCCAGGAAATGACCCTAGGGACACCCACCCCCGAGGCAAATTAACCCCGAGGACAATTACCCCCCAAAAAATGTCCCCGTTGACAATTACACCCAACCCTTAAAAAAAACCTAGGACAATAACCAACCCCCTCCCCCCTGTTTATTAAATAGGAAGTCCACCCTTTATAATAAATTGGTTTTAATTTTTTTTTTAAATCGGGGGAGGATTTTCCTCGAGGGTAATTGTCCACGGCGGTAATTTCCCGGGGGGTTATTGTCCTTTTGTTCCGTTGGTATAATGCCAGGGGGTGATTGCCCAGGGGGTAATTGTCTTAGAACCGGTTTCTAGGAAATGGGATAACATTCAACAACATTCGAGACAGAGACAAAACTTCAACAAGGGAAACGCTCTCGGTGGTCTTGCCTGCATTACGCAATTCGATATGATGAAAAATTGAGGTAGGGACAATATTTATAGGCAGAGTGGCCCATTAGCAGGCCCCCCAAAATGAAATCCTCTGAATCTAATCAGCATTTTGAAGTGAATATTGACTAAGAATCATTAGACGAATTATTTACTATTGTTTGTACCAAGATTGATAACTTTCATGAAATATGAACAAATAACAAAAATTGATTTATTAATTGTCACATTAAGTTGCGAAAAATATAACCCAAGCCTACTGACCTAAAATGACCTTTGAACTTGACTTTGTGACTTGGAATTTGTGTCATATGATTTGTGATATTTGATAACCCTTGGGTACAAGTTTCATGGAATTTGAACAATCACTTTTGAAATTATGCTAAAAATTCAAAATCTTGATGTTGATGCCACAACATAGTCTAAGTTTGCAGACATGAAATGACATTAGACCTAGACTATGTCACCTTAAAGACTAATCACATGATTGGTGATACTTGATAACTCTTATGTTCAAGTTTCATGGAATAGGAATGTATACTTTCAAAATTACGATAACAATTTAAAATCTAAACCTGATGGGAATACCTGATAACCCTTAAGTCCAAGTTTCGTTGAATAAGAACTTATGCTTTCAAAATTATATTAAACAATTCAAAAACTTAACCTTGGTTAAGTTTTTTATGTTTACGCCGCCGCGCCGTCGCCGCCGCCGCCTATGTCTCGCTTTTTTGCTACGCAGACGAGACAAAAACCTGTGAGGGGGTAGTCACTTCAGTCACCTTCACTCCTCTCGTTCACTAAGCTCCCTCGCACTTGCGTACTGGGGGATTGGGGGCAGTTGCCCCCCTCCCCCATACATTTAAAACGTGGTTTATTTCTAATTCGATACCTGTGATTTACAAATGTCGTTAAATGGCATTATTTTCCCCTGAGCTTCCGGGGGCTCTGCCCCCTGGACCCAACCAAGGGCCCTAAGGCGGGCCCCTGGTTGCTCATCTGACCGTAATAAAATGCCTAAAGCCCCTGAGCTTCTGGGGGCTCTGCCCCCTGCACCCCACTCCAATTAGTGACCTGCATGCCAGTGTCACAAATAATGTATAAAAATATCCTCATCTGATCGTAATTAAATGCCTAAAACCCTCGAGCTTCCGGAGGCTCCGCCCCCTGTATGCTCATCTTACTGTAATTAAGTAATTAAATGCTTAAAACCCCCGAGCTTCACGGGGCTCCGCCCCTTGACCCCTGCCGGGGCTTTGCCCCTGGACCCAACACCAATTTAAGCTCCACTTGCTTCGCTTGCTTTGCTCCACCTGATCGTAAATACTTTAGCCCCCTCTTCCCACTTCGAAAAACGTACCGCGGGGCCTGCATGTAACATGTAAGAGTGATATGGTGATGCGGATTTTGTTCTGACCCCAACCCTCCCCCTCCCAACAAAAGAAGATTTTGCTCACTACGCCACTGGTCCCTCGTCCCTCGTATTTCCTCTCCCCCGTAGCGCTTAGAGACTTCGGTGGTAAGCTCTTTATAAAACACGTTGTTATTATTATTAAAAGAAATCGCCGCCCCTGGTATCAGGACAATCACCCCGGAAAATTACCCCGAAAACTAACCCCGAAGGACAATTACCCCCAGGAAACAACCCCCAGAAAATGACCCTAAGGACAACCACCCCGAGGAAAATTAACCCCGTGGACAATAACCCCACCCCGAGGACAATTACCCCCGGAAAAATACCACCTTGGACAATTACCCCACCCCGAGGACAATTACCCCCGGAAAATTGTCCCCGTTGACAATTCTCCCCCGATGACAATTATACCCAACCCTAAAAAAAAAACCTAGGACAATACCCCCCCCCCCCCCCTGTTCATTAAATAGGAAGTCTACCCTGATAATAAATTGGTTTGAATTTTTGTTAAAGGGGGGGGGGAAATAATGTCCTCGGGGGTAATTGTCCACGGGGGTAATTGTCCACACGGGTAATTTTTCGGGGGTTATTATCCTTTTTTTCGTTGGTATAATGCCAGGGGATGATTGCCCAGGGGGTAATTGTCTTAGAACCGGTTTCTAGGAAACGGGATAACATTCAACAACATTCGAGACAGAGACCCGGGACAGAGACAAAAGAGTCTGATTCGAGAACTCAAAATATAAAGAAACAGTTTGAACAACTTAAGAAGCAGAAGGGGATGATTTTGCAGAAGAAAATAACACTTAGGAAAACGTTAACAAAGAAAATGCGCCTAAAATAGAAATAAATGTCGAAATAATACAGAACAATATTAGCGTCATGGCAGTTGTTCTACAGATGAAAAAGAGACACAGTAAACGTGTACAGTGTACACAACGTGGAGCGATACTTACATGATAAAGCAAGATGGGGGGATGGCAGTATTAAAAAGCATACAACATTACAAACAGAAATAATCAATGGTACAATTAAGAAATGGTTTCAGAGTGGTTGCACAACTGAAAATAACAATTAAATGGAAAACATATAAGAAGTAAAATAAACCAAAACACAGCAATATAAAGTCAACTGAATGAGCTCATGTTATAACGATAGCAGCACCCTCCCCCAAAAAAACACACACACACAAATAGAGCCAACAATGAAGTGATTAAAGAAAGAAACTTCTAAATTTCATGCAAGGAATAAAGATAATAAATCATACTAAAAAGCGTACCATCGAAACAACAAACATAAAAAAACAAAGATAATATTTGATAAAATGTTGAAGTGCAAATCCAGACAGAGAAAACAAAGTGAATTACGTGTAAAAACGTAATAGGAACACATGGGAGAGAAGAAATATAAATTATGTCATTTAGCAACGTTTCGATATTCTGTTGAGCATTTGGTGTCTAGGAAATGGGATAACAATCATCAACTACAATAAAGACAGACACCCGGGACAGAAACAAAAGAGTATGATACGAAAACTCAAAATATAAAACATTTTGAAAAACAGAAGCAGAAGGGGATGATTTTGCAAGGGGGGAAAATAACACTAAGGAAACGTTAACAAAGAAAATGGGCCAAAAATGGAAAGAAAACTTAGAAATTGAATATTAAAAACGATAATACAGAACAACATTAGCATCATAGCGGTCATTATACAGATGAAAATGAGAAATAGTGAAATAGAAAAGTGTACAGTGCACACAACGCGATACGATACATTACGAAGCCACACATGGAGGTTGCCTCTTGATGATGCTTGAAGACCTTTGAGATGAGATTCCAGTCTGCCGCCCTTTCCAGTTCCACAGTCGATTAACCTATGTTCAGAAAACAGAGTGGAGGTAAGGTGCGTTGGATGTTAGAGTAAAGAGAAAGAGAGGTTGATTAAGGGGGGGCATGTATAGAGAAAGAGAGAGGAATACATATAGTAGAGAGACAATTAAACAAAGAACAGAGAAATTAAGAAAGAGAAACGGACAGAAAATGCGTAAAATATGATACTCTTAGTATTTTCATGTCGGGATATATATATATATATATATATACATTAAATTTTTTTTCTGCCAATGAACGATTTGATTTTGAAGAACTCATTTGATTTGTTTAGCGACAAAAGTAACAAACTCCGGGAAGGAGAATCATAGGCGACGGAAGTGGGGAGGGGAGCAAAACGCATTTTCGCCCCCCCCCCCCATCAGCAGTAAAGGAGTAAAAATGGTCTGTATTTGTTATACAAAAAAGAAAATCACATACAAATTATATTCCACTCGAAGAAAAGGAAAGTAAACAGGAATTGCATTTCCTAAACATTCCGCATGTCCCTATATTTATCAATGGAGGGCTTTATAAAAGCGATACGCGCATATCGTGGAAATATTGTGAGATGGGAAAGCGTGTGTGTTTTTATTATAGGGTGAAAAGACATGAGCCCCTGAACACTGGCGTACTGATGGGGGTGGGGGACTTGTGGGGCCGGGGCAGTTGCACCCCAAATAAAATTCAAACGTGGTTTAGTTCTAATTCGATACCAGTGATTTACAAACGTTGCTGAAATGACATGATTTTTCGGGATTTTTTCTCAATCTTTTGTGTAAATTATATTTTTGGGGGCCTATTATTGGAAAATAACAAATTCCTAAATTTACATTTAGGCAAAATATATGCTTATTTAGAAGCCTTCATGTCGGGGGCTGCAGAACAGCGGGGCTCAGCTCGAGCTCCCTCACTATTTTGAAAAAGTATGATCAAGAGAAAAAGAATGAGTGACCTGCCAGTGTCACAAAATGCTCATCTGACCGTAATTAAATGCCTAAAACCCTGAGCTTACGGGGCTCCGCCCCTGAAACCCTCAAGGGCCCTAAGGCGGGCCCCTGGCTGCTCATCTGACCGTAATTAAATACCTAAAACCCTGAGCTTCTGGGGCTCAGCCCCTGACCCCGCCAATTAGTGCCTGCCAGTGTCACAAATGAGGTATCTAAATATGCTTATCTGCCCGTAATTTAATACCTAAAACCCCTGAGCTTTCGGGGGCTTCGCCCCTGGACCCAACGCCAATTTACGCTCCACTCGCTTCGCTCGCCACGCTCTACCTGATCGTTAATACTCCACTTTGAAAAACGTGCCGCGGGGCCTGCATGTAAGATGTTAGAGTGGCGGTGATGCAGATTTGTCTTCTGCCCCCAACGTTTTTGCTCATTACGCCTCTGCCCCTGAAAAGTGAGCCCCTGGAATGTTTGCCCCCACCCCCAATTCCAAACTGCTTGAGGAGAATGATCAGGGGGCGTTTCATCAAGCTTAAAATTGATAATATAATTGATCAGGGGGTGGGGGTGTTTCATCATGCCTTAAAATCGATCTGAAAATCAATCCGCTCGATTTCAAGGGCCTTAAATTGATTTCGGTTTTAGGCCCTGTTTCATCAAACAAATATAATCGATTTTAAGTTAGAGTGTGATCTATATCAATTTTATGATCAATGTTATCCTTATTCATTCCATCATTAATATGCTATGTTCAGCATTTATTGGTTTTTACAGGTTTAAGTGTCGGCTAACTTCAATTTGATAATGTATCGAAAAATGAAGAATTCTGGACAAAATTAATGGCAAATATTGGCAAAGACAAACCTTAGTTGATTACTATTCGTGTATTAATCATCAAAGTTAATACCAAGATTGATTAATACGCGAGGTTGCACTCCGAGGGGGGGGGGTGGCATAATGACCCATTTTTGTTTTCAAGTATATACTTAAGCGTGCTGCCCGTTTTCTCAATTTTCCTTTGTTTTATGTGCCGCCTTTTCTATATTTTTCTTACCATATCTGCTTACAAAATTAATGTGGGCCATTATTCCATTCATAAACTATTTCCCTCTCTCTCTCAACAACATACAACCACACTCCCATCACAACTCTTTGCTTTCTGTCCCTTGCAAAGTGATTGTTTTGTTCGTTCATGTCCAAAAATATCAAAAAGCATTGATAGGATATTTGAATTCTCACCATCAAACACATCATTGAATCACATCATTGCCCTTTATCATCGTTTCATAATTACCGCCATGCGCTAGTATTAAATCTCATCCATTCATTGTTTGCCCACCCCCCCCCCCCTTTATCTTGTTAAATGACAAACAATACATTGCTCACATACAAATAAAATTAACACAGATTTATAAAGCTTTGATGTCTAATCACTATACTTATATACTTTAATGAATAAACTCTACATTTTGTAAATGATGAGCAACAGCAAATTCATTCAAGAGATACAATAAGAACATTTTCAATGACACAAATAAAAGTACTGCTATTCAAGTGACAGTTGTTAAAACTATGGCAGCTAGAATCTGCCACTGTCTAGTCGAGGTACATTCACTTCAATTCAATTCAATTTTATTTCGCAATATAAAAATCAAAAGATACAAAGTAACGGTAAATTGAAACTATGTTTACAAAGGTTATATGCAGGGCTTTCCATTAAGGTTGCGAAAACCTGTGAGGTTGGATCGCCCATTACAAAATGAAAAACAAACAAAAAGAAATACAAAATATTATAAGCACACATCAATAAATTAAGTAAAATAAGAAAAGTACATACACTTCAACTATCTATAAGACAAGAGAAAGTGAAATAGAGAAGAACAAAAATTATGGGAAAAAAGAAAAGAAAACAACAATGAAAGGGGGTTCAGATATAAAAAATCAACAACTGTGATGATTAATAATTATTTAGTAGTAAGATTTTATATTTTTTTCTAAAGGAAGATATGAATTGAGATTGTGTTATTACTTGAGGAATCATATTCCACTGTTTAGGACCTAGATAACTCATTGATTTAGCTTAATAACTAGACTTAACAGACCATAAATGAAATTTGTTGGAAAATCGTGTATTATAATTATGAATTTGACTATTATATTGAAAGAGGTCTGAAAACGGGGCAGGTAACAACTTATTTTTTATATTTTTACATGAACGTTGCGATTTCTTGCTTATTTATATCATGTATATTTAATAATGATAGCTTCTTAAATAAAGGTGCGGATGGTGCTAGATAATGAGAATTGGTAGCTATTCTTAAACATTTCTTTTAAACTTTAAATAGTGAGTCTAATTCAGTTTGTGTTGCATTGGTAGCCCATACAATATTACAATATTTCAATTAAGGGAAAATAATGGAATAATATAAAGTTATCAAATTTTCGGGTAACAAACTATATTTTAGCTTAATTTTCAAGCCAGTATTCCTGCTGATCTTATGTAAATCATTTGTGATATGGTCCTTAAATCCCATTGGTGGAGATAAAAACATTGGTGGAGATAAAAAGAGTAACCTTTGTTGTAAGGATTGTTGTTACTCATATGGTTGTTAATATAAGGGTAATACACATTGTCAAGTAAGGTCATGCAGTTGGTGTAATTGCGTTTTTTTTTTTAAATATACAATAGGTTGTCTAGATGATGTTAATTATCATCTTTTTCTATCAGCTTAAACACTTTTCTAAGGACAAAATAATTTCGAGTTCTTATACCATTCCTGGCGAACAAATCTGTTTTCACTGCAATTACAATATTGAGTAGTTTCTTTTGAATTTTGTTTTAGGCAATTGATAAGAATATACAATTGAGGCATAAACAGGTAATTATCGACACAGGGTCATGCCAACAGAACCTCTAGGAAGAGTCCCAAATAGGCCCTCAAATTGGTCCACTGTTGCTCAGATGAATTTGCTTCTTTGAAATTTCCAATTTGATATTTTAAGATTTATCACCATGAACGGATTGATCTATGTAATGTAAGTTCAGAAAAAATAACCCCTATGACAGAATCATAGATTTTTTAGAAAGTAGCAACACTTAGCAAGATATTTCTCGAAAGTGCAAGTTTAAATTGCTCAGCTAACTTAATATGGATTTTGACTTTAGTTTTATCTTTCAACTGTAATTAAGTGTTTTCTTTTTTCTTCTGCAAGATTCTACAATTCTATTTAAAAGAATAGAATTCTTGGAAGTATAATTGACAATTTTAAGCAAGAGGACTGTCGCTTACTCATTTAAATACGACTTCCAGTGAAACAGATTTTCAAATTAACTCGTCTGAAGATATTAAAAGTGCTCCGGTCTCTCTCTTCTCTCCTCTGTCTGGTGCTGTCACTAAATAGACCTTGTCAAGGGTTGCTAAAGTGTAAACAAGATAATTATATGTTTATATGAGGATTGAGAAAGTAAGAAAGTTTGAGTGTTCCTTTAAAATGTTACTTGATGAAATCTTACTAATATTCTCATACTCGATGGCAAATTTTAGTACAAAGACTGGAGCACTTTTAATATCTTCAGATGAGTTTATTTGAAAATCTGTTTCACTGGAAGTCGTAGTTAAATTAAAAAACGACGAGTCCACGATCTGTTTAGCATTGTGGTCCCTCTTGCTTAGAGCTGGAAAAGAGAGCTTGTATCTATAGGCTGGCTGATGTTCCATATGAAGCATAATGTTGCAGGGATTCGGGCTCTGCAGTTTAGAAATTGGAATTGAAAGTTATGTAATACAAAAATTAAGAAATACTAGTGTAATTTTTCAATCTTTTTACAACTTTTGTATTTCTGGTCAAGTCAATTTCTTTGAAAATAAATTAAAAGTAAAAGGATAAAGAATATTCTTTAAAATATTGATACGAAAGCAGTTTTAGTTAGAAAAGATAATAAATTATTTCTAGGCTTTGGAAACAAACAAATCTTATTATAACCATTTGTGTATGTTTTATACAATAGATTCGATAAGATCAGAATTACACCTCTAACAAGGACTATGAGAACTGTACTAACTTTAAAAAAAAATCTTTATTAATTGCTGTAGGGGCATGGCAATGATGACAGGCACAAAACATACTAATAAGATCAATTATGTTAACTGACACCGCTTACCTTTTCAACTTGACGAGATGGACAAGACCTTAGGTATGAAAGTCCAGATGCCATGAGTTTGCAGTTCATGTAGATGCCACAGCTCTTTACTTTGCAACCTAAGATTTAAAACAGAGATATACATATACCATAAAGAGAGCAAATATATTTCTCAGAAGAATAGTTGTCACTTTACCTAATCTAATGTGTTCAACTGAACAAAAGTACATTTTCATCAGTGATCAATTGTAATTTAAATGTATTTGGGTCAAACCACTATGTCACTAACCACATTGAAATATTTAGAAAATGTGATTATTGTATCAATTGGATTATGGAACGTGGAACCTTTTTTAATAATACACATTTTGGACTCATCTTGACTTAGATTTTGATCCCAAATAAAATCTTGATCTTGAATGTGTTGATCTTAAACTTGAGCTTTCATTTGAAATCTGACTCTACAACAGTCTAATCTTAATCTTGGATACTCTGATCTTGAACCAAACCCTGTTGTACAGAGAATTGATAAAAATTACCCTCTGGTGAATAGAAGGGAAAGAGATACCTTCAGTGGCGGATCCAGGGGTGGGTGGTGTAAAAAAAAAAAAAAAAAAAATCCATTTTCGGAGGCCAAAAAAAAATTGTGCTCACTACCCCCTCCCCACTGAGCGGAAAATCGAACGGCACGGTTTTCAAATTTTCGCACGAAGTGGCCCCTTTGCCCCTACCTTGCCGCCGACTGGATCCGCTCCTGGATACCTTAACTGGTATATAACAAACATAAAGCAGCTTACATCATGCATATACTTATTAGAGTTTGTTCAATCACATCTGTATACTTTAACTGCTGCCCTATGCTATGTACAATATAAAAATCTGGCTGATCTAGTAATTTATCTTTGTTTTTGACCCGTCGTGGTAGGCTTCCTCTTAAATTTAGAACACAGAATGTTCAATTTCTTATTGTAAAATCCAATATCCGGTATCTTAACCCTTTGTCATAAATGAATATCAAGACTATGAACTCAATAACAAGTTAGTAATTCATATCTATGTATAGGTCTAGAAGAAAAAAAAAACACCTCACCGTTATTTTAATGTCGGTGTTCAAACTTTGCTAAGAAAATCACATCAAAAGGCCACTTAGCACGGTAGCATCTGCAGTACACCTTGAACTGGATTACATTATGCAGATCCAAACCCTTTCCTCGGGGCCGAGGTAGGATGAGAAGTTAGTCCAAGACGTTGAAGACACGGTAGGAGAGAAGTCTTAGACTAGAGGTCTATTTCTTGGATATGACTCAAACGTCCAGGTCCACTCCATCTCTGACTCTGAAAGAAAAACAAAATATATAGAGCTTGATACATGAGCTTGATACATGAGCCTACTAGCCTACTAGTACTACTACAAGACCTACATAACATTCTACATCTAGTCTAAAATCTAACTTTTACTGTGAGATAAGACTAGATCTAACTCCTGTTAATTTAGATGTCACAAAAATACAAGTAGATCCTAGGACTATAGTCAAGATCTAGGACTACTGGACTAACTCTAACTTCCAACTTATCTATTAAAGTTAGTCTAGATCTAGGCCTAGATCTAGTCCTGCACAAAGGGTGCAGTGTAGACACTAAATCTAAATCTACCCTAGATCTAGTATCATGTAGACTAAATCTACATGATAGTATACATCAAGATCTAACTTGGTCTTGGGTCTGACACTGTGGACTCCAATTTTCTTGCATAAAATGTTAACGTTAAAACAATGATCTCGTTGATTGTTATTATTAACACGAAACAAGGGCTACCGCACTGCCTGCCGGCAAAAAACAAAGTAGATTCTCTAGGTCTAGATCTAGATCTAGATCTATCATCTAAGAAGAAGATCTAGATCTAGTCTAGATTCGGAATCTAGGCCCCCTAAGCCTAAATTATCTACAATTATAAGCACTAGACTTATTGGCAAAACCATACAACGCGATGATTCCTAAAGCCGTGGTAGACTTATTTTGTTATCAAATGCAAGAATAAACTATATTTCTTACATGTCCTAACCAAATATTCAACATCGTTAGACAAGTACAGTTAAACATGCATGAATGTAGGCTATATGAATGGGACGGAAATGCATGAACCGGTGCAATTCGAAGAGTTAACTTAAGTTTAGCTCAGTTGGGGAATGCTTTTAGTTGATATTTATTTCAAATATCGTTCGGTTAAAAATGAGAGGAATACTTTCCTTCTACCAAAATAACAATTTTTGTATCAACAGAACGGAATTTACTTACTTTTCGAGGACCTCTCTTGCAGTAGTTTAGCGACGCAATGTTGTGGTTGATTGACCCAAAATCGACTAGCCTTGATTACAGAGCCCTTTTACATTTAACCTAAAATTATCAAAATCAATTCTTGTTTAAATTTGATTCGATGAAACAGCTCACGAGCATCAGTTTTAAGCCAAAAGTGCATCCGAAAAATGATGTAGAATAATTAGAAAAGGAAAGTTTGCCTTTAACGGTTCATTGCAGCTAGAGCACAAAACTTTTGAATTCGCTGCCGGTATTCGGTGATTCGCCATTCTGCCTAAAAATAAAACACGTACTTGCAACCCGAAATATTGATACTGATGATAATTAATAAGATAGTGACAATAATAACCTGATGATGATATTAACAGTAGTAAACGCAATAATAATAAATGATGATAATCATGATAGTAGTGGCAAAATAACAATAATAATAGGCCTAATAATAATAATAATAATAATAATGAAAATTTATGATAATGATAATTCATTTTATCAGGATATGATTTCTTTTTTTAAGTCAAAATGGACTTACATTATTTTACCTTCCGACGGTTCATAATAATACATGCAACTGTATATCAACATTTTTGATTTTCAATACAGGTATTCAAATTCTATTCTTTGCGACTGTACATTGAAAATTCTAAAATAACAATTGAGAGCAATAATAAAACAAAACCCATCCTAACTTGGAGGTTACACCCACGTTTTAACCTTTGCATCCCTTCACGCATTCGTATCATTATGCTTTCTCACTGCAGACTAACTAAACAGGATCGTCTAGTAGGATTTTAATCTATTTTATACAAGATTTGAACAAGAACCTACCACACAGCTGACATCGTCTTCACATGTCTGCAGCACTCGATGAGGTAAACCAAGTCTCCCTCGTCTGTGCACTTCACCCAGTCCAGATATAGCCGCTGTAGGTTCTTGGTTTGTTCTCTGATCAGAAGACCCAGTCCTCTCATCGTCTCTCTCGATACACTCTTCTTCTCTGATGGGAGTGATGACGGTGCTCTAAGGTTGATGTATGTGAGCTGCTGTCCTCTGGTCCGACGAAGACCAGCCGTGATCTGAGGTATGTCTCTCTCTGCATCATCGATAGTGATATCGATATCTCTCAAGCCAGGAAGCGATGAGAGCAGACCTTCATAGCTTTGTGACGTCACTCTCTTAGCTGATAGCTTTGTGACGGATGGAAGCTCAGGAGGAGATGAAGGGAAACTGAGAGAGGAGTCTGAGATGGTGAGATGGTTCAGTGAGGTGAAGGATCTAAGACAGGACCACAATCTGGCAGTCATCTCGGTAGATAGCTGGCATTTCTCTACGAGGAGTTGACCATCATCCTGGAATTAGAAAGTAATTGAATATGTTAGCCATATAATAAACAACAAATATTGGAAATGGGTAGAATTTAAGGGAAGGCACCTTGCTATATGAAGTTGACATTATAATTCAGAAGCAAAAACAAAAGAAAATTCTTATTATTTATATTCTCTTGAAATATGGCTGTACCTGTCAAAAAATATATCACTGCCCACCTCCCCCCTTAAAGAAACGGGTCGTCTTTTTTTTAAATAATTTCTTCAATTTTGTCCTAATCCATTCACCCCTTTGAATCATTATGCCAGATCTCGATCCTTACGTACATACTAAACACATTAAACACAGTTCTACACGAATATTTTTAGTTAACACTTGCCCGACAGCCGACAAGGAGCCGCTAGTTTAATCAATGCGATTGATAAATTTACATTCTGATCAAATCTATGTATACACAAGTTTAATAGTCACATAATTAGTAAAGTGACATCGACCATTCAAACCGAGCGTTCTTAAACGCGCTGAACAGGGCGTCCAATTAGTGAATAGACCTTTTACATATAGACCGCCGGGCTAACACTCAAAAGTGCCTTAGTTTTTGTGTTTTGTGATCCATCCCCGGCATCTACTTGAAAATGTCCTCTATTGTGTAGAAAAATATACTGAAGATGATGGTACAACTCGTCAGTAGAAAAAAAGTGCACACAGATTAGGCCAAATAACAAAAATGACGTGTTTTTCGTCCGGACTTTAAACAAAAAGGAGGAGGCAGGGCATTACTTTTTACTATTTTGCTATTTTTTGCTATTTTTTTCCAAGATGGCTGCCATGCTAATTATAGCTGGCCAAGCCTATTTATTTACAGATATTGTGGTATGTGAGTATAGTAATGCAATGTATGACGAAACAAATGATTTGCATCACTTTAGAAGCTATACAAACTTAATGGAATATCACAGGCTTTTTAAAATATATTTTTGGGGGGCTAGTTTTTTTTCTTCTTAATAGTAAATAGTAAAAAAAAAAAAAAAAAAAGAGGCAGCGGCAAAAAAGGAGGCGGGCGGGGACGTGAAACACATCATTTTTGTTATTTGGCCTTAATAATTTCCAAATAAACTTTCAATAAATATGACAAACGCCCTCTTGGGTCCAGTCTGAGACAGCTGTGTGTTATGGAAATGACTTGCATTGATATCAAGCAACGCTGTGCAGTCAAATATAATCTAAGTGAAAACATATGTGTTGTTTTAGGAATAAAAACTATAACCAAATGTTGCAGAAATCAAAGGCAGTGGATAAACGAGGGAACTTAAGTTTTACTGTCATTCAATTTTCTCCCTCTCTTCCCTTTCTCATTTCCCTCTCCCTCTTTCCTCACCCCGACACCCCTATCTTTCCTCATTCCTTCCCTTTCTCCCTCTTTCTTTATCCCCCTCTCTTTTTCTATCCCCTCTGAGCCCTCTCTCTCTCCTTATCCCTTCTCTCACTCTTCACCCCCATTTTTTCCTCATTCCCTCCCTTTCTTCCTCTTTCCTCACCCCCTCTCTCTATCTCTCTCTCTCTCTCTCTCTCTCAGTCCCTTTCTTTCTTCCACCATACGCGTACTCTCCACTTCACGAAACCATATCTCCCTGGATGTATCTTTCTGTAACAAGATATATGTTCTTATTGAGAGCCCTATGACAATTATTCTAAGACAAGTAGCTCCAGGGTTATACAAAAAAAAAATCAGATCCACTTTAATATACAGAATAAACATTACGCGAACGTATCAATACTTAGGCAAGTTAGGGTCGAAACTACGGAATCCCATTAGTGCCACCATGTGAATCAGAATTTAAGAGGAATTAATTGGCGGGCGGTACAGGCATAGCCATTTAGGTTCTAGGACAATGGCCCCCTTGGCAATCACTCCCGGCCAATTACCAGCGGGACAATTACCCCCTAAGCACGATTACCCCGGAAAATTACCCCCAAAGGTAACCGCCCCAAGAGTACAATTTTTCCCCAGAAAATAACACCCTAGGAAAATCCCCGAAAATTCCCCCTGTTTATTTAAGGGGAATCCACCCTGATAATACGTTGGATAAAAGTAGATTTTTTTTCCGGGGGGTAATTGTCCTTGGGGGTAAATGTCCTCAGGGGCAATTTTCCGGGGGTAATTGTCATGGGGGTTGTTGTCCTCGTGGGTACTTTGTCCTACAACCACACAAAAATTGCTTTAAAACATTTGAGTGATGGGAGTAATCTGTGCCCGGCATTTAAGTGATTCCATTGTTACATACGGAAATCCATGAGTGCCACCATATGAATTAAAATGTAAGAGGAATTAAATGGCGGCCCCTACTTAATTATCTGGAAACATTGCAACGTAAATGATGACCATATCAATTCATGTCCAGGAATACAGGATCTCTCTCTCTCTCTCTCTCTCTCTCAGCCTTTCTCTGTCTGTCTATCTCTGCCTCTGGCTCTCTCTCCTTCTCACTTCCATCCGCCTTCTCCTCCTCTTCCTTTTGTTACCTCTCTCCCATTTCCCACGTTTATTCTGTAGCGTACATGTACACTTTTCTAGGGGCATCCATTTTAGCTGACTCATGTTTTCTGTAATACCCACGTACTCCATTCTCCCTCCCCCTCTTCCTCTCTTTGCTCTCCCTCAATCTATCTCCATTTTACATTCTACTGTGTATTACCTCATTTTACTTTCAACGGCTGTAATCAGTAATTGGACAATTTAATAATTTACCGACTGAATGCTTTGATCATACTATATATTCAAAATTAGTGACACTTTACAATTTTGTATTCATAATATTATGTTTTCTTATGTTATTAATCTTTTTTTATTATGCTATGTATGAGTTCAATATGTACTTATCGAGTCCATAAATATTGTACATACGTTGTTTTTATTGTGCAGCGCGCTGAGGGATAGCAGTTTGTTAACTATAGAGGTAAGCCTACTTTGAATAAAACTGCACAGATAAGATAATATAAATATGGCCAATAAATCAATCACTTTGTTTTGCATACATTTGACTCTTATCTGCGAATGGCTGATTTTCATTTAGACAGGCAATCTGTCTCTTTATTGCATGATATGACGGAGCGGTGGGTTTGTGGATGGCTCTGATCATACCGCTCATTCACGGTTTGTTTTAATGTTTTAATTTCAATTTTATTTTCAATCTTGTGTAAATGTAGGGTCATCGGGAGCATAATCTTATAATCTTGTAATTAACATGTACATCGGCACCTACATCCAATATAATATAAAAATGAAAAGGATGCCACTTTATTTGTACAAACACACTATACACATGATATACATTTAAATAAATGTATGTAACACTGTCAAATGGTATACTTGCATTCATGTAGCAATCGATATACTTAGTAGGTAACTTACATGAAAGACAATCACCCTGAGTGACTTCTCTGACTCGTTAAGACCAGTGATGTGACGTCTTAGTCTACCGTCTGCGTTTGTACCACAGCCAAGAAGCCTGCCACATATAAATGAAGTGTAAATTGCGTAAAAAAAGAGAAATGGAAAGAAGATGTTAATAGCAACCATTTGTAGATGAGTGCATGTACGGTTAAAGTGTACCGATCACCTGAATATTATTTGTGTACCGCTAGAATGTATAAAATCAACCCCAAAATAATTGACCTGGCATTGTTTGGGTTAACGGTATGAAGTATGAAGAAATAAATGACAACATAAATAGGGCGCGCACGGGACCGAATTCGGTCTTCGTTTCCATGCGCGCCCTATTCTTCTGCAAGCACGTACGGGTGCGTCGACAAGTCTACCACGAGGTGTCACTCTTATAATTAATATACTTTTAAAAATTGTATTTAAACATGCAACAGAGGCGGCACTCCAGCCGGAAGGAGGGGGGCATGGTGCCTTTTCTTCGAGTACCTCAAAAGAGCCCCCTTTTAATTTCTAATAAGTGCCCCTTTCCCCTTCTCATAAATGCTCTGATCACTTTGATAAGTATCCCTATTTTAATCTGATAGGTGACCCTTTTGCTTTGACGAAATGCCCATTTTCTTTAGTAATAAATGCCACTTTTCAAGTGCGATAAGTGCCCGTTCCTATATATGGCACGTTCCCTTTCCTTTCTAACAAGTGCTCTTTCCGTTCTAAGCAGTGCCCCTTATCATCCCTAATGAGTGCCGATTTCTAGGTGTGAGAAATGCCCCTTCTGAGATCTGATAAGTGACCATTTAATTTTGACAGATGCCCATTTCCCTTTTTAATTAATAACATTACTCCCTTCAATAAGAGCCCATTTTTCCTTTCTAATAAGTCCATTCGTGATGTGTTTGCATAACACATGATTTATGCTTGTAACAAAATGTGCATTCATACACTCAAAGACCATGTGATATAGACCTGTATGTTTTGATAAATGAATGATGTAGTAACATAAGTAGCCTGATCAGAACAAAATGTAGCACTCCATACAGATTTCCTACTTCTATGCGGGGTACAATACACGCAAAGTTGACATGATCGACCGAAGTGAAATGCATATGAATACGAATCCCAACGAACGAAGCAACATGCAATTCTTTTAAAAATATGATCGTTCATATAAAGACTGACCTTCGACATTACATACATGCGTTTTGGCTTCATACTAATAAATTTATTTGTTCTTAATGTTGAAATCTATATTATTTACATCACACCACTGATTAAATGTGAGATTCTCATTTATTACTACTTAATCAAGACAAGATTTTCCCAGTGGAAAAGAGTAGTCAATTCAGCTGCAAACAATCATTAGTTGAGGAATTTAGGAGGGCATTTAAAAGATCAGAAAAAGAGTAGGACCTTATGTGATGAACAGAAACAAAATAAACCAGTTGAACACATGCAAGACAGCAAGATGATCGTTAAGAATTTGTTTTGGTATATTTCCAGCCAATTTTTTCGTGAAATTGATACACATACATGTTTTGTACTAAACATAATGGCATTCAGACCCCTTGCTAGCTTTGAGAAATTCACGTCATCTACATGTATACGATGTCATGAAGAGGTTGGCGAATTTGCTACTTTCTAGCTGACAGACTCTCAATATATTCTTCAATACATTTTTACTAAAGTTAGTAAATCAATAGTAAATATCCAATGAAACATGTATATTTAAAATCAATTTACAACAAAAATACAAATTAAGCGCCTTTAGTTAGAGGCTAGGTGTCAATTGCCCATTGTAAACTAAAGCAAAAACACCATCTGAAGTGCGAAATGTTTGATACTGTTAGCATTAAAATCAGGTTATCATCATTGGTTATTACAGGTATTATAACTAGTAAATAGTAAATCTTTTCATTGTTGTTATCAATTATTATTATTTTTTTTTTTGGGGCTACCACCAGTATGGCTATTATTATTATTAATATTATTGATTGACTAAAGATTTGTACAATAAACTCACATTAGATGATTCATCGTCTTCACATGTTTGCAACACTCGACGAGTTCAATAAAGTCTCCCTCGTCCGTGCCCTTCACTCTGGATAGACAAAGCCACTGTAGGTTCTTGGTTTGTTCTTCGATCAGAAGACCCAATCCTCTCATCGTCTCTCTTGATACAATCTTCTTCTCTGATGGGAGTGATGACGGTGCTGTAATGGTGATGTGTGTGAGCTGCTGTCCTCTGGTCCGACGAAGACCAGCCGTGATCTGAGATATGTCTCTCTCTGCATCATCGATACGGATATCGATATCTCTCAAACCAGGAAGCGATGAGAGCAGACCTTCATAGCTTTGTGACGTCACTCTCTCAGCTGATAGATTTGTGACGGATGGAAGCTCAGGAGGATATGGAGGGAAACTGAGAGAGGAGTCTGAGATGTTGAGATGGTTCAGCGAGGTGAAGGATCTGAGGCAGGACCACAACGTTTCGGTCATCTCAGTAAATAGCTGGCACTGCTGTATCTCAAACCTAGTATTCTGCAATGAAATGCAAACAGAAAAACCTTTTCACTTTTATATACTGTACATCGATTTAAATATGGAGACTAAAGGTGTGGACATATAGCATCCTATGTCAGGTAAGCTGAAATTACAAGTATTACATTCATCTTCCGAGAATTAATTGAGTTCTTTGAACAACAAAAAATGCAACTGTTTTGCAATTCCCTTTTAGTTGAAATCAGGGGATATCCCTTTGTTTAATATGTCAAAGCGAAATGCATGCACCCGTATAGCAAAAGTCACTCACCTGGACGTTGTTCTTTTTGTTTAGAGAACCACCTCCACTCCTACAAAGAATATTTAAAAAGGAATGAGGGAAAACATGAGATTCAAGAAAATCTTGGGAAACGATATTACTATAAAGAATGCAAGTGAATTGTGCATCCCCTCTTTACAGAGGTAAATGAAAGTAACAAAAATAACAATAACAATAATGATAATAATCATGTTTAAATAATGGTAATAATAACAAATATTGTCATGATAATGATATCAATAATAATGAGAACATCCATAAAATACCATTTTAATACATTATTTGGTGTTCATGCCGTCTTAAAATTAAAAAGCGACATGAACACAAAGATCTGTAGTGACCAAAGTTCGCGAAACTTTTGAAAATATTAGAAAATGTGATATTCGATCCATGATTTCTCATATTCTACACAAATTTATTTATTTCAATTATTAACAAATGGACGGCAAAGTTTTTAACTACAAATTGGTGCAACATGAACATTTATCGTCAAAGGATTCCGGAGATAGATATCGCGATCTAAAATTCGATGTCGGGTTGGTGTGCGCGCTGCAACTCACGAAAAATTCATAAAAACAACGAGACCTTTAATACTTCGGGCACGGGGGTTTACAGCTGATTCATCGAAAAATGCAATCGCTCAAATGTAAGATAATTGGATATTTTGCAAGAAAAAAATATGATACAATCAGTTACTACCAGGGGCGGCGATGTTTAGGGGGAGAGGATCGTCCCCCGGAAAATTTAAAAAAAGTGCACACACAAACATGTATAGCAATACTGACTAAAGACTGCAACACTTTTTCTTTGTTAGGCTCTGGAGGGCCCAAGAGTGCAGCGTTTGGACTAATAAAAATGCAAAAATCTTCTCGCTCGGTCGCTAGCTACGCTCCCTTGCATAATATCTTTTCAAAATGTACAAGTAAATATTGTAGAAAATCTGTATTTCTTTGGTATCACGTGCGCACAGTTTACACTGTATGTTTACAAGATTAAGAGTTATAGAAATAGAGATCAGTGCTAAAAATGAATATTCCGCTCGCTCTTTTATTAAGTTTTATGGAGTCCCTTCCAGCCTGGTTATACAAATATTGTCGCCTGACTTCCTACCGGGAAATGGTGTACACATCTTTCTAAAAATAGTATTATTAAGTCAAACTCAAGGTCCTTCATTACATGACTAGAGTCTAGACCTAATTTAAAGTTTACTAAAATTTACCTAGACTCTAGATCTACTAAATATTTACAACCCTTCGGACTGCACACTCATTACCGGCAATGTAAAAGTGAAGTGTGAAAAAAGCATATTAATTGCTTGTTTGTATACTAGATCTAGACCTATAGTTTTGCTAAATAATGTAATGTTTTAATCCAACAAAACTTTTAAAAAATGTTAAAGTGTTTTAAAAGGGGGTAGCCAAGTCACTTCCGTCACCTTCGCCCCTCTCGTTCACTTGATCTATGCTCCCTTGTCCCTCGCACTTTGTCGCCCCGATCATGAAAATAAATCGCCGCCCCTGGTTGGTACCACTTTTTATTTACAATTTTGATGACATCTGCTCTCAAAATAAAGATTTACGAACCCTTGTCGGCAAGTTCATATTTTTTCGGAACGGACGAAACAGACTGCAAAATTTGCCGATCTTATGTCAATATTAATTAGGTCTAGGTCTAGGCCTAGTCTATTTAGATCTAGGCCTAGAGTCTATAACCTCCAATTCCATTTTAAAAAAAATCGTCTCTCGGTAATTTTAGGTTTCTCTTTCCATAAGTGATATCAGACTTTCGAAATGTTACCGATTTGTTGAGATAGTGAACTATGGTCACACCACCATACATGAATAAAGATCTAGGTCTAGATCTAGATCTGCCTAGGCCTAGTAGAATCTAGACCTAGATCTAGTAGTATAGTAGATCTAGGTCTAGACCTCTAGTAGTATACCTACCCCGAATTCAAGTACGTTAGTTGTTTAGTCTTGACAAACAGGTCAACCAAGGCTTCTTCGTCTCTGCCCCTCACCCCGGACACATGGAGCCGTTGTTGGTTTTTGGTTTGGTCTTCAAATAGAAGACTAAGCCCTCCAATTGTCTCTCCTGATTCAATTTTCCTGTCTGTGGTGAGCGCTGGCCAGGCGCGTAGTCTGATATGAACAAAGAACTGTTCATCCCTAGCCCTGGTCTGACCCAGAGGCCTGGAGGCTCTGGTGATCTCAAAAGTGCTGCTCGTCTCTGCAACATCGATAGAGACCTCGATCTCCCTCACACCGGGTACCGATGAGAGCACTCCTTCGTAGCTTTGTGATGTCACTCTCTCGGCTGATAGCTTTGTGACGGATAGAAGCTCAGGAGGAGATGGGGAAACTGAGTGAGGAGTCTGAAATGGTAAGCTGGTTCAGCGAGGTGAAGGATTTGAAGCAGGACCACAACTTTTCGGTCATCTCAGTAGATAGCTGGCACTGCTGTATCTCAAGCCTAGTATTCTGCAATGAATTGCAAACAGACAAACCTTTTCACTTTTATATACATTGATCGAAATATTGAGACTAAACGTGTGGACATATAGAGAATCCCACGTCAGAGATTAAGCTGAAAGTACAAATATTAAATTCATATTCCGATAATTAATTGAGTTCTTTCAACAACAAAAAATGCAACTGTAGACCCTATAGCAATTCCCTTTTATTATAGTTAAATTCAGAGGATATCCCTTTGTTGAATATTTCAAAGCGAAATGCATGCACCCGTATAGCAAAAGTCACTCACCTGGACGTTGTTCTTTTGTTCACAGATTCATCACCTCCACTGCTACAAAATTTTTTTGAAAATTAAGGAATGAATGTGATTCAAGCAAATCTTGGGAAACGATATTACATTAATAAAGAATGCAAGTGAATTGTATATCCCCTCTTTACAGAGGTAAATGAAAGCAACAATACTAACAATAACAATAATGATAATAATCATATTATAATAATGGTAATAATAATAACAAATATAACCATGATAATGATATCAATAATAATAAGAACATCCATAAAAAACGATAAATACATTATTTGGTGTTCATGCCGTCTTCAAATTAAAAAGCGACATGAACACAAAGATCTGTAGTGACCAAAATTCGCGGATATTTTTAAAATATATTAGAAAATGTGATATTCGATCCATGATTTCTCATATTCTACACAAATGTATTCATTTCAATTATTAGCAAATGGACGGCAAAGTTTTTAACTACAAATTGGTGCAACTACACAATTTATCGTCAAAGGATTCAGGAGATATCGCGATCTAAAATTCGATGTCGGATTGGCGTGCGCGCTGCAACTCACGAAAAAGGCATACAAACAATGAGATCAAATGTAAGATTATTGGATATTTTGCAAGGAAAAATATCATACAATCAGTTACTACCAGGGGCGGCGATGTTTAGGGGGGATCGTCCCCCCGGAAAATTTGAAAAAGTGCACACACAAACATGTATAGCAAATACTGACTAAAGACTGCAACACTTTTCTTTGTTAGGCTCTGAAGGGCCCAAGAGTGCAGCGTTTAGACTAATAAAAATGCAAAAATCTTCTCGCTGGGTTGCTAGCTACGCTCCCTCGCATAATATCTTTTCAAAATGTACAAGTAAATATTGTAGAAAAAAAATATTTTGTTGGTATCACGTGCGCACAGTTTACACTGTATGTTTACAAGATTAAGAGTTATAGAAATAGAGATCAGTGCTAAAAAATGAATATTCCGCTCGCTCTTGTTATTAAGTTTTATGGAGTCCCTTCCAGCGTGGTTATACAAATATTGTCGCCTGACTTCCTACCGGGAAATGGTGTACATCTTTCTAAAAATAGTATTATTAAGTCAAACTCAAGGTCCTTCATTACATGACTAGAGTCTAGACCTAATTTAAAGTTTACTAAAATTTACCTAGACTCTAGATCTACTAAATATTTACAACCCTTCGGACTGCACACTAATTAAAGGCAATGTAAAAGTGAAGTGTGAAAAAAGTAGATCTAGACCTATAGTTTTTCTAAAGAATGTAATGTTTTAATCCAACAAAACTTTAAAATAACGTTAAAGTGTATTAAAGGGGGTAGCCTAGTCACTTCCGTCACCTTCGCCCCTCTTGTTTACTAGATCTATGCTCCCTTGTCCCTCGCACTTTGTCGCCCCGATCATGAACATAAATCGCCGCCCCTGGTTGGTAGGCCTACCACTTTTATTTACAATTTTGATGACATTTGCTCTCAAAATAAAGATTTACGAACCCTTGTCGGCAAGTTCATATTTTTTTCGGAACGGACGCAATACGCCAAAAGACTGCACAATTTGCCGATCTTATGTCAATATTTTTTTAGCTAGATTTCTAGATCTAGACCCATTTAAGTTTTAACCTCCAATTCCATTAAAAAAAAAAAAAAAATCGTCTCTCGGTAATTTTAGGTTTCTTTTTCCATTAGTCTAGTGATATCAGACTTTCGAAATGTTACCGATTTGTTGAGATAGCGAACTATGGTCACACCACCATACATGAATAAAGATCTAGGTCTAGATCTAGATCTACCTAGTAGTAGACCTAGATCTAGTAGTAATAGATCTAGGTCTAGACCTCTAGTAGTAGTATACGTACCCCGAATTATACGTTAGTTGTTTAGTCTTGACAAACAGGTCCACCAAGGCTTCTTCGTCTCTGCCCCTCACCCCGGACACATGCAGCCGTTGTTGGTTTTTGGTTTGGTCTTCAAATAGAAGACTAAGCCCTCCAATTGTCTCTCCTGATTCAAGTTTCCTGTCTGTGGTGAGTGCTGTCAAGTCGTGTAGATCTAGGCCTAGTCTGATATGAACAAAGAACTGTTCATCCATAGACCTACTACTACTACTATTACTAGCCCTAGTCTGATTCATAGGCCTGGTTGCGGTGGTGATCTGAAAAGTGTTGCTCGTCTCGCTCTCTGCAACATCGATAGAGACATCGATATCTCTTACACCAGGTATCGATGAGAGTATACCTTCGTAGCAGAATGAAGTCATTCTCTCGGCTGATAGATATGTGAAGGATGGAAGCTTCGGAGGAGATGGGGGGAAACTGATAGAGGAGTCTGAGATGATGAGGGTATGTAGCATCGAAAATGATCCAAGGCAAGACCATAGTTCATTCGTCACGTCGTTAGTTAGAGTAGATCTCTCGAAATGCACTGTCCTAACCTGTTGTTTAGAAAGAGAGAGAGAGAATTACAGACGGATTGGACGAAGAATATAACATTAATTGTTGATAACTTGTTTTGTTTGTTAAACATTTGATCGATCCAGACTTTGGCATTCATGATCTAATCCGAGAATAAGTAATTGAAGCTTCCTCCCCGACTCCTTTACATTCATAATAATATATTATATTCTTCCATTTTAAATGTACATATCATTTGTTTTAAATACGCTACAAGCTTTTATTGAATGAATCTCGTCATTTTCCCTACGATCTTTTTTATTATTATAATGTTCGTATTAGTTGCTCCATTCTTGAATGAGTTACATGAATTAGTACCTTGATTAAGGCCATAGTTCGGGTGAACATGGAATAATAATGATAATGAGTCATACATCTTGATCATTGTATTATCATGCAGTATGATATATCTAGATGTCGTTAATTATAAGTAATTAATGAATAAAAACTGAAAACTAAATTCTTATCTCTTTGACTTATAGCAGATAGTTAAAGCAGAGATATGAAAAGTGAAAAATCTTAATGAAATTATGATTGTAAACAATATTTTGTGAAATGAACATGTACTTACCTCACGTTTTAGTTGCATTGGAAGATTTTTCATCCCAACGACGGTGTAGACAGTTGGTGACTTTAGAACCATACTCCGTGCTGTGACGCACTTTCGAACTAACGAAGACACATTTCCTTCAGCACCCGTGGTCTCTGATGAGCAGTCAAGAAGAATGCGATATCGCTCGCTCTCATCCAAAAAGCTGTTGGAGAGGAGCGCCTCCATTATTCGTATACAGAGGATGTTGTCCGTGCCAGCAGCGAATCGGATAAGATTCTCGTAGTCACCAATGTTTGCTTTGATCTTGCGCAGGACTCTGTCCAATTTGGAAATCTTCAAACGTAACAGAAAGCGGTGTGTTTGAGCAGCGAGGAATTTCCCAGCCGAGTGTTCTTGGGCGAGTTTGTGATAAAACTCAATGGTAGTGGAAGTGGTTTCGATGGACTGAGGAAGGCGTGTTGATGAAACAGTCGTCTTGGATACTATCCCAAGCTCACATGCCCGATCAAGAGTTGCGGGAACTTTACGGAAATCATGAGGCGTGAAGACTAGATTTTTAGCATCGTCGAGCAGACCAGTAAGGGCAGCTTCGCCTAATTGATAAATTATTTCCCTTAACTTTTTTGGTGTGATTTTCACTCTTGACTCTGATCGTGCGTTTGCATGGTGCATTAGAAAATCATTCACCTTGTCCAGCAATTCTGTTTGGGTTGTAGTACCACTGCTCAGTAGGTCCTCACTCCATAAGTGACAGATCATGAGACAAAATAGGGGTGTCTTGACAAGTTCATCAATAAGTGGTTCTCCATCAAGGTAAACCTTCAGACCACGCCCACTATCAGGTCTCGAAGTCGGAGCAAGAACTTGTCGATGTACTCGCATGAGCTCTCTCGCGAGAATCCTTCGATCCACATCTTTGTGTAAACCCTTGGAAGATCATCTTGATCGAAGAAGTTCTCTAGGTGAGGGCGTGTAGTTACAAGGACCCGACACTCTGGAAATTCCTCCCAGCGAATGACACTGACAATATTGCTCAATGAGCTGCGCTGAGAAGAGGAAATACCGGCATACTCATCTAGTCCGTCTAGAATGATGTGACAGATTCCCTGATTCTTTCTGATGAAACTCTCCAGACCCTCTGGTGTGAGATCATCAACATCACTCAATAGTTGGGATTTGATGGCTTCTCCGATAGATGTAAGCTGACTTGTATTTCGGAATTTCACAACAAACAGAAGTGGCAGGTGTTCTAATGCTGACCCCTTTTCTCTGTGAACCCAGTCGTAAGCAATCTTAGCAACAGCCGTGGTCTTCCCTCGTCCAGCGGGGGCCGAAATGAGGATTCGAGCTGGTAGTTCGCCATTTACTTTCGTTGAAAATATTTCAGTAACAGAACCCTGGAGTATTTCCTTCTTTTTCATGTCTTTTCCACGACCGTCCTTCTTCACCATCGTGACAACCGTGTGCATATCTTCGAAATCAGCGTAATCACTTTGATTCCACGGTGTCATTTGAATTTTGCACAATTGTTTTCGGTACTTATTCTCCAACTTTTCGCGACATCGCTGAACAGTCAATGATTCCGAGATCTTCTTACTGTAGATATCTGGAATGATACAATCATAACACCGAATATCTTATTATACTCCCATGATCTATCAACCCCTTCGCAAGGCTTTTTTTATGGGGGGTGTTTAGATTCTCGTTAAAATTCCGACGATTTGCCTCTTTCCCAAGAAGCAAATTTAAATGCCTAGAAACGCACTTAAAGCTGCTGTTATCCCTGATTACACTGTATAGATCAGTCAGGGAAACTTTCTCCAAATCGATATCTAAAATCATGGGTTTATTTTCTCTTTTTTTAAAGATCTTTTTCAAACAAAAATTAGACGGACAGAGACGCACAGGCTGAAGGAACATGAAATAATACGTTCTTTGAACGATTTGAAAACGAATGCTCGTCCTAAGGCCTCCATTTGCTCACCCGTCTCGATGTCTTCAGCCAGCTTAAAGAGAAGATCATCGGCAATACACCCATGTGCCGCCATACCTATGGGAAAATAAACAAAAGAAAAATAAGATTAAACAACTTATTATATACAGTTATCATGGTAATGTAGCAATTTTTTCCAGTGGGTGCGGGGGTGGGGGCTTCGAAATATTAGAGTGTCTTTGTTGTGTTTAAGCAGAGAAGTAGGATCTTGACGATCGAAATGTAGGTAATTAAAAACATTATTAACAAAGAAATTTATTTAAAACAAAAGAATAGAAGAAAACCAGAGAAAAACGAAACATTTCAAGAATATTTTATTGGCCGTGGGTGTGACCTCAACGGACTATCACCATGGTAACGGATAAAAAACATTGGAATTTTTGAAAATTTCATATGTTTGTAATTTGGAAAGTTAAAATCACATTGAAAGCATGTCAATATATCTATTTTAAGTTTTTCAATTGATTACAAATGTAACTTATTACAGTTGTCAGTAATGTTTAAAAATATTGTTGCTATGGAAACAGTGAGAAAAATTGATGTTAAGTTACAGTCAATAAGAAATCATATGATCACCTTGGATACATGAATGACATCTACAACTTTCATCCAAGGTACTATCGATAATATTTTTAGACTCGTCATTTCATTTTCATTTTTATTAAAACTAACACTATTAAATACTTTATTTTTTATTTTTGAGCAATTATTATAGTAATAATAATATTAGTAATATAAATAATATCAAGAATAATACAACAACTACAACAAAAAGCAATAATAAATATAATTGTGTTTTTGAATAGCATATAATATTATGAGATCTTCTATTTAATCTTTAGATGGGCTGGTATGCTAACTATATGTGAATAAAAACATAATGCAATTCCTTCGTCTGAATTGTAATGTAGCAAATATTGGTTTACATGTCCAGTGGCGGATCCGGGAGGAGGGCACATTGGCACATTCCCCCGAAAAGGGACCTTTTTTAGGGAGGTTGTTTTTATTTTGCTTTCTTTTTGTTTTCCTTTTTGTTTATTTCGGTACAGGGAGGGTGGGAGGGGGTTGTCAGAGAATCTTTAGCCAACTGGCAAACGAAATATACATGAACGGTTTTGGTAAATTTGTTCACCTCGGCTGATTGCAACTACTGGTAGAGGTCTCTATCTACATCACCCTGCGCTGCATCGAAGTGTAGCGAGAATTATCTCAAGTTAGACACTCAACATTTTTGCTGTGAACTCGATCATCATAATTATCGACAGCTATGGTGTTGTCAATTTGTTTTCTTCATCATGCATATACTTTTGTATAATTATGATCGTGTCTATATACACTGTTGCTCATAAAGTTGGATTTTTTTTTACCCCAATTTATGGAATGATTTTGACAATGATTTATTCCAAATAGATCTAGATAATAGTTTACGATCTCAGATTTTATTGAATAATAATTTGCAAGTGTTTGTTTTGCGTGGCTGCTTAAGCATCTGTATGCTACTATGCTAATCAACTAGGGGTCCTACGCCCTTAAGTCATAACTGACAGTAATGAGGATTAATGCCTCACAAAAGGGAAATAATAATAGCAAATCGACACGGTTTTGATCCTAGGGCCTCGCAGTTACGAGGCCATTACTTTTCCACTGAATCACGACTGCACGCAACGGGGGCTAGGGTAGGGGGCAGCTCCCACAAATATTTAAAAAAACAAAGAAAATTCAATAAATTATCAATAATTTATTGCATTTTTCCCCGGTCCCCAACAGGAAAAATTCCTCTATGCGGTCATGCATTATGGTTCAAGGCATGGCCACACAGATAATACAACATGGATTAATAGGTTTAGGACAAAGAATGACCCTTTTCACATCGAAAACATCTTCAAATTCCGATTTTAAGTGGTTGACTGGATGCCCTGGGGAGTCGAAAAACATTGTAACTCTAAATTTCAATGACTACTTTTTAGATTTCCAAAAAGTAGGACCAATAACGCTGTTTGAATCGTTTCCTGGTGTAGGATCTGGAGCTCCCTGGAGTAACATGTATTGTATATAGGCCTACGAACTAGTAGTAGGGGCATGCTAACCAGCTTGTAGTAGTAGTAGGAATTCATTTGCTCATCACAATCACACGACACACATCCTACGCAAAGCACTTGATCTTAACTAAAGCAGCATATTATTCAGTATTTGGGTCTAACGCAACAGGCCTTTGTAGAGATCTTGCCCATGTCACTATTTAATTTCAATTCAACAACACACGCAGAGTCAGCTCGAACTCGGTTATCATCTAATTTATAGTCAGTGTCACTGACTCATTGACTTGCATCGATAGGACTGAGTCTGACCATGGACCTACTAGTACTAGGACTAGGTCCATGGTCTGACTGAATGGTTCATTAAAAATAAAATACAACTTAAAATAAACTAAACTTAAAAAAGAAAAATAATCAAGGAAAAGAGATTGAACTGTGACTCTGCATCGTAAGGATCATATATTATTCGTTTGAAATATCATGGATCATGTATTTCGATGTTTACATCACCCCCATTCACCCCCTGCCAACTACCAGCGAGGCAATTACCCCCAAGGACAATACCTCGTGGAAAATTACCCCTGAAAAATTACCTTCTAGGACAACCGCCCCCGAGGACTATTCCCCCGGAAAATTACCCCATATGACAATTACCATCCGGAAATTGCCGTCTAGGATAATCCCCCCTGTGTGCGTGTGTGTGTGTGTGTTTTGTGTGTAGGGGGGTCCTGATGTATTGTCTTTTGGCAATCGTCTTAGGGGGTAATTGTCCTTGGGGGTAATTGTCCTAGGGAATTTCCTGGGGAGTTGTCATCGAGGGGTGGCTTTCCTTATAGGGGTAATTTCCGGGGGTGATTTTCTTTGGGCAAGCCTAATCAGTATCCATATTATTTCTTTTTTTTTCTTTTCATTTCTAAATTGTTTATAACTATCTTCTTTTTTTTGTAATTTGTATTTTCTCTTTGCTAACAATTATTTGTAATTGTTATCACTGTTATTCTTTTTAATGCTGTCTTCTTTTTTATACGGAAATGCTCAAGGCAGTTTTCTTATCATCGTTTTGAAAAAATTTTGAATTCATGATCTGTTAAAGATTACATTTTTTTAACGCCAATCACAAACAAGTGCAAAATGTTTAACAGCGTAAATGGAGAAAAAAATGAAACTCTTTTACAGAAGTCTGACAGAAATCGGACAAGTCATTTGAACTTTCGCAAGGTTACATTACAACTGTAGGCCTGATATATGTGAATCTCAAATCGGCGAATTTGTCATTCGAATTAGACATTAAAATATAACTAATATATAATTAATATTCCTTTCTATTCAAAATAACCTAGGGAATATGACTAAGTTATCGTCTTGATGGCATATTATTTTATTACCCCCTTTCCACGAAGAAGACTCGCTGTTTTAATGCAATCATACCTGAGCTACTTTGCAGTGGAGTCGCCTCTTGATCATGTGGGTCCTGCTGCTTTGGGAGATATTCACCTACAGGAAATGTACACAAAGTCATTTATAATGTTATTTGTGTATCCATAGCTCGAGAGAATCGAACATCAAAACATATTTTATATTTAGATACGAATAATATTTAAAATTCAGAAATCAAACAATAAACCTAAATACAGCTAGTCTGCTAGACTGATCAAATTTTCTTTGAATATCATAAACAATCATACAATATTAAAGTATAGATATAGTTCATTCTGTTACATCTAAGTTACTTTTTACCTTCGGCCAATTTCTGTCCCAATCCACCAAGCTCCACATCATGAAGCTTCCTCGCCAGGATCGATCGTGATCGGCTTGTATCTGGTTGTTTAGTATTCCACTGGATCAGGATATCCACCATAGCCTCATTGTATTCTTTGAGATGAGTTGAGAGAATTGATTGACTAAGTTCAAAGGAGTACCCTAGAGCGACGCTCAGTTCTGAGTACCTGGTATGAGGTATGTTTCTGGACAGACGTATAAGCTCGACTTGCTGTAAGCATGGTATTGGCTCCATTGTTCTGTGAAGGGCATAACATAAATGCATTACACGGGTCGTCATGTTGAATAAATCAAACCAAGGAGTTGCTAGGCGATCAAACAATTGTTAAACAGGTACTTATCAAATAGTCATAATCATTTCAAGAGAGCAAAACATTTCACAGAGTTGAGATAAACAACTTGAATAGTTTCCTGAATTGTTTATCCGAATGTTACTCAAGATACTTGACTTGAGGAATGGTCGATCATAAGTTGCAAAACAAAATTAAAAAGACATAAAAGGCAAAATTTTGTCATGATGTAAAGAGTCTCAACTGTTCAAGGGAAAATAACTGTATAGTTAACATTTTGGTGGTACCAAAACTGAATTATTTATTGCTATCACTTCCAGAATCAAACCCGCAAATCAATGAAAGACATAAATCGTTCTTTTTTTGAATTTATATGGGGTAGCAAATTTGAAAAAATCAGTAGGAAATTTGAGGAAAAAATTACTCTTAGTCGCTTTATATTAGATGGACATGTTAACCCTAATAAGGCCGGGGGCATCATGGCCCCCCCCCCTCCGCAATTTTTCTGATTGTGCGGGAACGCATACGGATGACGCCCCGCCGCTTCATGACTTTATTCTTTCGAGTCTTGCGCATCTTTTAAAACAATTTTTTGAAAATCGGACCTACCGTTACAAAGTCACGTGACCTTTTGTCTTTACATGTCGGCCCGAAAATCGCTCATTTTCGTGATTTGTGTACAAAACATATGGAAATATCATTTTTCCAAAAAGAGATAAAACATTGGTTATTTGGTCTTGTTTAAAGTTTAGGTATTTGTTTTGGGGGTCTAAATAGTTAAATTATAATTATAAATGAAATAAAACAACAAAAACAATAGAATACATAAGTTAAAAAAACAATGAAATACATGAGAAATTATCAAAACAAGAGATAACATAAGGAATAACCTAGCTTTCCAATTTTTTTTCTTCTTATTGTTATTCCAAATGGTCTAACAAATATATGTAGTGGAAAAGAAAGCTTAAATATGAAGAATATATGATTTATGGGTAAAAATATGAATTTTTGACCTTATTTGCATAATTTACCATAAATATGCAAATGAGTAATTTTTTCAAAAATTGAAATTGCTATAGTATTCTATACACTTCACTTGACATGCATGCAAATTTTCGCGGCGATCGGCCGTTTCACGGCCGAGATCTTTAGGGGGCCATAATGCCCCCCGGCCGTATTAAGAACTCAAATAGCCCGGCCTTATTAGGGTTAAAGGGGCTAAGATTTATCCGTTGTTTCGGGGGAGATGAGGGGTTATGAAGGGAAAAAAAAAAAAACATCTTGTCAAAGCAAGTATACATGCTGCACACTGTGTAAGCAAAGAGATGTAAGTGACAATGTGATATATAGGTCAAAATGGGTCCTTATCAAAGGGCAGTCATAAAGAAAGGAAAAGGGACACTTTTCAAAAGAGAAAAGGAGGATTTATCGTATTTGAATGGGCACTTACATGTATTAGAAATGATTATTTTTGTGTGCAGGTAAATTAGCTGAGATTACGATGCAATGACCACGTTATTTGAAACTGTAATCGGCAATTAAAATTTCGCTCTTCATCATGAAAAATATTAAATACAAAGATAAGGAACAGAATGAAGCATACTTTTATGAGAACGTTCTCCATTTGTTTTCCTTCCCATGTCAATTGCCCAGCACCAGACTAAGGGGAAAATTTGACTGTTTATAGGAAAAGTCAAAATATTGTCGTTAAATTATCCGGATCATACAACTGTGTCCAGATAAGAAGTAATAGAGAGAAAATGAAAGCAAGGAAGAAGAAGAAGAAGAAGAAGAAGAAGAAGAAGAAGAAGAAGAAGAAGAAGAAGAAGAAGAAGAGAGAGAGAGAGAGAGAGAGAGTATGGGCCGGGGTTCACATTCAGCTTCCTTTAAAATAATTAAATCCGATTCTGATGATCGTTTATCTGCCATGTGATTGCCATGTGACGCAACATAAAATGTTCGCTTTTCTCTCTCTCTCTCTCTGCTAAATCCCTCGAACAGTGCATGGAATCCACCGAGAAGAATCAGCTGTAAAACGAAATAGTGTGAGTCCCGGCTGCCAAGAGTAAAGTGCCACGTCATGGTTTTATTAATAAGTAGCAAAGGCAAACGATTATATTATCTTGGAAACATGCAGAACAAAATTAGAAATAGAATGAATAAGACAGAAATATGATCATTGTAAGCAAAATATTTGTTTTCACGTTTATAATTCTTAAGCATTAACTAACCAAGTGAAACTCGGTAAAGATGAACAATAAGGGTACATTATTATTATAAGGGTACAGTTGAAGACAATACATAATAAAATATTTCCTGCTGTTTAGACATTTAATTTAAATAAACAAAAAGCTAAGCCCAGAAGATAATAATAGGATTGTAGGGCCCTCAAGGAGAGAACAATATTAACAACGTTGACGCTACCGTGTGTAAACCAAACATTATTAGTTATTATCATCATTATATACTTGAAATAATTATGCAATCATCCATGTTGAAAATATCTCATTTTCATCATCACCGTGGCAAATCATGTGAAAAGGTAATCATAAAAAGGTATTTACTCCATCATCCATCATTATTTTATTATAAAGCCTTTCTAAAGTGTTAGGAGCCCCAAATTCGCCGAGAATTTGATGGCAAAATTTCACTTAAATTGTATCATAATGCGAAAGAGGATGTCATTTAAGACACACTTCTGCACATATCCCCCAAATGTTTTTGAAGACAAATATTGATAAAAGAATACACAATTTGGGTTTACATTTAGTATTCTTTAATTAATATTCGCAACAACTCTGCAAGGATTTTCAAAACAAATGTGTCTTAAATGACATCCTCTTTCACATTATGATACAGTTTAAGTGAAATGTTGCCATCAAATTGTTGGGGCTCCCAACATTTTAGAGGGGCTTTAAGACCTACTATTTGGAATAAACTAGATCAAACTTGTTGTAAGTCAGTGACGTAGCTACAAATTTTTTATTTTTGTTTTGTTTGGGGGGGGGGGCAAAAGGGTACGTGCATTTCTCCAATTGTATTGCAAAAGATAAAGAGAGAGGGGTGGGCGGGTCGGCCCGGGGTTTAAAGTGAATTTTCTTTCAAATTATTCAACATGGTACTTATTAACTTATCTGTCACGCGATTGCCATGTGACTAGGTGAAAATAGTCATTAAAATGTTCAAATATTATTGAAAAGACGATGAACAAATAACAATAATAATACATCATGGGTAATCGTGAGAATAGTCTTTTATCTCTCTCTGCTAATTCCCCTGAACAGTGGAATTAACAGAGCGGATTCAAATGTGACACGAATTATTTATAATTAAAAATTTTAGGTGCTTGTATACTGGATAAATGATATGAAAACAATAGAAAAATGCTACAAAACATTCCTATCCGAATCCCTACAATTAACATGTTAAAAAGCTCTCATTGGTACCAACAGACCAGCAATGAATAGCGCCATCCTAGCGGAAACTGGACGATTTCCTTTGCTCATTTACATTGCTGTTTATCTTTATACAATTAATATATTATGACTTTGCAATATCAAGTCTAGTATAATATAGAGATACGAGCATATGCGAGATTAGTAGATCATTGACTGTTTTCGTTGTTGTTCTTTGTTTTCTTCCATTTTATTTATATGAAATATTGATTATTACAATATCAAAAATTTCACTGACATTTCTAGTAGTGTAAAGTCGTTATTTATTGTCATCCCATGCTCACTGTCTCCCAATTGGATGGATTCGGAATAGGGTCGTATTGTCGGGATCATCTCGTGGGAAGGGGTTGGTAAACATAAAACATATACATATATAAATATTTCTTTTTATTATCATGTTGTATTGTTTTTCTTTTTTCTTTCGAACAAAAATAGTTGTAAGAAGTATTACGATTAAAATAATTTATTTTCATCTCTGTATTATATTCAAGAAGAGACATGCAGTAGTACGTTAATTTTTGTCATTCCTGGTTATTGTAATCTTAACTTTTGCACTAAATTATCTATGTTCCACTATAATTTTGAAATTGTTTATCAAATGTTATTCAACATTGAGAATGATCTCATTTGATTGGAATTTAATCAATAACATTTTAATTGAATTTGAAATAATTGCGACAGAGAGAGAGAGAGAGAACTTGAGAAGGGGTATGGCCCGTGGTTAAAATTCAGTTACCTTTCATAATATTAAGCCTGGTACTGGTGAATTAATCTGCCATGTGACTACCATATGACGGTTACTTATGAATAGTTCCGCAATGTTTGTTGTCATCAAAATATAAATAGCATTGTAGAGACGGTGAACAAATAAGGAAAATAACACAACGGCGTTCATTTTCATCTCTCTCTGCTAAATCCTCCGGACAGTGGAATCAACCGAGCAGAATCAACTGTAAAACGAATTATTGTGTGTCCTAACTGAAAGAACAAATTGCCACGCCATGGTTGCATTACACAGCAGCAATGGCGAACGATTGTTGCTAGATTTTAGCAACCAGTATTGCTATAGATTGCTGTTCCCTATGATTGTCAAAATAAAAATTGTCTTGGCAAAAATCAGAGAACAATGGAAATACATTGACTAAGACATCACTTTGAACATGTAAATAGTTTAATTTGTCTAAATGTTAATCCTGCAGCACCAAATACCAAAGCAAAACTCGGGAAATATGCAAATAAGGGTTTACTTGAAGACAATGTTTTAATAAACATTGTCTATTGTCAAGACATTAAACAACAAATCAAAACGCTAAACCTGGGGGATAATAACAATATTGCAGGCCCCTTTAAGAGAGACCAACATTAACTCTGTTGATGCTACTGTATGTAAACAAAACGCTATTTCATCATCATTATGTACACCAATGATACAAACATGAAACATCCGTATTGAAAATATTTCTATAAAAAAATATTGCATTTCCAAAGACCAGCTAATCACATACCTGGGAAAAGATAGCTATAAGAAATATTTACATGTACTTCATCTTCCTTGTTTTGAGTGTTTTTGTTTTATTGTAAGACCTACTGTCTGGAATAAAGTAGCTAAAGTTGCAAATGAGTGTCAGGCGTAGCTCCAAAGGGAGGGGGGCGGTAAATGCCACGTGCATATCTCAAACCGTATTGCGAGAGATAAAAAGAGAGAGAGAGAGAGAGAGAAAGAGAGAGAGAGAGAGAGATTAAGGGGTGTAACGCCCGGGGTTCGAATTCAGTTTTGTTTTATATTTTCTAACCTGGTTCTCAGTGACGAATTTATCTGCTACGTGATGGTACACAAACAAAGTACAACAATGTCGTTTATTGTCATACAAATATTCAAAGAATATTATAGAAATAGAAGAATAATCGTAAGAAAATTCACTTCTCTCTCCTCCCTCTCTCTCTCTCTGCTATTAAAATCCTATACACATTGGAATCCTGGAATGTGAATCCTATCTTAAATAATAAATTACCACGTCATGGTTGTATTAAAAAGCAGTAATGGCGAACGATTGTTGCTAAAATTCAGCAACACAATGTACTGTTGCTAGGATAGATTTTCCCCTAATATCACCATGACCTCTAAAGCTATATAAACCTTTGATCGACACAAAATATATTATTTGTTTTCAAAACATTTAGACAAACATTGAAAATTGAATAAATAAGACATAAATATGATCATGTAAACAAGTTTATTTGTTCATATCCACCTGTACCAAATCAAAAATCAAAATTTGGGATAGATGCAAATAAGGGGATACTTGGAAACAAGAATCTGTGACATATCTTTTATTGTCAAGACTTTTAATAAAATATCCAAACGCTAAACCCGCGGGTTGACAATAGGTATGTAGGGCCCTCACGGAGATCACAGTATTATCAAAGTTGATGCCATCGTGGGTAAACCAAACATTATTTCAGCATCATTATCTACATGAATTATTCCCATATCCATGCTGACAATATCTAATTTTCGTCAGCACTATGGTAAATCATGCCCTTAAAGAAAGCAGCCAATTATAAACCTGGAGAAATGTGGCTACATTAAGTATTTACATGTACTTCATCATCCATGTTTCCAGTTTTGTTTTGTTTTATTGTAAGACCTACTATCTTGAATAAAATAGATACAGTTTGTTGTTAATCAGTAGCGCAGGTCGGGCGGGGTGGAAAAAGAACAAGTGCATGTATCCAGTTGCACTGAGATAGAGAAGGGGGTGGGCGGGTTGGTCCGGCGATCAAATTCAAATTTCTTTCACATTATACAACTTGGTACTGATGAATTGATCTGTCATGCGATTGCCATGTGACCGTTCGTAAAAATAGTACCACATTGTCGTGTATTGTGATCAAAATATTGAAGTAGCATTGAAGAGACGATGACAAAAATAAGAATAATACAATGTGTGTAATAGTGAGACTAAATATTCTTCTTTCTCTCCCTGCTAAACACCCGAACAGTGGAATCAACAGAGCGGAATCTCATGTGATAAGAATTATTATGATTCAAAGCTAAAAGAGTGAATTGCCACGTATAGCTGTATCAAAGAGTAGCAATGTGAATGACTCTTGGTAAAATTCAGCAACCTTGCCAGTTTCTAATGACCAGTTAAATATATTTTCAGGGGAAATGAAATAAAGGAAGCACTATCTTTATTTGATTGCACTGGAAAGATATCGTCACTAAAAGCCTTTTTTGGTATCAAGTAGCAAAACTTGAGTTGTACCTTTAACTGCAGTTATTGGTTTCGATAATATAGATTGCTCTATATTCTGCCGAAATAATCACCTCATATTATCTCTTCATTATATAGCTATAAGAAGAGTTTACTTCTTCATCCTTGTTTCCCGGGTTTTTAAAATTTATATTGTTTAATGTAAGTAAATTAGCTGCGTAACTTCAAGGGGGAGGGGCAAAAGGGCAAGTACATGTCTCCAATCGTATTTAAACAGACGATGGATAGCCTGGTACCCTACCCCACCCACAATGTCAAAAGTATCTATGCAAATATCCATAAGCTTGTGGAATGTAGATAGACTTGTTAAAGGACTAAACGCAACAAGACAAATAATGTAAACTGGATGAACCTTGGTTTTGTGAGGAACTTATTACAAATATTGTATGTCAAATTGAGAGGCATTTATCATACAGTGAAAACATATCATATAAAGGATATGAATATTATTCCAACTGTCGGTCAAACAAACCTAGCAGACTGAGAGGAGGATTACGAGTCCTCGTTAAACAAACCTTTGTAAAGGAACTACCATTATTGATAGAACCTGTAGTGAATATATATATGTGGCTGAAGCTCAGTCATACATTTTTCGGCTTTAATATTTATATTTATGTATGCCTTATATACGTACCACCTGTCAATTCATCATACACATTGAGAAAATGAACAGAAAAAGAGATATTTTAAAACCTCGAAAGAAATATTGAAATATGGAGCGCAAAAGGAGAATTTATTATCATGGTAGACCGTTATGATTATATTAAATTAGGATGAATGTGACTACATCAGACTGGATTTAAATGATCCATCAGTACACTCTCTACATAATGCATACATTGCAGACACAGCACCTGTACGTCGAAACCGCATAACTGCTTAACTCCGAATATCAAATGAAGAACAATCGGTGATACTATGGGAATAGCAACTCTATAACATAATATGTGTCTCATTTGATGAATACTGTATATGTAGCTCCTCACTACTTAATAAAGTTATAGCCTTCCAAGTTGGAAAATTCTGTCCTCTATTATCCGATCATTGCCAGATAACGTTAACCCTTCAATCATTAAATTTTGTATACGACTGACGATAGGGAATTACATGACATACAGCCATGCAAATGGAGCCGAACGATTGCAGGTCAATTCTTAACAAAATTAAACAAACAGAAATGTTGAACAAATCTATTTAGATATGTCAAAATCTTATTAAATGATTTAAACAAAAAAAAAGATAACAAAGGAAGAACAAACGAAACAGTCGACACCTTTAGGCATTTAATAACGGTCAGATGAGCATCGAGGGGCCCACCTTAAGCTCAGAGATTTTAGGCATTTAATTACGGTCAGATGAGCATATTTTGATACCTCATTTTTGACACTGGCAGGTCACTTTCTTTCTCTCTTTCTTTCTTTTTCTCTTTAACAACCTTTTTTTCTTCAAAAAAGTAAGGGGGCCCTCAAGCCCCGCTGTTCCGTAGGCCCTGACATGAAGGCTTCTAAATAAACATTTTTTTGTGCATGACTGTAAATTTGGGAATTTGAAATTTTCCCCAAACGCATAAATAAGTATAATTCACTAAAAAGTGAGGAAAATCCCGAAATTATGTCATTTCAGCAATATTTGTACATCACTGGTATCGAATAAGAAAAAAGCCACGTTTCAATCTTAGTTTGCCAGTGGTCAGAAGCTCATGTCTTCTCACCCCTATTAACAAAACACACACGTTTTCCAATCCTCTCACAATATTTCCACGATATGCGCTTATCGCTTTTATAAAATTCTCTATTGATAAATATAGGAGCATGCGGAATATTAAGGAAATTTAATTCCTGTTTACTCTCTTTTCCTTTAAATGGAATTATAATTTTTATGTGAGTAAATTCAGGTTTTAATATTTTTCATTTTCATTTAGATTAAAAAATACAAACCATTTTTACTCCTTTACTGCTGATTTTTTTTGGGGCGTTTTTTTTTTGGGGGCGAAAATGCGTTCTGCCCCCCACTTCCGGTGCCTATGACAGTCAAAGAAGTCTTGCATGCGATTAATACTCTCAAAAGAAGGAAATCGGGCTGTATTGATAATTAATTGAATGAGATGATTATATCCTCATAGAATGTCCACTTTTAACATAATTTAACTGCTATGTTAAAAACGGAATATACCCAGACATTTAGAGAGATAATCTCATAAAACCAATATTCAAAGAAGGAGAAAATAAGGGCCCCTCCAATTATTGAGGGATGGCCCTTACAAGCTCCCTTGCAAAACTATTTTCAAGAATACTCTACAATATACTTCAAACATACTTTGAAGAAAACAACATAATGAACGCTAATCAGATAAGTTTTAAAAAAGGTTGCAGGACTAGTGAACATATGTTCACTCTATAAAACAAACTGGTAGATAAATGTTGAAAAATAATAAGAAATATGTGTACGTTTGCTTTGTGGACTTCTGCAAAGCGTTTGATTTTTATAACCAGTCCATTCTACGTTATCATAAAAAAAATATGTACGCAGATGTACGACTTTCTGTTTAACTGCAAAACAAAATAACCCAATCTTTCCCCACTTCGGTAGGCGTAAAACAAAGTTGTGTATTAAGCCCAGCACTTGTTTCTTCATAATTAAATGATATTATAGATTCATTTGGAGATAATTTTCACCCAGTAACATTACATCCGGGAGAAGAAAAAAAATGTCTTTTGTATCTAAAACGGAGTTTGGACCTCAAACAGCATTAAACCACTTTAAATATTAAATACATTATAAAGTGGAAAAAAAGAAATAACTTTATGTTTAATAAGGCAGGAAGAATGTTTAATAATTTTTTGTTGTTGATAACACCGGCAAAGAAACCGTTAAGGAAAACAAATATTTAGGAATTATCTTCAAAGAAACAGGCACATTTTATACACACGCTATAAAAGACCTAATCAACAAAGCCACAAAAAAGGCCATATTTAGCCAACGATATCCTTAATACCATACTTCAAACTTTTCGATAACTGTATATTAAAACCAATCCTTCTTTATAATTCTGAAATTTTGGCGCTCGAATACTTGATAAATGATACGAAAGAATTAGAAAAATGCCACAAAATACTTCACCCCGAATCCCTACTCATTAGTACCAACAGATCAGCAATGAATAGCGCCATCCTAGCGCAAACCAAATAAATTTGAATTATTGCGAGAGAGAGAGAGAGAGAGAGAGAGAAGGGAGGGAGAGGGGGGTTAGGGCCCGCGGTTAAGATTCAGCTATCTGTCATATTTAGCCTGGTAATGGGGATTTTATCTGCCATGTGACTTTATCTGCCATGTGACATCCATGGGACGGTTTCTTATGAATGGTACCGCAATGTTCATTGTCATTAAAATAATCGAATAGCCTAGTATTTGTAGAGACGATGAACAAAATAAGAAAATAACACATTGTCGTTCACTCCGAACAGTGGAATCAACCAAGCGGGATCAATTGTAAAATGAATTATTATGAGTCATACTTGAAAGAATAAATTGCCACGTCATGGTTGTGTTAAATGGTGAACGATTGCTGCAAAAATTCAGCAAGGAATGTTGCTGAGATTGCTTAACCCTAAAATTACTATGAGACATCAAGCTAGATAAAAATATGACCGACACAAACATTGTCATTGTCTTGAAAATATTCAGAACACATTGGTAATAGAATGATAAAGACATAATTACGTGATTATGTAAACATTTTATTTGTACATGTTAATCATTCTGTACCAAATAACCAAATAAATCTTGGGAAAGATGCAAATTAGGGTATACGTGAAGACAATCATTCATAAATATTGTTAAAAAGATTGGGTAACTTTGTCTAAGACCCCGTTCTCACTCACTTTGAAAGTGGTCTTAGTTAGACCGCTCCAAAGGAACGGGTCTTGAGGAACGGTTTGCGAGGGTTCACACTCCGAGCAGTTTTTTATGGCTCAAACCGCTCCACGAGTCAAAGTGGTCTTGTTGCTATGGCAGCTCAGGTCAGCGGGTAAATTTTTCGCGCGCGGAATACTAAGCGTATGTACCGTACTACATGTTTCGCACGCAACGTCACTAGACCACTTCCGTTCAAAGTACGCTTCCGTTCACGCACGTTAGAGCGCCCAAACCGCTCTTAATAAGACCTGTTCCTCAAGACCACCTCCCGAGGTGGTCTTCTGAAGCGGTCCAGAGTCCACTTCCTGGACCACTTTGACCGTTCACTCACCTAAGAAGCTCCTGAGGAACGGGTCTTGGTTAGACCGCTCCAACGAAGTGAATGAGAACGGGGTCTAAGACCCCTAGACCCCGTTCTCATTCACTTCGTTGGAGCGGTCTAACTAAGACCCGTTCCTCAGGAGCGGTTCTTAGGTGAGTGAGATAGACCGCTCCAACGAAGTGATGAGAACGGGGTCTTAGACCCCGTTCTCATTCACTTCGTTGGAGCGGTCTAACTAAGACCCGTTCCTCAGGAGCGGTTCTTAGGTGAGTGAGAACGGTCAAAGTGGTCCAGGAAGTGGACTTCTGACAGCCAGAAGACCACCTCGGGAGGTGGTCTTGAGGAACGGGTCTTATTAAGAGCGGTTTGGAGCGCTCTAACGTGCGAGTGTGAACGGAAGCGTACTTTGAACGGAAGTGGTCTAGTGACGTTAGGTGCGAAACATGTAGTACGGTACATACGCTTAGTATTCCGCGCGCGAAAAAAATTACCCGCTGACCTGAGCTGCCATAGCAACAAGACCACTTTGACTCGTGGAGCGGTTTGAGCCATAAAAAACTGCTCGGAGTGTGAACCCTCGCAAACCGTTCTTCAAGACCCGTTCCTCTGGAGCGGTCTAACTAAGACCACTTTCAAAGTGAGTGAGAACACATTCTGGATTTAGCTCATGCCACTGGCGTACTGGTGGGGCTTGGGGGCGCTAGCCCCCCATAAATAAAATTAAACCATGACTTATTTACAATTCCATACAAGTGATTTATAAATGTTCGTGATATCACATGATTTTCAACAAAATGCGCGTTTCTCCATTTCTGTTGCAAACTGACACATTCCCAAATAGCCAGGAAGAGCATATGCTTTTATAGTCACTAATGGGCCTTTAGTGGCCACTAACACTACAGTAACACTAGTAGATAACCGTATATCCAGTTTAGCGAAAAGTCTAGATACCTGTATGTCCGGCCTAGAAAGAGCTCAGAGAAGAGCTTGGAGAAGATCTCGGCAGCTCTAGGCGGTACGTGGGAAATGCGCAGTCGCCTGCGCCCAGTTTGTTTTGATTTGGCGAGGAGGGTCATTTCCGGAGGGAATGTTCCACAGGCGCGGATCCAGGGGGCGGGCCTCGCCCCACAAAGAAAACAAAAGAGAGAGAGAGGGAAAAGAAGGGAAAGGAAATAGGAGAGAAAGGGAAAGAAAGAAGAGGAAGAAGAAAAGAAAATGGGGTGAAAAGAAGGAGATCGGGGCGAAAGGGCCTTGCCTCCAAGACTGTTGCCCCACCATCCAAAAAAATAAGAGAGAAGGAAGGAAAGGGTAAGAAAAAAAGGAAAAAAAGGAGAAAAAGGAAAGGAAAAAAAAAGAGGAAGAAGAAAAGAAAAGAAGGGGGATATCAGTTGCAATTTTCCCGCCAACAATTTATGGATCGGGGGCCAAAATACCTTGCCTCCCCGCCCCGCCAAAAAAAGAGAAGAAGAGAAGGGAAAGGGAAAGAGGAGAGCTAAAAGGGAGGGGGGAAAAGAGGAAGAAGAAAAGAAGGGGAGATCAGTTGCGTTTAATCCTGCCAACAACATGTGGATAGGGGGGGGGGGGCGAAAGGCCCTTGTCTCCCTGGACTCCACGCCAATTAGTGTCCTGCCAGTGTCACAAATAAGGTATTAAAATAAGCTCATCTGACCGTATAAACGCCTAAAACCCTTGAGCTTCCGGGGGCTCCGCCAATTAGACCCCACGCCAATTTAATAGTGACCTGCCAGTGTCCCAAATAAGGTGTCAAAATATGCTCATCTGACCGTAATTAAATGCCTAAAACCCTTAAAATTCCGGTGGCTCTGCCCCCTCGACCCCACCAAGGGCCTTAAGGCGGGCCCCTGAATGCTTATCTGAGAGTTATACAATTCCTGAAACCCCTGAGCTTCTGGGGGCTCGCCCCCTGGACCCCACGCCAAAAAGTGACCTGCCAGTGTCACAAATAGGTTATCAAAATATGCTCATCTGACCGTAATTAAATGCCTAAAACCCCTGAGCTTCCAGGGGCTCTGCCCTCTGGACCCCACCTAGGGCCTAAAACGGGCCCATAGATGCTCATCTGACGGTAATTTAATGCCTAAAAGCCCTGAGCTTCCAGGGGCTCTGCCCCCTGGACCTAACCAAGGGCCCTAAGGCGGGCCCCTGGATACTCATCTGACCGTTATTCAATGCCTAAAACCCTTGAGCTTCCGGGGGCTCCGCCCCTAGACCTTACGCCAATTAGTGACCTGCCAGTGTCACAAATAAGGTATCAAAATATTCTCATCTGACCGTAATTAAACGCCTAAAACCAGGCGCGGATCTATGGGGTTAGGGGTTTAACCCCCTTGGGCCAAAAAAAAGAAAAAAAAAAGAAAAGAAAGAATGCACACTGGAGAGAAACCTTTCAAGTGCAAATATTGTGAGAAGATATTCAACTCATCTGGTAACTTAACCAAACACAATCATGATAACTCTGGATATAACTGAGTATTAAACTGTAACTTGATTTATAAAGACGATATCATGCACTGCTTTTTATGGTCTCCATTGTTTTAGTAGATGCCAGGAAAACATCACTCACGGGCCGGGGGGTTCAAAAAAGCCACACACACAAATCGCCTCGCCGCTTCGCGGCTCGTGGACGATGCTCCGCATCGTCATTGGATCAAACTGTTTAAACTGTTACTTGATTTAAAAAGACGTTGTCATGCACTGCTTTTTAAGGTCTCCATTGTGTCAGTAGATGCAAGGAAAACATAATTTACGGGGGTTAAAAATAGCACCCCAAAAAAAAAATCGCTGAGCTTTCATCTAAAAGTAATTCATTGCCTAAAAACCCTGAGCTTCCGGGGGCTCTGCCCCTGGACCCCACGCCAATTAGTGACCTGCCAGTGTAATAAATAGGGTATCAAAATATGCTCATCTGACCGTAATTAAATGCCTAAAACCCTGAGCTTCCAGGGGCTATGCCCTCTGGACCCCACCTAGGGCCCTAAAACGGGCCCCTAGATGCTCATCTGACGGTAATTTAATGCCTAAAACACCTGAGCCTCTGGGGGCTCCGCCCCCTGGACCACACGCCAATTAGTGACCTGCCAGTGTCACAAATAAGGTATCAAAGTATGCTCATCTGACCGTAATTAAACGCCTAAAACCAGGCGCGGATGGCGGTTAGGGGGTTTAACCCCCCCCCCCCCTGGCCCGCCCCAAAAAAAGAAAAAAAAAGAAAAAAAAAGAAAGAATGCACACTGGAGAGAGACAAGTGCAAATACAGTATTGTGAGAAGATATTCAACTCATCTGGTAACTTAACCAAACACAATCATGATAACTCTGGATATAACTGAGTATTAAACTGTTACTTGATTTATAAAGACGATATCATGCACTGCTTTTTATGTCTCCATTGTTTTAGTAGATGCCAGGAAAACATCACTCACGGGCCGGGGAGTTCAAAAAAGCCACACACACAATCGCCTCGCCGCTTCGCGTTTGTGGACGATGCTCTGCATCGTCATTGGATCAAACTGTTTAAACTGTTACTTGATTTAAAAGACGTTATCATGCACTGCTTTTTAAGGTCTCCATTGTGTCAGTAGATGCAAGGAAAACATAACTTACGGGGGTTAAAAATAGCACCAAAAAAAAAAAAAAAAAAAATCGCTGAGCTTCCATCTGACAGTAATTCATTGCCTAAAAACCCTGAGCTTCCGGGGGCTCTGCCCCTGGACCCCACGCCAATTAGTGACCTGCCAGTGTAACAAATAGGGTATCAAAATATGCTCATCTGACTGTAATTAAATGCCTAAAACCCCTGAGCTTCCGGGGACTCCGCCCCTTGATCGACCCCTGCCGGGGCTTTGCCCCTAGACCCCACGCCAATTTATACTAGGCCTACGCTCTACCTGGTCGTAAATACTTTAGCCTCCCCCCCACCCAGTTCAGCGGGGCCTGCATGTAAGAGTGGGGTGATGCGGATTTTTTGTCTGCCAGCACCCCGAAACCTTTTTGCTCATTACGCCACTGGCTCATGCTGCAATGATAATTATAAACCTTTAGGTCAGTCAGGAACCCCATGACTTTTACAAGCAGATCGCCTGTCTGATTATCAAGATATTTATTATTGGAAATCGAAATAAAATTTCGCATTTTCCTAACGGTTTTCATAACACTACAGTCCATTGGGAAACACGAGTATGGTAAAACTGGTCACTCAAAGATTTTTACTTTTTTGAGGCACTTCATGCTCATTTTAATCTCCTTTTTTTTTTTGAGGGGGCTTCAATATTACACCATATCAAAGACACTGAGGGTCATGCATCTCATATTTAACATTGTTAAAGTGACTCGGTAACAATGTTGAAGGTTGATGCAAAAATTGCTTAATTTTTGTATAAAAAGTTACTTATTATATTCCTTCTACTGTACTAACCCTCTGACATGCAAAAAATCCTGAAAAAATTCTCAAACCACGAAGATATCTATGGTTTTCTTTGCAGGCGTCACTGGTCAACACCCTCTAACAGTGATAAACAGTAAACTCTCCCAACCATTTTTGAATTTTCCCAACCGTTTTCCATGGAAAAAAAGACATAAGACAGGCTATTAAAAATCTGTTAACACTTAAATGTCTGGAATGGTATGTAGAGCCAATTTATTGCCTTGTGACGATTTACATTCACCTAAAATGTAATTAAATTATAATAATATAGTTGGGAGAATTAAGGAATTGATCAGATCAGTTTTTCCCAATTTGTATCATTAATAATGGTCCGTTTTCACTAAAATTTCCGATTATCTTTAATTGTACATCTAGCATTGAAGTCACTACCTTAGAACCACTTTTTCTCATCTGAACAATGTTACAAAGTCCCTTTAAATGATGCTTTTAAGACATTTAACACAAAAAATAAAAATAAATAAATAAAACCGGAGGGATAATAATAGGATTGTAGGGCCCTGACGGAGAGAACTATTACACTCTTGACGCTACCGTATTTAGGTAAACCAAACCTTTTCATCATCATTATGTACACGAATAATGCAAACATCCATCTTGAGCATATCTCGTTTTCTATATCACTATGGTAAACCTTGCACTTTTAAAACCAGCAAATTACAAACCTGGAAAAGAGGAGCTATAACAATTATTTCCTTTATCATCCTAGTTTCCAGGGTGTTTTTAATAGTAAGACTCACTCTCTGGAATAAACCAGAAACAGTTGTAAGTCAGTGGCGTAGCACCAAATGGAGGGGGCAAAAGGGCACGTGCATTTCTTCGATTATATTGAGAGAGAGACAGAGAGAAAAAAAAATGGAGAGGGGTATATGGGCCCGGGGTAAAAATTTAGTTCCCTTTCAAATTATTTAACCTGGTACTGATGATCATATTTCAGCCATGTGACTGCCATGTGACGGTTCCTTATAAATAGTATCGCAATGTGTATTGTCATCAAAATATTCGAAAAGCGTTGTAGAGACGATGAACAAATAAGAAAAATAGCACGTCGTCGTTCACTTCTATCTCACCGAACAGTGAAATCAACCGAGCGGAATCAACTGTACAACGAATTATTATGAGTCCTACCAGAGAGAATAGATTGCCACGTCATGGTTGTATTTAAAGTGCGGGTTCAAAGAAAATCACAAATATGGCAAATAACATATTACTAGAAACTGGTAAGCTAATAGATGGCCATCGTACAATTTGTAGGTCAACTACAAATCGGATGATTTATAAAAATACAAATAAAACCACCTCCATAGCATCTGGGATATGCGAGAGATTCGCCAGAAAAATAACGATGTTTTAATGCCGTCACAATATGAACCAATCCTGCCCAAGCAGACGACATCCCATAAAGAATGAACATAATTGCAATGCTATTATTTCTCAAATTATAATGAGTTTAGTGTATTCAAAAAGGGATATGACCCCGATTCTGATAACTAAATTCTTTTGTTTGTAAATACACAGGATAGGGGTTAATGAACAATCAAAGAAACCACACTTTCAAATTTAAAACCCCCTGGAATGAAAGCATGGACGCATTTGTTCCTCTTGAAACGCCGAACATACCGCGGTGTATGCAGCTGAAAATACAATGGCGTCTTATTTTGTTTACAAGCGACGGATTCCTTTATTTTTTATCGCTGCATTTTTCATCAAAATAATACCATGCGCGGGGTTTAGAGTGAGGCAATAGATTAAACATTTAGTCTGACGGTAGTGAAGTAAGAGAAATAACTGAAGAGAAGACGACGAAACAGGCACTGAAAATGTGTGAGATGTCATGGGACATCGTCTGCTTGTGCAAATCATGTTCAACATGTGACGTCACACATCTCAGCAGCGATCGGAGAGCATTTCAGGTGCTATGTCGGGGCTGTATTTAAGAGTTTTGTAATTCATAATAATCATTACTTCGAATGTTTCCGAGCATGGAATTTTGATAACCTTGTCAAATCAAAGTGTTACCTTTGCAATAATGACAATAAAGTTAGTTTTTAAAATCAATGAACCTGATCTTTAAATAGCGAACGTTTGCTACTAAAATCCAGCAAGTAATGTTGATCAAATTGATTTCCCCTAGAAAGTACCATGAGAAATAAAGCTAGATAAAAAGACTGAACCATGAAGACTGATATTGTATTGAAGACATACTGAAAACGTTGAAAACAGGGGCTTTAAGTTTTCAGTCCATGGACTATTATTCCTATTATATGTGACAATTGCCATATACGAAAACACGTAAAGTGTTTTCCACTCAAAATGCGCACTCTGTCAGAAAATGCATTCGTTTGGGATAACACAAACGAACGGAGGGTGCAAGGTGTTTGTGTGTCAATATGTAAATGAGGGTGCATTTATATTTGCTGGGCAGCCCACATTGGCACAACCACTGCCATGACTGCACGTTTCGTAGATCATTTCCACTGCATCTTCAAGTACACTGTTGCTCATAAAGTTGGAATATTTTTTTTTTACCACAAATTATGGAATTATTTTGACAATGATTTATTCCTAATAGATCTAGATAATAGTATACATTCTCTGATGTTATTGAATAATAATTTGCGAGTGTTTGTTTTGCGTGACTGATAAAGCATGTGTATGCCACTGTGCTTATCAACTAGGGGACCTACGCCCTTAAAGGGCCCATGACATCGAAATACAAGTGTATTCCTGTTGGTGTGCAGTCCTGCATACATCTCATATTTTGATATGTAAACTTCTGGATTTGTTTCATAGATTTTTAAATATTTTTTGAAATATTTGTTTTCAAACTTGCAAAGCTCCACCCTAAAAACCTCCAGATCTCATTCCCTTGTGACATCATCTGTCAGTCATCAATGAGCCAACTTGAGCAAGTGGTATGTATCTTTGCCGAAGTCGACCACCTGTTACAATACGTAATACAATAGCAACATACAAGTTGCTATGTCAGACATGCTGTAGCATCACCAGGAAGACAAAGGCAATGATGATGTATTGTCCATATGTATGGAAGCATGCAATTCTATTATGAACGTGTGCTAAGCTGGGGGAAATTACATACCATTGTCTATTCTAGAATATTAGTTTAGTCTGACATGTCTGACATAGCAACTTATATGTTGCTATTGTTTGTGGTATTGTAACAGGTGGTCAACTTTGGCAAAGTTACATGCCACTTTCTCAAGTTAGCTCATTGATGACTGACAGATGATGTCACAAGGGGAATGAGATCTGGAGGTTTTTGGGGTGGAGCCTAGCAAGTTTGAAAACAAATATTTCAAAAAATATTTAAAAATCTATGAAACAAATTCAGAAGTTTACATATCAAAATATGAGATGTATGCAGGACTGCACATCAACAGGAATACACTTGTATTTCGATGTCATGGGCCCTTTAAGTCATAACTGACAGTAATGAGGATTAATGCCTCACAAAAGGGCACTAATATAGCACATCGACACGGTTTTGATCCTGGGGTCTCACAGTTACGAGGCCATTGCTTTGCCACTGAATCGTGACTGTACGCAGCGGTGGCTAGGGTACAGGGCAGCCCCCACAAATAAAATAAAAAGAAAATGCAATAAATTATCAATAATTCATTGCATTTTACTGATTCCCAACATAAAAATCCTCTGTACGGCCATGCATTATAGTTCAAGGCATGGCCACACAGAGGATTTTTTTTTCTGTTGCGGACCGGGGAGGAAATTCATTGAATTATTGATAATTTTCTGCTCTTCATTACTGTTACAGTGGAAAATTAAAAATGAATACCTATGGAATCCACAAGGCCATTAGACAATTGCCTGATTATATGCTAATTAGGTTAAATATGCTAGTAAGGCTAATTATGTTTCGTTCAACGTGATTAACCTCTGAGATAAATATTGGTTGTCATTAAACAAAAATCACATTAAAATTGTCATTCCAAATTTGTGTGGATAAAACTAGACCTATATCAATAAATGCAAATATACAAATTTACTAATTATGTTAATTAGGTTAATTGTACTACATCTTCATGGAATATATTCTCAATAATCAATGTGTTGTCTTTAAAAAGTGATTTACAATGTTGCATTGCACCATTTTCAGGCTTTTTAGATAATGAGAATGAAGTCCATATATTGTACATATTCTAATTAGCTCGTTATGATAATTATACTATTTAAGACAACTGCATTAGAACCGGTGTCATAAATGAATATCACATCATTAAAAAAAATCCTTGAAAAGTGGTATTATCCATGTTTTTAGGCTACCCGGATTAAGATTAGCAACATATTACATATTGCACATAATATTATGTTAATTTGGTGATTATGCTATTTAGGCTTTTAAAGAAAATTGCCCAAGGTTGCCAAGATGGCAACCAAGCTGAATTTACCTCCAAACCCATCTAGAACACGAATCAACACAAAAACCTTGTACTATTCAACTTGTCCAGGTCATGTACATGGTAAATGGTACCTCTACTAGACTAGTATGAGAGAGAAAGAGAGAGAGAGAGAGGGAGAGAGAGAGAAGGGCCGGGATACAGACAAAGAAAAAAAGAATGACTGAATGGATGACTGAAGGAGGGAGAGAGAGATAAATTAATTATCATTGGATACCAGTTGTTATGTATGCCAAAATCGAAAGAAATTGAAATAAGTCATGGCTTGAATGGCTATGAAAACGAGTGTCAATATATATTATCAGTGCGTCACTACACTACACAAGGAATCAATTATGCGTGAACCATTTGAAGAGCTATTCTTTTCAGGAGATATTGCTGCTTTTGCATTCTTCCAAACTAAGGCCAAGTAAATATTATTCGTAGTTTCTCGTCCCCGCAACCATTCATTTGGCGCCCGCCTCCTTCTTTTTGTGGTTTCTTGTTATTTTATATTTCTAGTTCAGTGATCGTTTAGAAGTAAGATCAAAATAATTTTAAAAGAAAAGGCATAGTACTGATAATGTAGAAAAAATATTTCATATTTTATTTTATGTATTAAAATACCATTTTAAAGTGTATTTAAAGGTACTATGTGCCATTTGCAGGCCCCAAAATGAAAAGGTTAAAGTCCAAAGGCATTTGAAAGATAATACTAATTAAGAACTTCCCTAAAAACGAGCTTTAAAATTTCTTTAAGTGGAAAAATAACTATCATTAGTTGTCGAATTGACTTAAGTGGTTGCAATCCAGTAAGTAATAGTCTGATTTTCAGACCCTTGTATTGAATTGTCGTACGTTTTGTGCTTCGTAAAGAATCAATCAGTTTAATTTTGGCCATTACAAGAAGTGGGTTATTGGTGTAGACAAATGCTCGTGTACCCTTTTCAGCTCATATATGTATGTTATTACCAAAGAAAAAAATAGTCAGTCACTGTCTGACAGTGAAGTGTAGAAAGTAAACGGGTTTCCTTGCATAATTTGAATATTAGGACACTGCTAACCTTTAAATTTCACAGATAGGACATACATGTACGTGACATATTCATAATTCCTGCAAAGTTCTACAGAATGTGATGGTGGCTGCAAATGGGACATAGTACCTTTAACGGGAACTTAATTAAAGTATCCAAACATGCATGAAGTTTATCACTATATCATGAGTAGTCAGTCCCATCTGGGTCGAATGGTGTATTCTTTTCGCTTTTTTGTTGGAGTGGGGGGGGGGGGTTGGGTAACTTTGGTCTTGAGTGACATACCTTAAACCCAAACAACGATACACACTAGGAATGTGAACTTAATTAGCCTGAATTTCCTCCTTAATTAGTCTTAAAAAGTGGTAGAATATCGCCAATTTTAGTGCAGCGCGTTGCCGACGACTCGCCATCTGCTTTAGCTGAAGGGTGTGCGCAAGAGGGCAACCAGAACTTTTCTTGTCACTTACTTTTTTGTTAGGGTATAGAAACTACATGGCAAGTGATATTGTGATAAGTAACTGTATAATTATGTAGGCCTACCGTTTGGTGTTGAATGGTATAGAGTGCAGATTTATTCAAGATGATTTGTTACTTTTTCGTAAATACATACTTTCAAACAAGCTGAATTGTAACAATAACACCACCAAACAGACACATTTGAGAACTTGACATGTCTATGGACATTAAGAGCATGTTTTTCTTCTTTGTTCTAAATTGTAATGTTTTGATTTCCTCACATTCATTAAAACACAGCCGCCTCTCAAAACCCACACTCACATTAACACACAAACATTAAATAACAATAACAAAGCCCTCTAAATAATATTGAGGTGAAAAAGGGCACTTCTTATACCTAAAAATATATCATATTACAAACAGTATGAAGTACTCACTTTATTTGTATAGTCAATCAGAAGGCCTTTAAGTGCAGGTCAATGAGGTTATTCACTGCATTTAGTTGAGGTACAAGATGAGTTGTTTCGATGTAAAGATACTTGAGTAATAAATGAACTATACGCAATTAGTTAGGACTTTTAAGGATGTTGTCCGTGATAATCATCCGTGTACTAAGGCCCCGCCTAACGCGTACGACGTTCTATTAACGGCTCAAATAGGTGTAACGTGTGAGAACGAAGAAAACTTAAACAAGAACAATATTTCGAATCACAATTCCAGCCAAATGTTGAAATGTCCGATTTTGCTTGCATTGAAATCTCCTCATTCGCCAAATGCGATGTAACTTGCTTTTGTTGAGAAAGTATGTAAAGTATCGAAAGTCGACTCCCTGTTTCGAAGAGACCGACATGAAGCAGCCTATGAGGAAGTAATAACATACAGCGTCAACAAGTCGAGATGAACACGATCCAGGTTGAGGCAAATAAACAGAAATTTTGACAATACCTCGCTCGAATGAATAAACATTATAAAGGTAATTATTCGTGTCGGGTTTCGACGTTGCACTGCAGGGGTGGCGGAGAGTCTTTCACATTCAGGGTGCACCAACCCCCCCCCCCAAAAAAAAAGAGGGAACCTATATACAAATGATAACCTCAACATATCTCAACGTAGGTTCTAGGACACCTACCCCCTAGGACAACCACCCCCTAGGGAAACCACCCTCGAGAAAGACTATACCCACGGGACAATTACCCTCTAGGATGATTACCCCCCAGCTAACTACCCCCTAGGACAACTACCCTTCAGGACAACTACCTCCGGACAACTACCCCCAGGCAACTACCCCAGGCATCTACCCCCTACGACAACTATCTTAGGGGGTAGTTGTCTGGGGGGTAGTTGTCCGGGGGTATAAAGTGCTCGGACACGCTCAATGTAGTTTAAAGGGTAAATATACAATGTAAAAAGACACACTTCTTATAAGAAAACGTATTAAATAGAGAAATGAAATTTGATAGTGTTGAAAACGAGCACGATTATATTATAAAAAAGGGGCTCAGTTCGTACTTTAAGGGCGTTGTGCCTTCTGCCTCCTCGGCTATCTTCGTGGTGGTAGAAAAAGAGTACATTTTACTACACAATGCTACTCCAATTCTTTGAAACTAGATATGGCTCTTTTTATATAATGAGCTCCAAAGCACACGTTTTGTAAGCGACAATGGGAAATATAGAGAAAAAACACTTATTTAAAGATACTATGTCCCTTTTGCAGCCAACATCAAATTCTGTAGAACTTTGCAGGAATTATGAATATGTCATGTATGTCCTATCTGTGAAATTTAAACGTTAGCAGTGTCCTAATATTCAAATTATGCAAGGAAACCCGTTTACTTGCTAGACTTCACTGTCAGACACTATTGAGTGACTGACTGGCTTTTTCATCTTTGGTAATAACATACATAAAATGAGCTGTAAAGGGTACATGAGCATTTGTCTACATCAATAACCCACTTCTTGTAATGGCCAAAATTAAACTGATTGAATCTTTGCGCAGCATAAAACGTACGACCATTCGGTACAATGGTCTGAAAAATCAGACTATTACTTACTGGCTCTATAGCTCCTAAGTCGATTCGACAACTAATAGTCGTTATTTTCCCACTTAAAGACATTTTCAAGCCCTTTTTTTAGGGAAGTTCTAAATTAGTATTGTCTTTCAAATGCTGTTGGAATTTAACCTTTTCATTTTTTGGCCTGCAAATGGGACATAGTACCTTTAATGGGAGTTATATAGAAAGGAAAAGGGTGACTTATCAAAAGTAGCAAGATAAACTTGTTCACATTGATGGAAGGAAAACTTAATAGAAAAGGAAATGGGGCACTTATCAGAAGGGAAAAGTCCAATCAGAAAGGAAAAGGGGCAAGTGTCAAAGTAAAGTGGGCAATTATCAGAGAGGTGAAAATGGACACTTTTGGCACCCGAAATGGGCCCGGGCACTAATTAGTAGGGGTTAGGTACATTTATTACAAAGGAAAAGTGAGACTTGTCATATCTAAAAGGGACACTCATTAGAGATGTAAAGGGGCACTTATTAAACGGGGAAAGATGCATTAATAAAAAAGGAAGTGGGCATTTATTGCAAAGGAAAGAGGCACTTGTCAAAGTAAAAGTGGCACCTATCAGATTTGAATAGGGCCACTTATGAGAAGGGGCACTTGTCATATTTAAAAGGGGCACCTATTATATTTTGAATAAGGCTCTTACCAGAGGTGAAAATTGGCACTTATGAGAAGGGAAAAAGGGCATATCTCAAAGTCATTAAGAAAACATTGGAAATAGAATGTGTAAGACATAAATGTGATCATGCAAACAAGATAATTTATGTACATCTTATTCCCCAGCACCAACTAACCAAGCAAAACCTGGGAAAGATGCAGATAGGGATAAACTTGAAGACAATAAGCCAATTACTAATCTGGGAAAAGGTAAAAATTAGAAGCATTGACTTCATCATCCTAGTTTTCAGTTTTGTATGTATTGTAAGATCTACTGTCTGTGATAAGGTATATACAGTTGTAAATATTAAAGTGGCTTGGGGTAGGGGCAAAAGACTCGCGCTCTTCTCAAATCGTAATGCGAGAGAGAGAGAGAGAGAGAGAAAGAGGGGTGTATGGCCCGGGTTCAAATTCAGTTTTTTTTTCAAATTATTGAAATCTGGTACTTGTACATTTATCCGCCATATGGCGGTACGAACAAAAGTACAACAATGTCGTTATTGTCATTAAAATGTTCAAATAGCATTGTAGAAGATGAAGAGGAATCACTTCTCTCTCTCTCTCTCTATGTGTGTTAAATCCTGGACCAAACTGAACTAATAAACTGCTACGTCATGGTTGTATTAAAGAGCAGCAATGACGATTGTTGCTAAAATTCAGCAACAAATGTTGCTAGGATTGTTTTCCCCTAAAAATTACCAGGTGATATAAAACTATATATAACTATATTCGACAAAACAATATTGTCTTCAAAACATACATGAAACATTGGAAATAGAATGAATAAGACATAAATGTGAGCATGTAGATAAGTTTCTCTTCTTTTCATGTTAATCCTCCAGTTCCAACTTACTAAGCAAAACTCAGGCATATGCAAATAAGTTATACATAAAGGCAGTTATTTTATGACATATTGCTTATAGTCAAGATATTTAATAAAACAACGAAGCGCTAAACACAGGGGAAAACATTTTAGATTTTAGGGCCCTCATAGCGAAAACAATAATACTGTTGACGCTACCGTGTGTAAATCTAGCATTACTTGATCATTATTATGTAAATGAATTATACAAATATCCACGCTAAATATATCATATTGTTCATCATTACTATGGTATATCGTACACTCCAAAAGACCAGCCAGTTACAAACCTAGGAGGGGGCTATAACAAGTATTTTCATGTACGTTATCTTTACTTTGTTTCCATTTCTTGTATAAGTTCTAATGTCTGTAATAAACTATATGATGTTGTAAATCAGTGGAGCAGCTTCAAATGGGGGCAAAGGGCATTTGCATTTTCCCGATTGCAATGCGAGAGAGAGAGAGGGGAGGGGTGGGGGTATGGTATGTGATTCAAATTAATCAACCTGGTACCGATACCTGGTACCGATGAATCTATCTGACATGCGATTTCCATGTGAGGAAACACGAGAAAAGGACCACAATGTCGTTTATTGTCATACAAATATTCAAATAGCATTGTAGCAGGGAATAATACGCGTGACAATATTCACTTCTCACTCTCTCCCTGCTATATCATCCGAACAGTGGAATCAACAGAGTTGAATCTTCAGAACATACAGGAAAAATTGAAAACAGAATGAATAAGACATGCATTTGATCATGTACACAAGTTAATTCTTTCTTTCTTGTTTTATGTCAATCCTCTAGTACCAACAACGTGAGAGATGCAAATAAGGCTATACTGGAAGACAATTACACATATTATGAACAATTTTACAGATTCAAGATATTTAATTAACAAAAAAAAAAAAAAAAATCAAAATCAAAATTCTAAACCCGTGAGATAATGATAAGATTGCAGGGCCCTCACGGATAAAAAAAAACATTAACACTGTTGACGCCATCGTGTGTACACTCTAAAAACTGTTTTCAAAATGGTAGATTAACATTTTGAACATGCTGGATCCAACACTATAAAAGTTGAATCCAGCATGTTAAAAGTTACAGTCTGACATTTTGAAAGAGTGGTCACTCCTCGGCCCTTTTAAGTTGAGATTTAACATTTCAGTTTTTAGAGTGAAACCTAACATTATTTCTTTGTCAATATGCAAACGAATGATTAAACATCCATATTGAAAATGTCTTTTTTAATCATGGCTCTTATAAATCATGCACTTCGCCCAGGCAATCACAAACCTGAGAAAAAGTAGCCATAAAAGTAATTACTTTTTAATCATTCTTGTTTCTAGTTTCTTTTTTTTTTTTTTTATGGTAAGACCCATTCTCTGGAATAGACTAGATAAAGTTGGAAGTCAGTGGCGTACAAATGTAGTTCCAAAGGGGGGGGGGGTGCACGTGCATTTCTTTAATCGTATTGCGAGAGAGAGAGAGAGGGTGAGATAGAGAGAGAGAGGGGGAGGGAGAGAGAGAGGGAGAGAGAGGGGGCGGGGTAAGGGTATGGTATAAATTTATCTGTCATGCGAATGCCATAAGACGGTACGTAAAAAAAGCACCACAATGTCGTTTATTGTCATCAAAATATTTCAAATAGCATTGAAATGACGATGAACAAATACGAATAATAACACATCGTGTGTAATACGCTGGCACCATGCACGATAAGCTCTATAGGGGCGAATGGAGAGAGAGATTAACTGAGTGTGTGCGTCAATATGGAAAAGAGACAGAGGGAGAAAGAGAGAGCAAAACGGGAGTGAGTTTTTTATCTCAATTATTAGGTATAAATAATAGCAAGAGATAAATTGAGAGACAGAAAGTGAGATATAAATTAATGAGCGAATGGGAGAGCGAAAAAAAAAATGAATGAGTGAGTGGGTGAGAGCGAGAGTGATTTACGTGATATAGTATTTCAAAGAACGTAAGGGGGAGAAAGATACTAAGAGGGAAATTGAAATATTAAGTGAAAGAGAAAGAGAGAGAGAGAGAAGGCAGGGACACAGACATAGAGAAAAAGAATGACAGATTTGATGGCTGAAGAAGGGGTAGAGAGATAGATTAGTTGTCATTGCGTACCAGTTATTCTGTATGCCAAAAGCAAAAGAAATAGAAATATGTCATGTCTCGAATAGCTATGAAAACGAGTGTCAATATCAAATATTATCAGTACCTCACCAAACTACACAAGGAATCCATTATGCGTGAACCATTTGAAAAGCTATTCTTTTCAGGGGACATTGCTGCTTTTGTATTCTTCCACACTAAGGCCAAGTAAAAATGATTCCTAGTTTCTCTTCCCCGCAAGCATTCTTTTGGCGCCTGCCTCCTTTATATATATATATATATATATATTGTTATTTGATATGTTTACCTTCAGATAAAAAAAATAATTCGGTGATATCTTCGATGTAGATCTAAAATAGATGTGTAGTAAACGGGGAACTTCATTAAGGTCTCAAAACATGCATGAAAGTTTATCATGGTATCATGAGAGGTCAGTCCCATCTGTGTCAAATGGTGTAGTGTCAAGTAGATCTCCTAGATCTCCATACTGAACCATGTACATAATTATTATTATATATTATATATAAACCAAAAAATATACAAACTAGGTATGTGAACTTAATTAGCCTGAATTTCCTCCAAAATTAGTCTTAACAAGAGGTAGAATATCACAAATTTTAGTGCAGCGCGTTGCCGACGACTCGCCAGCTGCTTTGGGTGTAGGGTGTGCGCAAGAGGGCATTAAAGACTGAACTTCGGGGAGGCCTTGATTTGTTCACATTCATTAAAACGTAACTGCCTCCCAAAACCACATGTACAAACAGACACTCACAATAACTAACAATAACAAAGTCTTCTAAATTGTTTAAATAAACATGTATAGTACTAATAAGATTGATTTATATATCTTAGCTACTCATTTATAAAAAGTATTCTATTGTAGTGTTGTTATTATGATTTGCTTACTTTTTGTAACATTTTAAAGACTATCTATGAAGTACTCGACTAGATATATTATTTAAAAAACAATTATTTGTTTGTACGCTATATAGATCTACTTAATTAAACAATATTTAATACACTTTGGTTTTCTTATTTATTGTTTTTACCCCAAATATTTTGCCGTAGACGACCATAAAGCATAAGTTAATATCGAGCCATGCCTAATACCATTTGTTTGTGCGACCACCTTATCAAAATATCAAGTATGAACAAATATGCAAATACCCACGCCTCATTTTCGACAAAAAACGGACGAGAAACTAGGTTTCGATTTTACATAGCCTATAACAAATATACCAGTTTCTGGTGGTAGTAATTCTTTCCTTTTATCGAGTGCATGCAAGCGCGCATACCCCAAACATGCACCTACCAGAAAACAACGGCGTTTATACGGTCGTAGTTGTAATTGTAGCTATTATTAATAATCGTGATATTAATAGATTTCAATGAGGGGATTATTTTATCAGAGGTTAAACGGGGCATTTATGAGAAGGGAAAAGGGACCTTATTTAGAAAAAAATGAGGGCACTAATCACACGAAAAAGAGGCACTTATTGGAAAGGAAAAGAGGGTACGTGTATAAATACAAGGGGCACTTATCAGAGGTGAAAAGGGGCACTTAATAGAAGGGGAAGGGGTAACTCTTACAAGGAAAAGGGGCACTTCAGAAAGTATTAAAAGGAGAACCTCTCAGGAATGAATAGAGGCAAATATCAGAGGTAAAAGCGGCACGTATCAGAGATGGTTAATGGCATTTATAAGAATATGGAACGTGTACATATTAGAAGGAAAAAGGGACACTTATCTGAAATAAAAGGGGAAACTGTTCCTATGTAAAAATGTATGCCCTTTGGAGGTACCTTTTTAGTCCCCCTCGGAGTTCCGCCTCATACAGCGTCAGCAAGTCTAGTTAGCGTGATCAAAATGAGGACAATAAAATAAATTTTAAAATGCCTCACTCGCATGGATTAAAATTATAGATAATGTGCATTCTTGACGGGTATCAATGTTGCACGGCAGGAGCGGAGGAGTCTTTATAAAAGAAAGGGCACCGACTGCAAAAAAAGGAAGCACCTACAAAGGGTACCCGTAAAGCGGAAAGAAAACAAGTTTTAGATATTGGTGTACACCCCTGCATTGTATCAGGGATGATCGTCACCATTTTTGATGTACTGTTTGAGCACCATACTTTGCAGATGTGTGTGATTGTCTGATGATTAAAAACCATGCAGAAAACCTTTCGATAATACTCACAATCCTGATGGGGTTTAAGCACAATATTATAATGAAATAATTAATAAGACTTTTTAAATTGTTATGTTACGAGATAGGCTTACAATAAATGCAAGCGAGCGAAGGACGCAAGTTTTGAGGAAATTAGTGAGAGAAAAAATGCTCTCAGCCGCTTGACATTAATGACATATGTTAAGTTGGCTAAGACTGAGAAATCTATTGTTTTGGTGAGATGAGGGGTGATAAAAACATCTTGTCAAACCATGTTTGGCAAGTATGCTTCTTTGTAACATGAATGACAAAGGTAATGTTAATGCAGATGCCTTGAGTTTAAAAACCACCTGGTTAAATCTATAATTATATTCTTGAACGAAGGACAATTGGTAACCTTGGTACTCTCTGAAAGTTAAAAGGGCATGGGGTTAAAACGATGAGAGGCTGCAAGATGCCTATTTTAGCAGGTGGATAGAATGTGTGATCGTAGTTTAAAGGGGCAAACGTTTAGTGCGAAAAAGGCACACTTCTTAATCTAATAAGAAGGGGAAACGGGAAGTTATTGCAAAGGAAAAGGGGCAATTGAAAAAAAAGGGGCAGTTATCAGAGGTGAAAAGCGGCACTTCTCATATACCTAAAAATATATAATATGAAACAGTATGAACTACTCACATTATTTGTATAATCAATCAGTAGGCCTATAAGTGCAGGACAATGACGTCATTCACCGCCTTTAGTTTAGGTGCACTATGACTAGTCTTGTTCGATGTCAAGATACTTGTCTTGAGTAATAAATGAACAACTGGTTAGGACTTCTAAGGATGTTGTCCGTAATGTACTAAATCCCCGCTCAACACGTATGACGTTCTATAAACGGCTCAAACTTGTGTAAACTATGAGAATAAATAAAACTTAATGGTGATTCAGCCGAGGACGCAGGTTCGAAACTGAGTCACGTCTTTCGGATGGTGACGTTAAAGGTCGGTCCCCAGACGTAAATAATCATATCTGATTGATACACGTCTGTAAAAGCCCAATACACACGTTCTCACCGCCGATCAAACCAACCCGACCAAGCCCGATCAAGCTATTTTGGCCTGGTCTAGCTAGGTCGGCAAGGGAGATCGGGGTCGGTCTACCTTGATCGGTATCGATCTGGCTTCCTACACGACAATTTTTGGCATGTCAAAAAATATCGTGTAGGGGTCGAGAAGGCAAGCGACTGCTTCTCGATCACATCCCGAGCACTTCTCGACCGCACTCGATCTTTCCGATCGCAACTCAACTCAATAGGAATAATACAGAAGGAAATCCAGTAGCACTTGGGGTGACTTCAATGTTATTAGAGACACGAGTCTAGATTATTTTGGACAAGTATCAAAGAAGCAAACACAATTTAGTAAAACTATTAGAAGAGTTCATGGATAGCTTTAGATTACGTGATGTATGGAGAAGTAAAAATAAAGATAAAAAGCACTACACGTATAAACAACGAAATCATTTTATGCAAAGTCGCTTAGATTATTGGATCATATCAGAGAACTTAGAGCAAATAACATCCAAATGTGACATTGTTCCCTCTATAGCCCCTGACCATTCAGCAGTTAATCTGGTAATCCATAATAGGTCATCGACAAAAAATAAAAATAAAAGATCTTATTCAAAGTTTAATAATAGTCTATGAAGTGACAATACGTTAAAAGATGAGAGAAGAAATAAAGACTTTGAAAGAGAAACTTTCTGTTGAAATTAAAGATAAGAGAGTACTAAAAATGGGATTTCATGAAAATGGAAATACGGAAGTTTACAATTAAACTATCAAGAAAAAGGGCGGAGGAAAGGAAAGAAAAAAACATCGGAAAATTGGAAAAAGAGCTTAAAGATTTAGAAAAGGATTTATTGTCGATTGGCAATGGACATCACAAAGATATTTTTGAAAATTCGAAAACTAAGAAACAACAACTAAGTTGCTAAATATATTACTCATTGCGGATGTAGTATCGAAAATAATATCGCTAGTGATATTCGTTTGTCTCGCAATAAAATCCTTTTATGGGCAGCTATATAGCAAAATAAATTCTATACAAGATGACACTTTTAACTTCTTTCCTAATAACCTGCCAAAATGGAATAATATATCACGAGATTCATGTGAGGAAACGATCGTACAAAGGGAATGCATAGAAATACTAAAAGATATGAAACTCAACAAATCTCCAGGAAATGATGGTTTAAGTGCAGAATTTTATCAGAAATTTTGGCCAGTAATCAGAGATCTAGTTCTTGCATCTTTTAATGAAGCTCTTCAACAAGGGGAAATATCAGGCTCTCAGAGGCAGGCACTTATTATCTTGATACATAAAGATGGCAAAGATCCGGAGCTTATTAAGAATTACAGACCAATTTCGTTGCTAAACGTAGATTATAAAATCCTTAGGCTATCTAAGATACTTTCAAAGAGAATACAAGAAGTTTTACCTGAAATTGTTGGTTTTGATCAGTTGGGATATGTTAAGGATAGGAACATTGGAGAAGCAATACGAATAATAGACGACATGATCTTTCATACTTCTTTTTACAGAAAACACGCTTTTTTGGTGGCCATTGATTTTGAAAAAGCATTTGATTCTGTTTCACATTTATTTTTATATAAGGTTATACAATCATTTAATTTTGGACCAAGGGTTTGTAAATGGGTTAATATTTTTTATACTAAAGCAGAAAGTTGTGTTATAAATGGATATACATCAACACGTTATTTCAAGGTTGAAAGAGGAGTAAGGCAGGGAGATCCCCTCTCTCCATATTTATTTGTTCTGTGTATTGAAATTTTAGCTCATATGATAAGAAATAATCATCACATAAAATGAATCAGTTTTGGAAATACAGAAATAATTTAAAGCAAGTTCTGTACGCAGACGATATAACGCTTTTCCTCAAAGATTCGAATTCATTTAAGGAAATCAAACATATTTTTGAATGTTTTCATAAAATATCAGGCTTAAAATTAAACAAGGACAAGACATTCATTTTGCCCTTAGGTCCACAATTATCCACTCTTACATTTCCGTTTGGGAAGCAAGTAGACATTGTTAAAATACTAGGAATTTATTTTTCAATACACGAAGATATCAAAGAACAAATGAATTATAAAGAAATATTGAGCAAGATTTAAAAACGTTTTACGTGGTGGAAGCAGCGTGATTTAACATTAATGTGGAAAATTCAATTAATGAAAGTATATGGCTATTCTAAAATTATATATTTATCATCATTGATGCCGGTTCCAGAATGAGTGTATAGCGAAATTGAAGAAATATGTTTTTATTTTTTTGGAGAAGCAAAGGCAAAATTAAAAAGAGCATCATGTTTTTAGACTATCCGCAGGGTGGGCTCAAACTGATGAATTTCCGACTGTTTGTAAAGGCACAGAGAATAATGTGGATAAAAGGCTTGTAACATGAACTCAAGCTATCAAATGGAAACATTACTTTAAACATTTAATGAGACCAAAGGGAGGGAATTTAATATTTTATTGCAACTATTGGAGAGATACAGTGAAACTCATGTTACCTTCTTTTTATCAGAATCTTCTGAAAGCATGGATAGATATGAAAGAATATGTTAAAACAGAAGAGAGATACAGAGGAATGAAATATTGTATAATAATAATTTTATTCAACTAGAAGGTCAAACTTTATTTGAGGAAAATTTGTTTAAAAAAAATATATATCGACTTCATCACATATGCGATGAACAAGGGTTATCAAAAAAAGATGCATATTTTATTGCCATTGGTTTAAGTAAGGAAGAAATTACAAAAGTTAACAAAATCTATTCAATAATTCCTCACGAATGGAAACAGAATGTTCAGCCTGCAAGAAAGTCCATCCACTGTGGCCTTAGTTTAGAATTAATATTTGCAAAGAAGGTTTTTAAATTTGAAGAAATAACTGCAGAGATGGTGTATAAAAGTCAAATCAAGAAGAATGCAGAAATCAGCTCAGCATTTCATAACTTAATGGAACTTTATAATATTACAACTAAAGAAGTGGAAAAGATTTTTGTTCAACCAAGGTTGTGCACATTAAACAGTAAACTGAGAGAATTTCAGTTTAAACTTTTGCATAGAATAGTTTATACAAACCATCATTTGCATAGATTTAAATTTCGTACAAACGGTTTGTGTTCGTGTTGCAATATTTTGGAGGAAACCTATCATCATGTATTTTGTTTAATGTAATATGATAAAAAGATTCTGGGGAAAAATGTGCTGATAAACTCAATTTACCAAATCTAAAGAAACTGTCGTGGAAAGAAATGCATATTGGAATAAATGGGAGTAATATGAAATCGGAGCAATTACTAAAACACATTCTGATTTTGATTAAATTGAAGATGTTTAATAGTAGAGAGAAGGGGAAGCCTCCAAATGCAGATTAAGTAAAAGATAAAATTCTCGAAAATAGAAAAGAGGAAAAAAAAAACTTGAAATGGAAAGGGATACTCTTTCGATTCACTTTAAAGAGATGGGAGACCTTGGAAAGTTTTGTGTAATATAAATTAACAAAAAAAAAAAGCAACTTCCCAACCCTCTATCCCAGCAGTATTTCTTTGCTTTATGTTTATATTTGTTTGTTTGTTTGTTTGTTTGTTCTGGACTAGGTGTGGTGTTATTTATTTATTTATTTTTTTTTTGGGGGGGGGGTTTGTTTTTGGTTGTTTTTTTGGTTGTTTTTTATCTTTATCTCTCTCTTTCGGGGAGTTTGTCTCTTTTCAGAGGTAGTACTTTTTAAACAATATTTTGACAGACTGTAAAATTTCATGTACAAGCATTTATTTCTTTTTGTTTAATTCAACAGATATTCTTTTTTTTTCTTCAAAGAAGCACAAAATGAACATGAAATTACTAAGTATTTTTATCATTACTATTATTACTATTATTGTTTTAAACGAATAAGGAAATGTATGAAAGAGTTGTTTTGTTTAGCAATTGAGGTTAAGAATAATACTTTTGAATTGTATTTTGATTATTCTGAGCTGTATTTTGATTGTTCTGAGTATGATGTAAATTTCATGATTTCGATTATATTTATCGCCTCTGGTATTGAGAAAATAAAACACCTTATAAATATATTTTTTAAACAAGGACACAATTACGTGCTGATTTAATCACATTTTCTTCGTACCGGTATATTGACACTAATTAAGTTAATCTTCTAGAATTGGTAGTAACATGTGACTGCGACACGTGCAGCTCTTGACAGTCCGTTTGAAACGGCAAATAAAATCTGCAAGGGGAAGTTAAAGAAATGCGGAATGCATTGACTTCGAAATAAGCCTTTTAGCCTTCTTGAGTGTCTGAGATGAACTGAACGCTGATCAAAAATGAGTACTATACCATCAGCTGACGATAATATTTTGTGCAACCACTCAATTCACGAGTCATCTTGGATCCCTGTTCGAACAGGTCGATCTGCTCGGGTCGAGATTGTGTAGAGATCGTGTGTACGTCTAGTAGGTCTAGTGGGGATCGCGTTGGGATTGTATGTAGATCGGAATGATCGAGAAGAGATCGAAGTTGTGGTCGACTATACGTCGTGCAGGAGTCGTGAATGGTCGAATGTGGGTCGTTAATGGTCGAATAGCGGTCGGGAAGAGCTTGTGTTTAGCCATGACTTGTGGTCGGGATTGGTCGGGGGAAAATGGGTGATCGGGCTTGATTGGGCTTGGTCGGGTTGGTTTGATCGGCAGTGGGAACCCACCAAACAAGAGTCTGTCGAATCACAATTCCTGCCTTATCTCGAGTGTCCGGATTTCGCTTGCATTTAAATATCCTCATTCGCCGAATGCCTTGTACATGTAACTCGCTTGAGTTAAGAACGATTTAAAGTTCTCAAAATTTGACTCCTTGTTTCGAAGAGACCGACATGCAGCAGCCTATAGAGAAGTAATAACATACAGCGTCAACAAGTATATTTAAATGCGATCAAGTTGAGGACAAAATATTAAAATAATTTAACAATGCCACGCTCGTATGGATTAACATTAAATAGATAGAGATTTCCGATGGGTTTCAATGTTGAACTGTAAGGGTCCAGGGGTCCAGGGGCGGAACCCCCAAATTTTAGCAATTCATAAGCTGTCTTGAGCGATAGAAACTCTAATTCATCCCTTTAATTTTGCACTACCCTATATGGCTTTATTTCGTTGGAAATCAAATCTGTGTCTCTCACAAGCACTCTCTCTTTCTCTCTCTCAAAGGTTACACGATATTGTGTGAAAACATGCCTCATATTCACACGCACTCTCTCTCTCTCTCTCTCTCTCTCTCATATTCACACAAAGTAGGGTAAAATGACTGCAAAATGCAAATAATCATTTGTTTTGTTTAAAGATGGTCCTTAAGATAAGGCTTAGCTTTTTACACGTACATTTTTGAAAACATGTCCATCCACACAATCAGACAATAGGGACTTTTAGATTTGCACGACGAGAACGTGGTCTGCTACGTGGACATCCTTCTGAGGCAATGTGACGTCCTTTTTAGGCACTGCCGGGCACTGACAGTCACATTGCCTTAAAAGGATGTCACAGCTAGCAGTCCACGTTCTCGTCGTGCCAATCTAAAAGTCCCTAATGACGAAGTGTCGACCGCTGGCCTCTATACGAACTCTTGTGATATGTATCCCGCATTAGAAATTGTCGGGTCGAGACGCGAGTTTTTGTAGATTTGCTGTAGCTTTTTTAGAAAGTATCTGGTAACCTGCACCCGACACTTTGACAATAATAGGGTGATTATTCACGAGAGTTCTTGTAAGCGGAATACTCGATGAAACGAAGTAAGGCAAAATATCTTATTGATCCATCACTTTTTTGCAACTTCACCAGTCATATATACTTGTTTAAAGTTACCCAATAACATATGGATAGTTTCGGAAACGGTAGAGCAAAATTAAATACAGAGCTTCAGCCTTTGGTATGAAATCAAGCATACTGTTTTCTTTCACAAGCATATCATCCTTTGATAGATTCCACGCCCAGAGGCCTTTACTAGCTGAAAGATTAAATTAAATCTCATCCTTAATTATACGATGTATTACTGCCTAGCTAGCTATTGATTTACAATATCCCTAAGGAAATGCACAAGATAATATATACATGGAGATATTATTGGCATGATGTAATGCCCTTTAGCATGACTTAGGCGTAGCCATTTTCAGGATAATGTAACGTACCAGGCGAACTTGCACGAAGCTCTAATTGGAAAGACTTTTTATTTCAATTAGGCTACACCACCTTTAATTTTCAATGAGGGAAAATCAAAGCTGAGAAAGTAAATATTGTGTTATCAAATTAATAGCAAGGGAACAAACCATTTAAAATACTAAATTATAGCACTTGACAAATCTATTTCATTTATGCGAAAGCTTCACCGAAGAAGAGCATGAACTTATTTAAGCGATTTTGACAATTGTAGTACAATAGATAATAGCAGGTTGATGAAATTCGTCATCACCACACACACGCTGGAAGGAATCGTCCATAAATAATTTGAATACAATAATAAACGAGTTCGTAATGTACGCGTCGCGTAATCAAGAAAATGGCGATGCCCATGTCGTGCTGGTAAACTGTACATTATTTTATACCTCTCTCATACACTTTGGTGAGGGATCTTGTAGATAAAAGGTAATGCAAAGTTTCGGGAAATTTTGAAAATTGGATGGATAGTAATTCTTTAGAATTTTGATATATTTGGATGCCCCGGTGGATGTATTATAAGCTCCAGAACCTTTAGCCAGTGCTCCCGGTAAATTTCAAATATTCCAAATAGCGCCTAAGGCCATTCCATGGTAGCTGCGACCATGAAAATCTCAGAATATGCAGTTCTGATATATAATTTCTAAACGGGAATAGCAAATCAGTCGCGTGTAGTCAAGAAACATTGTTTTAAAGATAAGTAATATCAGTCTTGAGAGGGCGCTATACAACATGCTTACATTAGTTTTTATCACCTGACGAAGTGTTGCAGCGGCGCACGAAACGTCGAGATCTTTCAGATTCCTTATTGACCACATTGCGAGACAAACGAATATCACTAGCGATATTATTTTCGAAACATAAGGAGTTTATCATTTATAATTTCATCACTTTAGACTCGATTTCAACCGCGACAACGATCATTGAATATTGTGAAATCGCATATGCTTCCAATATGTTAATTTGAACCAAATTAATGACCCCATACCAAAACTTTGTAATACCTTTAATGGGTAAGAATGCTATAAAACTCTCTAACTACAGTATTTTGGGGGTGAGGTCTCCTTTACTTCGCATCTTGTGAGCCGATATCACTGAACTTTACGCACTGCGTGTAGTGTAGAATTTATTGACCGAAATATATCACGCGTTTTTATATGGTGTCTACAAGTATGTTATTTTCATCACGATAGTTATCTACGAGTCGGTATTGCGAAGCCATATTAGGCCCTCCAAACCGAACAAAAACATGGACATTGTATACACCTGATAGAGGTAATGATACCATAATGTGTCATGGTAAACACAACTATTTATAAAGAATCCTTGGTTTTTATATTTCTGTCTTCTTCTTTTTTGTTTCTTGCCTTCTTTTAATTATTTGATGATGATTTGTGTACCTGACTGCTAAGAAAGCATGAATATGTTTGTAATTAAACAACCAGCAGACCGACGGTTTTAAGTCCTCTCCGAGGGACTTTGTATTGAGGGTTAATGCTTTACCAAAGGACATAAGCGTAGTGACTTGGTTTCGAACCCGGGACCCACCGGTTTCGAGGCCACTGCTATATTACTCAGCCATCGTGCATCCTTTGTTTAGTCCCTTTAATTTCTTTATTTTGTTCTTAAATTCTAATCTTTCAAATTCTTCTTTCTTCAATGTTTTATTTTTCATTTTTTTGAAGGGGGTCCTGTTCAGAAGTGTTCTAAAGACGACACGAGAGACAAAACTTCTTCATTCTTTTCTGTACTGATCTATAAAAAAGCATTTAATTGCTGTAGTCTATTCAAGCACTCTGACATTGAATGTAATGTGCAAGGGGACAGGCAGGAGGATTATAACACTGTAGACATTTTTATAAAGGGGTTTTCAGAAGGAGGGAAAGTTTCCCCATGGAAGCTTTGACGTTTCATTAAATTATTAGAGAAAAAAAAAAGATTCGTTGTACCGTTCTCGACTTTTAGTCCAGTGTCTGAATTTTCAAAAATGTTTCTTTGTCTGCTCCTTTTTTTTCCTACGTCTTCTTACTTTTTTCTTTTCTCTCTCTCTCTCTCTCTCTCTCTCTCTCTTTTGGCCGGCGTTGTTGTTTTTTTTTTGGGGGCGGGACCGCCCCAACCGCCACCCCTGGCTACGCGCCTGTGTAAGAGCACTAATTTAGGTGTATGCAGCTTCAAAATTTAAAATTATATAGAAGAAAGTAAACTGTTTCAGGAAGAGCTAACAACCGAAACTTGACCATGCTAACAACATATATCTCTAATGAGCTCTAGCTTAAAATCTTACCATGTGCTATTTTCGTGGTTATGTTGTGCCTGGTCACATGTCTTTTCTTTTCGAAAACCTAATCGTAACCTTATCTTTCTATAGCGAGGAACATAGTAAGAGGGCGCTCGACAACGATCCCTTTTAGTGCCCTTGATTGTAGGACAGTTCGGCCAACCCGGATTGGGTTGGGCCGAATATGACGAATACTGTTTTATTGGGCTAGCACAAAATAAAAGAATATACGCCATGTCGTGTCCTACTAAAACCAAGTTGGCCAAACTCTGTGTGTAGATTGTTTTGTTCCTTTCAAAAGATTTTTTAAACATTGAGAAGTCCCCCTTTGTGCACTTCCGAATAATCAGTTTCTTCAACCCCCCCCCCCGCCCCCATCCCAATATATGTATTCTTCTAGATCCATTCCTGACCTCTATGAATAATGATTACAGAACCATCATGACCACATATCAGTTGTCATCTCTCCGCGTTTGGTACTAATAACATTTTGCTATCCATGCGCAGATAATATCTACGGACTGAAAATGCCCCCATCACACTCTCGATAAACTGTATGGATTACGTCATCCCTCCAATATCGGCAAAGGGAGGGGGCAATCCAATCCTCATTTGTATGACAGTAGACAGATAAACCAATATTAAAGGCGAAAGTTTGAAATAAATTTAATCCATAATGAAAGAGTTATGGAACTTTGAAATATAATATATGCGTTTCTCAAGTCGGCACTTTTGCCAGTGGATTGTGACGTAGTTAAGGACAACTATTCCGTGTGTCGTGTACGAAATATTAGTTCCTCTATTTTTCTCCCATATGCCCTCTCCCTTTGGGCACTATTTAAAATGCATCGTAGAAAGCCTATTATTACCAGCTTACTATTACAAGTCTTACAAGTACAAAAGATTCCTCCGAGTCATCCATTTAAAAAATAAACAAAATGGTCGTATTTTTTAAATGTTGGAACAAATGGGAAAATTGTTCACCACTACATCACAGTGACATTACCGGTGTGGCCAATTTGAATTTCCCTTAAATGTAGTGATTACAACTCTCAAAATTGTATAGCTGTGATACCTTAATTCAATTCAAATCAATTCGTATTTATTTCATTTCCAACAGAAAGATAAACAAAGGCATTACAGATATTATTACAGAAAGTAAATCTTGATAGGTATACAAATACACTGTATGAACATAATAACATTATTACAAGAAATTCTTTAATTTCTGAGGAAATGGGGGGATCCACTAAAAAGCAGTGCTTGTAGTTTGTGGATCCCCCAGAAAGAAGGAAAACAAAAAAATTGTTTCAAATTGTGCCTACGAGGACCTGGAAAACACAAGACAATATTACAGAACGACAACCACGAAACGACAAGGACAAGGAAAACATATAAAAGAAGAAGAAAAAGGGGGGAAAGGAAGAAGGAAGAAGAAGGAAGAAGAAGGAAGAAGGAAGTAGCATGCAGGAGAAATCATGACCGAAGAAGAGGTAGTTATATTGGTGATTATGGGAGGGTAAGATCATAAGAACAAATAAATATTCGATTAATCGAGCAGATGATGAAGACCTAAATAAAAATTTAAGATGATTACCAGATGTTATCGGATTATTATTGTATATTACTAGTTTTGAGCAAAAATATTTTTAGCTTTTTCTTGAAAGAATTTAGGGATGGACTATTTTTAATATCTTCACTTATACAATTCCAAAATCTAGGACCATCATACATAAATGATTTCTTTGCTAATAAAGTTATAAAGAGAGGTAGGTGAAATTCGTTAGACCGTCTAGTTGGGTAATCATGAAATGACCGATTTAGGGGGAACATGGCATCAAATATATGTGGAAGGGTGTTTCTACTGTAGTTATACATAAATTGTCCTAAGTGAAATAGATACAGGTCATTTGTTTTTAATAGTCTGCTAGTAACAAAATAATAACGGGTCTGTGTGTGAGAGAAATGCAGAATTGTAGATAATACGGAGAGACTTCTTTTGTAATAAAATCAGTCTATTTAATAGAGTTTGCTGCGTATTGCCCCAAGCAAGTATCCCATAATTCAGATATGGTAAAATAAGAGATGAATAAAGCATGAGAAGGGCTGATGTCGGGAAATGAAACTTAAGCTTATTCATTATGCCATTATGGGAACTCAGTGTTATATTGCTCTGGCTCATAACATTGGGAGCCAGAGCAATATAACACTGAGTTCCCATAGGCAATAATATTCAGATGGTCATATCTCAGCCAATACTTAAGCTATTCAATTGGTTTTCGACATTTGGAGATTATTTTTGGTGGTCTTTCGGAAAATGAAGAAAAAATTGAAAAATTCCAAAAATAGATGTTAATGACGTCACAGCTTCGGTACTCTATACCCTTCCCGTCACTCTCACACACACTCTCTCTCTCCCTATCTCTGCTCAATACCCTTCCCGTCACTCTCACTCTCTCTCTCTCTCTTTCTCTCCTCTATACCCTTCCCGTCACTCTCACTCTCTCTCCTCTATCCCCTTCCCGTCACTCTATCTCTCTCTTTCTCTCCTCTATACCCTTCTCGTCACTCCCACTCTCTCTCTCTGCTCTATACCCTTCCCGTCACTCTCACTCTCTTTCTCTCCTCTTTACCCTTCCCGTCACTCTCTCTCTCTGCTCTATACCCTTCCCGTCACTCTCTCTCTCTCTCTCTCTCCACTATACCCTTCCCGTCACTCTCACTCTCTCTCCTCTATACCCTTCCCATCACTCTCACTCTCTCTCTCTCCTCTATACCCTTCCCGTCACTCTCACTCTCTCTCTCTTTCTTTGCTCTATACCCTTCCCGTCACTCTCTCTCTCTGATACCTTAGGGACGATAAGAAATGCACCAGTTACACGTTGTCTCCTGGGTATCGACTGCACAGTTTTTCATGTGGTTTATTACTAAAGCAGTCACAAGGTGGCGCTAGAACAACTCATTCCTTCATAATGAAAGAGCCATCAATTGTTTGGACATCTGTGATAACATTAATGTTTGCTTTTACAACAATTTCGGGAATCAAGATCCAGATTGATCACTTGCCACAACCTGATAACTCAATATTTATGTATTTCCTGTACATATATCATACATGTTAAAGTTTTAACTGTCGTAGACTTGTAAAAAAAAAATGTTTACTATTTGCATTGTATCTTTATGTCTGTCCATTTTTGTTTCTATTTCCTTTTTTGGAACATATACACATTTGTATTCATAAAATGTTTTCCTTTAAACCACCACTATTAGAGAACCATTTGTTTCCAGTCTCACCTTTTTGTATTCCTTTTTGTCGTATTGTTGTTACGCCGCAGAAAAAATCAACTACTTATCATATTTAAATCATTAAATGAGTAAGATGTGTACTGTATCTGTGTAAATAAAAAATGAAGCATTCTACTTCATCTATAGGGCAATCCCCATACATGATACAATTGCATATCAATAAAGAATGAAATAATGAAAAGTAATAATGTTACTTGAGTTTTGTATGCACCTGTAAAGATTTACACAATTGAATTATCATTTACAAAAGCAATTACTATTACACACAATTACTTAATCTTCTATTAAACACATATATGAATCTTGTGTATGAACTTCGTGAATTCTTTCGTCACACAAACCTATTTACAATACAATACATAGTGCTATTCTAGCAGCAATCCAAGGTGTAGTTGTCGAAATAATGAATGATATAATGTGTGTATGTATATACATTTATACATTATAAAGTACATATAATACAAAAGTTGGTTCATAATAAAGATTTTTTACAACAAGTACATTAATTAGCTTCATGCATTCCATGGGACTCATTGGGTATATGTCTCAAATTTAAATGGTGATGTGAAGTACTGACATAAATTGCATTCTTTTGATATAAATGCTCCGAAAATATAATGAATTATATCAAACGTAATACAAGGCCATTAACAAATAGATCGTCGTATTATGATATTATCCTAATCGAACAAAACCGAATAAAAAGAGACAAAACCGGGAGGGCCTGTTGCCCGAAAATATACTACATGTACTATTTCACGTTCTGTTTCCTTTTCCTTCATCTCTCCCCCAATCGAATGGGGGTGGGGGTACTCAGCGTTGAGGGCGTGTAACATTACATATGTTTAAAGATTCACAATAGCTGTAAGCATGCATTTTCTGCCGAGTATTTCGCCATCAAAATCATCCCATATACAAGTATCATGTTTGTACAAAGATTAGGGAAATAGTCCCATTGCAGATTTAAGTTATTTTCAAAATTCAAAAAGCTTTCCAAATAAATTGGAATAGGCAAAACAAATTTTAAAAAAGTTGATGAATAAAACGTATACCTAAAACACAAATTCTTATGTTTCCAAACAGCAGGATTTTTTATGAATCTACATCGTCGATCATCATTACACTTGATTCATTAAAAGTGCAAACAACACATTTGTACATAAGTGTTTCTATATCTAAATGTAAAACAACATGCTGCTTAGATAATTTGAAAAACTGTAATAAGGAGTGAAATTATTCCAAGTACGATGATGGAAATGAGGCAAGAGTTACATTCAATAACATAATTACCAATGACAATGCATAAAGCTGGTTAGCAGGGGCCTACATTATCTAAACATGAAGATGAAATAAATTGAACTTCATTTCTCCTGGAAGTTAACATGTTGACTACTGGTATAACATATTCCCCATAGCTTTAATACACAAATAACCCGTTTCCAGTAGGAAATGGGTTGACAAATATCAGGAAGTAGATCAGGCATATATCAGGTATGAGACAATGCAGCATGTCAACTTGACCGGGTAGTGTGTAGTCATCACTGGAACTCATCCAATGTGAGACAAACAAATGATGTCAGGTACAATGCAATGCACTACATGTATGTCAGCTGCAGCTGCACTGTGGCTCAATCAGTGTGGGTGATGTCGTACTCCTGATAAGATAAATCATCCTGAACGAGAAATATAATGGAATTACGATAAGAAGAATATTATTCAACGACATAGAAGTGCAATGTTTACATATTCACTGTATTTTACATATAAATGATGAAATATTCTTTTTACCTGACGGTTATGAGAAGACCAACAGTTTAAGTGTCTTTATACCGATGGTTATTCCACTGACCACCTTGATAAATGTCACTTTTATTAAAGAATTCCTGATTCTGTTTCCTATTCGTGTCTAGGTAATGATGCATATTATTGTAAATCTTTCCCAAATGCATCATCGAATTCAATTATCCTCTAGCTGGGGAATGTTGAATAAAGATGAACCGGAAAAGAGTGTAACTGGTAACCTCCTTTCCAGGTTATCATGATTTTTTTTTCATTTGCTGGACCTGAGTCATAATGGGCCGATAGTAGGAGTCCTGTTTTACAGAAAGCAGAAAATGACTTATTAGCTATGTGGAACCCTAATTTTGTTATCAGCATACAACATGAAGCTTAACTAATAAACCTTAGTAACATCATTCTGAAAAGAAAGAAAGCAATTCCCAGACATCATTACACCAACAAATTAGCGAATTTACTATTTCAAGTCCTTTATTTCATAATGATAATTGTTAATAAAGACAGATATATATGTTTAGTATTAGTTAGTATTATATGAAAACACAGGGCCTTACTCCAATGACGTAGCATGGGTCTAGGCACTGATAGTGGCATTATTAGTGGAGGGGAAGGGGGGGAATTACACCACTCTCACTGGGGGGATGAAATGCAAATTAACAAAGACAATTTTAAAAAGGGCAGGATAGGGAATGTTCTTCTTTTTCATTATCATCATCATCATCAACTTCTTATCATTATTATTTTTCCTATTCCTCCTCCTTTACATTCTTGTTTCTTTATATCGCCTTCTATCTCTTTCTCTCTCTCTCGCTTTCTAATTTTTCACCATGCGATGGTGGTACGTACGTGCCCCAGTGGCCCCAATAGCTACGCCACTGCTTTACCTAACGAATGATAATGGAAAAAATCAAGGACCAAAGAAAAAGCTTCATTTAACAATGATTAAATATAATAATTTACAACTTATATAGTTGTAGCGTAAACGAGGACACCCATACAACATAAAGACTAAAAAAGAAGAGGCATATTAAAGACGGACTACACTATTGTAATGCGATAAAGAACATGTATAAGTAAAGCCGAAACTGAAAATGGATATGAAACAAAGCAGGGGCGGTGGAGCGTCTTCCAAAGTGAGAAGGGGGCACAGAAAAGGTCACTTTAGGGTAAGGAGGGACACCTACAAAACTTACATTAAAGCGATACAATGCAATATTTGGGCATTGCTATACCCCTACAATATTATTATTACATCATCAGGGATGGTTTTCTCTTTTAGTGGGTCGAATATACTGCTATACTTTGCAGTTGTGCGTGTGATAGTCTCAACATTACTAATTTGTGAGTTCGAATTGCGACCGAGTATGTCACATAATCGGCTGATTTGTTCACAAGTCTTAAATGGATGACACTAGACAAACGGTTTGAGTTAAGTTGCGTTATGATGATATATAAATGCGTTCATAACTTAGCACCTTCTTACCTTCAGGTAGGCTTAATCAATCCTAATGATGTACATGAACATCATACAAGGCAAATAGACAGTGGATGTTTACGTATGCCCAGATTTTACACTGATTGTTATAAGTGTAGCCCTAATCTTTCTTCTATATTTGAATGGAATAAGCTAGATAATTCGATGAGAACGGCTTCTTCTGTCATTTCATTTAAGAGATTGTTTAAACAAAGTTGTAATTTGTGAATAGCTCAGCCGAACATACCCTTTTGCATTTTCTGTAATATTATTGATTTATTCACATAATTGCGACTTAATCAATATTTTCCTATTGGCATTAAAGTTGAACTAGGTTGATGATACATGATTATTTTGCAAACGAGTATTCGTTTGTGCCACGTCTATTATTGCTGTGTTATATCTTTCTAAATGTACTATGGAATTTTATTTTAACTGTTATGCTTTTTGATGTAAATATGTTCATAATTATTCAGGGCCCCATGGAAGACCACTACTTATTGGTGAATGGGCTACCCTGACAAAAGATTAGAAATAAATAAATAAATGAGATGAAATAACCAATTCTCATGGGTTTCAAGCACAATCTCATGATGAAAGAATGAATAAGACCCTTCATGAAAGATAAAACATTAAGTTTTGGGGGAAATTTGAGATACAACTTGCTCTCAGTCGCTTAAAATGAAGGGCACATTATAGGAAGCTCTGTCTTGAGTTGGAAAACTTCTCCCTTTTCTAAATATTGTTATTCTTGAACATAGCGCAATTGATCGCCTAGGCAGTCTATGCAGTGCAAATTCATGGGGTTCAAAGGATAATAGGTTTTAAGATACCCACTTTAGCAGTTAAGTAGAATATGTAATGGTAGATTATGAGGGAAATTATTTTAGTGTGAAAGGGAAAACTTTAAAAAACGGCAGAGATCTTATAAAATTTGGGGCATTGTGCCCCCAACCCCGTCCCTGGCTCTACTGCCTTTCATTGTAGTGGTAGAAATAGGGTTCTTGAGGGGGAGGGGGAGGGGTGAGGAAATCGCTGTTAAGTTAGGGTATACAAATAGATGGTTTCCTGTATCAAACAATCCGAGGTTTCAAATTATGGCAATAACAATAACCTTGCAAAGCCTGCATGTCCTTGCATAATTAAATGTGAGTGCGTATTTAGGGTGCTCTCATTGAGACATGCCCCGGCCCCTCTCCGAGTTTGTAGGTCGGCTGAGTAGTGAGTACAGAGCCACAGGCAGGGGCGGCGATTCCAGGGGGACGGGGACACGTCCCCTCAACTTTCTAGGGGATGTTCCCTCAAAATTTGCAAAAGTGCGAGAAAAAAAATGTATAGCAAATACTGACTAAAGACTGCAACACACTTTTAGGCTCTGAAGGGCCCAAGAGTGCAGCGTTTAGACAAATAAAAATGCAAACATTTCTCACTCGAGAGCTACGCTCCCTTGCATAATACCCTTCAAAATGTACAAGTAAATACCGAGAAAAGTGAAGTGTGAAAAAAGTATATTTGCTTGTTTTTATAGTATAGTTTTGCTAAGGAATGTAACTTTTTAATACGACAAAACTTCAAAAACATGTGAGGGGGTAGTCACTTCCGTCACCTTCACCCGTCTCATTCACTATGCTCCCTCGCACTTGCGTACTGAGGAGGAGGGGGGCTTGGGGCAGTTCCCAAAATAAAATTCAAACGTGGTTTATTTCTAATTCGATACCAGTTATTTACAAATGTTGCTGAAATGGCATGATTTTCCCCTGAGCTTCCGGGAGTCTGCCCCCTGAACCCAACCAACCAAGGGCCCTAAGGCGAGCCCCTGGTTGCTCATCTGACCGTAATTAAATGCCTAAAACGCCTGAACTTCCGGGGGGTCTGCCCCCTGGACCCAACAAAGGGCCCTAAGGCGAGCCCCCGGTTGCTTATCTGATCGTTATTTAATGCCTAAAACCCCTGAGCTTCTGGGGGCTCCGCCCCCTGGACCCCACTCCAATTAGTGACCTGCATGCCAGTGTCACAAATAAGGTATCAAAATATGCTCATCTGACCGTAATTAAATGCCTAAAACCCCTGAGCTTCCGGGTGCTCTGCCCCCTGGATGCTCATCTGACATTAATTAAATGCCTAAAACCCCTGAGCTTCATGGGGCTCCGCCCCTTGAACCCGCCGGGGCTTTGCCTCTGGACCCCACGCCAATTTACGCTCCACTTGCTTTGCTCTACCTGATCGTAAATACTTTAGCCCCCCCCCTCCAACTTTGAAAAACGTTCCCAGGGCCTGCGTAACATGTAAGAGTGGTGGTTATGCGGATTTTTTCTGCTCCCAAACGTTTTTGCTCATTACGTCACTGCTCCTCGTCCCTCGCATTTCGTCCCCCGGTCATGAAAAGAAATCGCCGCCCCTGGCCACAGGTCACACATATTTTTTTTCCAGAGACAGGGGGAAACATCAATCATGCCTGTGTACAAAAACAAAGCATATAGGCCTACAGCTAGATCACAGTTGTGAACAAAAAATTATATTACTAGGTCTACTACTAGAAATATTCATGAAAGGTGGGATAGAATCTATAACTAAGTGCATCTATGCCAGATGACTGTTAGTAAATAACTGCCAATGTTTATGCAAATCTTGGCCACTCCAAAACAACAACAAACAAAATATCAGGAAAAAAACCTAGGAGGAAAATAACAGATATAAGTCGTAATAGAAAAGAAAGACTAATTAAAAGAAAAAGTGAAAGTGTGTCAATGAGTCATCTTATTTCTTTACGCAATTCGCACAAGAGAGGGAATATATTGCCTCCCTGTGCACCCATCCTCTCAAACCCCTTTCCCCCACTTTGCATGCTATATTTCTCGCAATTGATCATCAATCATCATACAGAAGCAGGTATGAAATTATATGCAACGTCTTCTTTCTCTCAAAATTTCATGAAATGATCCCCCTCAATATTTGGTTTACACGCTTTGAATGCTCACTACTGCCCCCCTAAAATAAAAATCTATTTCTGTACTATTTATTATTCATGTTCATACATCTACTTCATCCTCCTCTATCTCTTCCTCCTCTTTTATCTCTCTTACTCCTATTTCTCTCCCTCCCTGGACTCCATTTTCCCCGTCCTCTGTCTCTCATCCCCTCTTTGCTATATAGTGTTAAACTTAATGCTCACTACCCGCCCACCCCCCCCCTCCCCGCTTACTCGGCCGGTCGGCTGAGTCGCTGCTTAATATTTACTCACAAATTGGGCCCCCTCCCTCGCTGCCTTTTGGATCAGCGCCTGCCCCACCCGCGGGCCCAAATAGTAATGATAATAATAGTCACACTTGTAGCGCTTAATACTACATTCGTATTAGCGCTTAACACTGTAATTATTATTACCCATGCAGTTTATTGGATTCAATGGCTAATCCGGACATGAAAGTACACACGCTTCGCTCCATGGGGTGTATTCCGGTCAGGCGCCATTTTACAAGCGCACACATGCCTATCCAACCACATTAACATTCGCATTATACCGGCATGACCAGGTACCCATTTAACATCTATATGTGGAAATTGACAAATGTAGATTACTGCGGGACTCGAACCGCGAACCATGTGATCCAAAGTCCGTTGCCGTATCCACTAGACCGCTACACATCTCCTCTCTCTCTCCCTCTCTCTCACTTCATCCCCCCCCCCTCTCTCTCTCTCCGCATGGAAGAATCGTGAACTTCCATGATCTGTCATGGTCGCAAAATACATAACTGGAGACAATTTAAACAAAATACTCATCCGATTTTAATTCATTAGCGGGTTTTAGTGATTTTCAGACGTTTGCGCCATTGTTGCAGAGGATTATAAAATGTATTTTGTAACAGTTGCTCAATATTGTCTGTAAAAGTAAAGAATTAGTTATATGAGTTGCAGTCTAATCGTATAGTATAAATCCATCATGTCCCCAATCTTTCTTACTTCTAACTTTCCTCAACCCCCTTCCTTTTCTTCCCTCCCCCTCCCTCCCCCTCGCTCTCACTCTCTCTTCCACCCCCTCTTTCCCTCTCCTTCCTACCTCTCACTCTCCCTCTGTATGCTTCTAAATCTCATCATATTCCTCTGCTAGTTTTCTCCTCCCCTTTCTTATTTTTCTCTCCTCCTCCTCTCCTTCTACCCATCTATTTATTTAATAATTCAATGTTACAGTACGTAAACAAATTATTTTACATTTATATCTCTTGTTGATATATTCTTTGTTTGAAACAAAATTATGAATGAAAAATATTAATAACATAGCGAACTATTTATTCCTATGATATACCAATACTTCTTACCTACAACTTTTTTTTCTCTCTCTCTCTCTCTCGCTCTAGATTTATCTCCCTCGTCGCTTTCTTCTTGGTCTCATTATATTCCTTTGCCAGTTTCCCTCTTTCCGCTTCTATCATTCCTGTTCTTCCTTCACCCCATTATGTTAATTTCATTCCTATTTAGTATTCAAGAAATGTTGCACCTGTAATATACATGTATATATATTCCGTGTAAATAAGACAGATATCGTCGCTGGGGTGACAAGACCTTGTATCTCAAAATTTGGGGAAAATATATATTTTTTTTTAATGACTAGATGATCCGTCAAGTGATTACCTATCCTAATCCCAGCTCTCTATCTCCAAAAATGAAGCCACTACACAAAGTCAAAGGGAAGCCTATCCCATTGGATACAGTGTTATGGCAGCCATATTTTTTACTCTCCTAAACATTTAACTTTTGTTGAGATACAAGGTTTTGTCGCCCCAGCAGCGATATGTGACTTATAAGAGCTTTGGCCAATGTATTAACCTATGGTGTACCTCCCCTCTCCTATCCACCCTCTTCTACCTCTCTGTCTCTCCAACTCTTTTCCTTTCTCGGTCGCACTGCTTAGCTTTGTTCTCTACTCCTTCATTATTCTCTATTCTCTCCTCTGCATTTTGCTTCCTCTCTTTCTCATTAATGCTGAAAAATTGACATGGTCTATATACATGTATATCCTTTTGACAATTTGCATATATATTTGATATTAAACACGTGCACGATAATAAAAAGGGAAGGAACACTTATTAATTAAAAAAAGAGGCACTACTAAATCTGAAAAAAGGGAGCACTTTTGGTGTGTTTGAAAAATGGGGGCATCTTACCCCCTCCCCTGAGCGCCGCCTCTGATGCAGATAGAAAACGCCCCAAATAGATAGAAAGAGACGAACGGAGAGCAATATGGGGAAGGGGCAGTATTAAAGAGCAAACAAAACATACACATAAATAATTAGCGGTAAAATTGAGAAAATGGATTTAGAGTGGTAGCAAAACTGAGATTAACAATTAAATAGAAAAAAAAACATAACAATTAAAATAAACCAAAACACAGCAAAATCAGATCAAGTGAATGAGCCCGTGTAAAAACGACGGTAGTACAATAACATACAACGAAGAGCCAAACACTGAAGTTATATAAAAATTAAAAAAACTTCTTAATATTGCATGCAAGGAATAAAGATAATATATCCTACTGAAAATCATGGCATCGAAACAACAAACATCGAATACAAAGATAATATTTGATAAAATATTTGATAATATTTGATAAAATATTGAAGTGCAAATCCAGACAAAGGAAACAAAATGAACTACGTGTGAAGACGTAATAGGAACACATGGGAGAGAAGAAACATTTATCAACAGTTGAATAATTTAATTTAGCAACGTTTAGATATTCTGTTGAGCATTTGGTGTCTAGCGGTCCGCGATCTCGGAGGGGGTGGGGACAGGTCCCCCCTCAATTTGTTTAGGAGGATCGTCCCCCCTCAGGAAAATTTGAAAAAGTGAGAAAAAAATGTATAGCAAATACTGACTAAAGACTAAACACACTTTTCGGCTCTGGAGGGCCCAAGAGTGCAGCGTTTAGACAAATACAAATTCAAAAATCTTCTCGCTCGGGAGCTACAGTCCCTCGCATAATATCATTCAAAATGTACAAGTAAATATTGTAGAAAAGGGAGGTGTAAAAAGGATATTGCTTGTTCGTATACTATAGTTTTGCTAAGGAATTTAATTTTGTAATACAACAAAACTTCAAAAACCTGTGAGGGGGTAGTCACTTCCGTCACCTTCACTCCTCTCGTTCAGTAAGCTCCCTCGCACTGGCGTACTAAGGAGGGGGGACTTAGGGGCAGCTACCCCCCTCCCCCCAATAAATTTAAAACGTGGTTTATTTCTAATTCGATACCTGTGATTTACAAATGTTACTGAAATGGCATGATTTTCCCTTATAAAGCTTCCGGGGGCTCTGCCCCCTGGACCCCACCAAGGGCCCTAAGGCGGGCCCCTGGTTGCTCATCTGACCGTAATAAAATGCCTAAAACCCCTGAGCTGCCGGGGCTCTGTCCCTGGATCCCACTCCAATTAGTGACTTGCATGCCAGTGTCACAAAAAATGTATCAAAATATACTCATCTGACCGTAATTAAATGCATAAAACTCTCGAGCTTCCGGAGGCTCCGCCCTATGGATGCTCATCTTCCTGTTATTAAGTAATTTAATGCCTAAAGCCCGCGACCTTCATGGGGCTCCGCCCCTTGACCCCGCCGGGACGACCGCACGCCAATGTACGCTCAAAAAAAAAAAACTTTTTGCTCATTACGCCACTGCTCCCTCGTTCCTCGCATTTCGTCTCCCCCGGTCATGAAAAGAAATCGCCGCCCCTGGTATCAGGACAATTACCCCCTGGGCAATCACCCCCGGAAAATTACCCCCCCCCGAAAAGTACCCCCGAAGAACAATTACCCCGGAAAATAACCCCAGAAAATGACCCTAAGGACACCCACCCCCGAGGAAAATTAACCCCGTGGACAATTACCCCACCCGAGGGCAATTACCTCCGGAAAATTACCCCCCGTTGACAATTCTCCTCCGATGACAATTACACCCAACCCTAAACAAAAACTAGGGAAATACCCCCTGTTCATTAAAGGGGAAGTCTAACCTGATAATAAATTGGTTTGAATTGTTGTTAAATGGGAGGGGGGATAATGTCCTCGGGAGTAATTGTCCACGGGGGTAATTTTCCGGGGTTATTGTCCTTTTTTCCCCGTTGGTATAATGTCAGGGGTGTTTACCCAGAGGGTAATTGTCTTAGAACCGGTTTCTAGGAAATGGGATAACATTCAACAACATTCGAGACAGAGACCCGGGACAGAGACAAAAGAGTCTGATTCGAGAACTCAAAATATAAAGAAACAGTTTGAACAACTTAAGAAGCAGAAGGGGATGATTTTGCAGAATGAAATAAAACTTAGAACACGTTAACAAAGAAAATGCGCCTAAAATGGAAATAAATTTCGAAATTTAATATTAAAAAGGATCAGAAATAATCAATGGTACAATTAAAAAATGGTTTCAGAGTGGTTGCACAACTGAAAATAACAATTAAATGGAAAAATATAAAAAGTAAAATAAACCCAAACACAGCAAAAATAAAGTCAAGTGAATGAGCTCATGTTTATAATGATAGTAGCACCCCAAAAAAAAAAAACCCCACATAAAAGAGCCAACAATGAAGTGATTAAAGAAAGAAACATCTCAATTTCATGCAAGGATTACAGAATATAAATCATAATACAAATCGTACCATCGAAACAATAATAATGATAGTAGCAACCCCCAACCCCTCCACAAAAAAGAGCCAACAATGAAGTGATTAAAGAAAGAAACTTCCCAATTTCATGCAAGGATTAAAGATAATAAATCATACTAAAAATCGTACCATCGAAACAACAACGACCGAAAACAAAGATAATATATGATAAAATGTTGAAGTGCATATCCAGACAGAGGAAACAAAGTGAATTACATGTGAAAACGTAGTAGGAACATATGGGAGAGAAGAAATATGAATTATGAAATTTAGCAACGTGTCGATATTCTGTTGAGCATTTGGTGTCTAGGAAATGGGATAACAATCATCAACAACAATAAAGACAGAGACCCGGGACAGAGACAAAAGAGTATGATACGAAAACTCAAAATATAAAACATTTTGAAAAACTTACAAAGCAGAAGGGGATGATTTTACAAGAAGAAAAAAAAAACACTAAGGAAACGTTAACAAAGAAAATGGGCCAAAAATGGAAAGAAAACTTAGAAATTGAATATTAAAAACGATAATACAGAACAACATTAGCATCATAGCGGTCATTATACAGATGAAAATGAGAAATAGTGAAAGTATACAGTGCACACACCGTGGAGCGATACTTACATGATAAAGCTTCACAGAGAGGTTGCCGGGTGATGATGCTTGAAGACCTTTGAGATGAGATTCCAGTCTGCCGCCCATTCCAGTTCCACATTCGAGTAACCTATGTTCAGAAAACAGAGTGGAGGTAAGGTGCGTTGGATGTTAGAGTAAAGAGAAAGAGAGGTTGATTAAGGGGGGGGGGGCATGTATAGAGAAAGAGAGAGGAATACATATAGTAGAGAGACAATTAAACAAAGAACAGAGAAATTAAGAAAGAGAAACAGACAGAAAATGCGTAAAATATGATACTCTTAGTATTTTTATGTCGGGATATATTTATATATATATATACATTAAATTTTTTTCTGCCAATGAACGATTTGATTTTGAAGAACTCATTTGATTTGTTTAGCGACAAAAGTAACAAACTCCGGGAAGGAGAATCATAGGCGACGGAAGTGGGGTGGGGGAGGGGAGCAAAACGCATTTTCGCCCCCCATCAGCAGTAAAGGAGTAAAAATGGTCTGTATTTGTTATACAAAAGAAAATCACATACAAATTATATTCCACTCGAAGAAAAGGAAAGTAAACAGGAATTGCATTTCCTAAACATTCCGCATGTCCCTATATTTATCAATGGAGGGCTTTATAAAAGCGATACGCGCATATCGTGGAAATATTGTGAGATGGGAAAGCGTGTGTGTTTTTTTTATTATAGGGTGAAAAGACATGAGCCCCTGAACACTGGCGTACTGATGGGGTGGGGACTTGTGGGGCCGGGGCAGTTGCACCCCAAATAAAATTCAAACGTGGTTTAGTTCTAATTCGATACCAGTGATTTACAAACGTTGCTGAAATGACATGATTTTTCGGGATTTTTCTCAATCTTTTGTGTAAATTATATTTTTGGGGGCCTATTATTGGAAAATAACAAATTCCTAAATTTACATTTAGGCAAAATATATGCTTATTTAGAAGCCTTCATGTCGGGGGCTGCAGAACAGCGGGGCTCGGGGGCTCGAGCCCCCCTCACTATTTTGAAAAAGTATGATCAAGAGAAAAAAAGAATGAGTGACCTGCCAGTGTCACAAAATGCTCATCTGACCGTAATTAAATGCCTAAAACCCCTGAGCTTACGGGGGCTCCGCCCCCTGAAACCCCTCCAAGGGCCCTAAGGCGGGCCCCTGGCTGCTCATCTGACCGTAATTAAATACCTAAAACCCCTGAGCTTCTGGGGGCTCAGCCCCCTGGACCCCCGCCAATTAGTGCCTGCCAGTGTCACAAATGAGGTATCTAAATATGCTTATCTGCCCGTAATTTAATACCTAAAACCCCTGAGCTTTCGGGGGCTTCGCCCCTGGACCCAACGCCAATTTACGCTCGCCACGCTCTACCTGATCGTTAATACTCCACTTTGAAAAACGTGCCGCGGGGCCTGCATGTAAGATGTTAGAGTGGCGGTGATGCAGATTTGTCTTCTGCCCCCAACGTTTTTGCTCATTACGCCTCTGCCCCTGAAAAGTGAGCCCCCTGGAATGTTTGCCCCCCCCCCCAATTCCAAACTGCTTGAGGAGAATGATCAGGGGGCGTTTCATCAAGCTTAAAATTGATAATATAATTGATCAGGGGGTGGGGGTGTTTCATCATGCCTTAAAATCGATCTGAAAATCAATCCGCTCGATTTCAAGGGCCTTAAATTGATTTCGGTTTTAGGCCCTGTTTCATCAAACAAATATAATCGATTTTAAGTTAGAGTGTGATCTATATCAATTTTATGATCAATGTTATCCTTATTCATTCCATCATTAATATGCTATGTTCAGCATTCATTGGTTTTTACAGGTTTAAGTGTCGGCTAACTTCAATTTGATAATGTATCGAAAAATGAAGAATTCTTGACAAAATTAATGGCAAATATTGGCAAAGACAAACCTTAGTTGATTACTATTCGTGTATTAATCATCAAAGTTAATACCAAGATTGATTAATACGCGAGGTTGCACTCCGGAGAGGGGAGGGGGTGGCATAATGACCCATTTTTGTTTTCAAGTATATACTTAAGCGTGCTGCCCGTTTTCTCAATTTTCCTTTGTTTTATGTGCCGCCTTTTCTATATTTTTCTTACCATATCTGCTTACAAATGTGGGCCATTATTCCATTCATAAACTATTTCCCTCTCTCTCTCAACAACATACAACCACACTCCCATCACAACTCTTTGCTTTCTGTCCCTTGCAAAGTGATTGTTTTGTTCGTTCATGTCCAAAAATATCAAAAAGCATTGATAGGATATTTGAATTCTCACCATCAAACACATCATTGAATCACATCATTGCCCTTTATCATCGTTTCATAATTACCGCCATGCGCTAGTATTAAATCTCATCCATTCATTGTTTGCCCACCCCTTTATCTTGTTAAATGACAAACAATACATTGCTCACATACAAATAAAATTAACACAGATTTATAAAGCTTTGATGTCTAATCACTATACTTATATACTTTAATGAATAAACTCTACATTTTGTAAATGATGAGCAACAGCAAATTCATTCAAGAGATACAATAAGAACATTTTCAATGACACAAATAAAAGTACTGCTATTCAAGTGACAGTTGTTAAAACTATGGCAGCTAGAATCTGCCACTGTCTAGTCGAGGTACATTCACTTCAATTCAATTCAATTTTATTTCGCAATATAAAAATCAAAAGATACAAAGTAACGGTAAATTGAAACTATGTTTACAAAGGTTATATGCAGGGCTTTCCATTAAGGTTGCGAAAACCTGTGAGGTTGGATCGCCCATTACAAAATGAAAAACAAACAAAAAGAAATACAAAATATTATAAGCACACATCAATAAATTAAGTAAAATAAGCAAAGTACATACACTTCAACTATCTATAAGACAAGAGAAAGTGAAATAGAGAAGAACAAAAATTATGGGAAAAAAGAAAAGAAAACAACAATGAAAGGGGGTTCAGATATAAAAAATCAACAACTGTGATGATTAATAAATATTTAGTAGTAAGATTTTATAGTTTTTTCTAAAGGAAGATATGAATTGAGATTGTGTTATTACTTGAGGAATCATATTCCACTGTTTAGGACCTAGATAACTCATTGATTTAGCTTAATAACTAGACTACAGACCATAAATGAAATTTGTTGGAAAATCGTGTATTATAATTATGAATTTGACTATTATATTGAAAGAGGTCTGAAAACGGGGCAGGTAACAACTTATTTTTTATATTTTTACATGAACGTTGCGATTTCTTGCTTATTTATATCATGTATATTTAATAATGATAGCTTCTTAAATAAAGGTGCGGATGGTGCTAGATAATGAGAATTGGTAGCTATTCTTGGTAACATTTGGTAACATTTCTTTTAAACTTTAAATAGTGAGTCTAATTCAGTTTGTGTTGCATTGGTAGCCCATACAATATTACAATATTTCAATTAAGGGAAAATAATGGAATAATATAAAGTTATCAAATTTTCGGGTAACAAACTATATTTTAGCTTAATTTTCAAGCCAGTATTCCTGCTGATCTTATGTAAATCATTTGTGATATGGTCCTTAAATCCCATTGGTGGAGATAAAAACATTGGTGGAGATAAAAAGAGTAACCTTTGTTGTAAGGATTGTTGTTACTCATATGGTTGTTAATATAAGGGTAATACACATTGTCAAGTAAGGTCATGCAGTTGGTGTAATTGCGTTTTTTTTTTTAAATATACAATAGGTTGTCTAGATGATGTTAATTATCATCTTTTTCTATCAGCTTAAACACTTTTCTAAGGACAAAATAATTCCGAGTTCTTATACCATTCCTGGCGAACAAATCTGTTTTCACTGCAATTACAATATTGAGTAGTTGATAAGAATATACAATTGAGGCATAAACAGGTAATTATCGACACAGGGTCATGCCAACAGAACCTCTAGGAAGAGTCCCAAATAGGCCCTCAAATTGGTCCACTGTTGCTCAGATGAATTTGCTTCTTTGAAATTTCCAATTTGATATTTTAAGATTTATCACCATGAACGGATTGATCTATGTAATGTAAGTTCAGAAAAAATAACCCCTATGACAGAATCATAGATTTTTTAGAAAGTAGCAACACTTAGCAAGATATTTCTCGAAAGTGCAAGTTTAAATTGCTCAGCTAACTTAATATGGATTTTGACTTTAGTTTTATCTTTCAACTGTAATTAAGTGTTTTCTTTTTTCTTCTGCAAGATTCTACAATTTTATTTAAAAGAATAGAATTCTTGGAAGTATAATTGACAATTTTAAGCAAGAGGACGGTCGCTTACTCATTTAAATACGACTTCCAGTGAAACAGATTTTCAAATTAACTCGTCTGAAGATATTAAAAGTGCTCCGGTCTCTCTCTTCTCTCCTCTGTCTGGTGCTGTCACTAAATAGACCTTGTCAAGGGTTGCTAAAGTGTAAACAAGATAATTATATGTTTATATGAGGATTGAGAAAGTAAGAAAGTTTGAGTGTTCCTTTAAAATGTTACTTGATGAAATCTTACTAATATTCTCATACTCGATGGCAAATTTTAGTACAAAGACTGGAGCACTTTTAATATCTTCAGATGAGTTTATTTGAAAATCTGTTTCACTGGAAGTCGTAGTTAAATTAAAAAACGACGAGTCCACGATCTGTTTAGCATTGTGGTCCCTCTTGCTTAGAGCTGGAAAAGAGAGCTTGTATCTATAGGCTGGCTGATGTTCCATATGAAGCATAATGTTGCAGGGGATTCGGGCTCTGCAGTTTAGAAATTGGAATTGAAAGTTATGTAATACAAAAAATTAAGAAATACTAGTGTAATTTTTCAATCTTTTTACAACTTTTGTATTTCTGGTCAAGTCAATTTCTTTGAAAATAAATTAAAAGTAAAAGGATAAAGAATATTCTTAAAAATATTGATACGAAAGCAGTTTTAGTTAGAAAAGATAATAAATAATTTCTAGGCTTTGGAAACAAACAAATCTTATTATAACCATTTGTGTATGTTTTATACAATAGATTCGATAAGATCAGAATGACACCTCTAACAAGGACTATGAGAACTGTACTAACTTTTAAAAAAAATCTTTATTAATTGCTGTAGGGGCATGGCAATGATGACAGGCACAAAACATACTAATAAGATCAATTATGTTAACTGACACCGCTTACCTTTTCAACTTGACGAGATGGACAAGACCTTAGGTATGAAAGTCCAGATGCCATGAGTTTGCAGTTCATGTAGATGCCACAGCTCTTTACTTTGCAACCTAAGATTTAAAACAGAGATATACATATACCATAAAGAGAGCAAATATATTTCTCAGAAGAATAGTTGTCACTTTACCTAATCTAATGTGTTCAACTGAACAAAAGTACATTTTCATCAGTGATCAATTGTAATTTAAATGTATTTGGGTCAAACCACTATGTCACTAACCACATTGAAATATTTAGAAAATGTGATTATTGTATCAATTGGATTATGGAACGTGGAACCTTTTTTTATTAATACACATTTTGGACTCATCTTGACTTAGATTTTGATCCCAAATAAAATCTTGATCTTGAATGTGTTGATCTTAAACTTGAGCTTTCATTTGAAATCTGACTCTACAACAGTCTAATCTTAATCTTGGATACTCTGATCTTGAACCAAACCCTGTTGTACAGAGAATTGATAAAAATTACCCTCTGGTGAATAGAAGGGAAAGAGATACCTTCAGTGGCGGATCCAGGGGGGGGTGGTGTAAAAAAAAAAAAAAAAAAAAAATCCATTTTCGGAGGCCAAAAAAAAATTGTGCTCACTACCCCCTCCCCCACTGAGCGGAAAATCGAACGGCACGGTTTTCAAATTTTCGCACGAAGTGGGCCCCTTTTTTGGCCCCCTACCTTGCCGCCGACTGGATCCGCTCCTGGATACCTTAACTGGTATATAACAAACATAAAGCAGCTTACATCATGCATATACTTATTAGAGTTTGTTCAATCACATCTGTATACTTTAACTGCTGCCCTATGCTATGTACAATATAAAAATCTGGCTGATCTAGTAATTTATCTTTGTTTTTGACCCGTCGTGGTAGGCTTCCTCTTAAATTTAGAACACAGAATGTTCAATTTCTTATTGTAAAATCCAATATCCGGTATCTTAACCCTTTGTCATAAATGAATATCAAGACTATGAACTCAATAACAAGTTAGTAATTCATATCTATGTAGGTCTAGAAGAAAAAAAAAACACCTCACCGTTATTTTAATGTCGGTGTTCAAACTTTGCTAAGAAAATCACATCAAAAGGCCACTTAGCACGGTAGAATCTGCAGTACACCTTGAACTGGATTACATTATGCAGATCCAAACCCTTTCCTCGGGGCCGAGGTAGGATGAGAAGTTAGTCCAAGACGTTGAAGACACGGTGGGAGAGAAGTCTTAGACTAGAGGTCTATTTCTTGGATATGACTCAAACGTCCAGGTCCACTCCATCTCTGACTCTGAAAGAAAAACAAAATATATAATAGAGCTTGATACATGAGCCTACTAGTACTACTACAAGACCTACATAACATTCTACATCTAAAATCTAACTTTTTACTGTGAGATAAGACTAGATCTAACTCCTGTTAATTTAGATGTCACAAAAATACAAGTAGATCTAGGCCTATACTATAGTCAAGATCTAGGACTACTGGACTAACTCTAACTTCCAACTTATCTATTAAAGTTAGTCTAGATCTAGGCCTAGATCTAGTCCTGCACAAAGGGTGCAGTGTAGACACTAAATCTAAATCTACCCTAGATCTAGCATCATGTAGACTAAATCTACATGATAGTATACATCAAGATCTAACTTGGTCTTGGGTCTGACACTGTGGACTCCAATTTTCTTGCATAAAATGTTAACGTTAAAACAATGATCTCGTTGATTGTTATTATTAACACGAAACAAGGGCTACCGCACTGCTAGACAGAAATAACCGTCTGATATGGGTCATTCTTTAATAAAACTGACATTTGTTGACATTCCCCATACACAGACGGTAACCAATACGGCTCGCAACGGGGGGAGAGATTGAGCCGATTGTGCAGCACTTGTTACCCCGAAACTTTCTCCCACGATTTTCCTTATTTAGATCTAATTTTCTGATTTATAAATCAGATAGAAATCAAATTTGTATTTTTTTTCTCCTATGTACAGTTGTATAAGTTTTATTACCTATTTCTAAATGCGAAATTTACGGACTTACGTATATGAATTATCCAATTGTTTATCTCAGAACCATGAAACGGCATTCGAACTGGTAATCTATGACATGACCCGGCCGATATATTTCCGGGTCAACCGACCAAAACAAGCCCAATGGCCAATCAGAGCACGTGTTTGATATTGGACTTATGAATATTCAAACATCACCGGCTCAAGCCGGCTGACTCATACGTAGCTATTAGTATTGGACGTTCGAAAAGAAAAAATGAATATTCATCAACTCAAACCAAGATGGCTGACAACAAATCATGTTGGCTACAAGACTTTATCGGATTAATCATTAATTTAGGATCTAAATGAGCAAGCTATCGTAAGTCAAGTATATATTTCCGGGTTATTTATTATTTGTTATAATACTCAGTGTAATATTGCAGCCAAAATGAATATGTGAAGACGTAAAAAGTGAAAAACTCGTTGCATATCTCATTCATCGCGGTCCGCACACTCCCCTATACGCCGTACTTCAGTCTATGTATAGAGGCGGTCAGAGGAGCCAGATGCAATCTCAGCGGAACAACCGTCGATATCAGAGACTGAAGCTTTCGGTCTACCGCACTGCCTGCCGGCAAAAAACAAAGTAGATTCTCTAGGTCTAGATCTAGATCTAGATCTATCATCTAAGAATAAGATCTAGATCTAGTCTAGATTCGGAATCTAGGCCCCCTAAGCCTAAATTATCTACAATTATAAGCACTAGACTTATTGGCAAAACCATACAACGCGATGATGCCTAAAGCCGTGGTAGACTTATTTTGTTATCAAATGCAAGAATAAACTATATTTACATGTCCTAACCAAATATTCAACATCGTTAGACAAGTACAGTTAAACATGCATGAATGTAGGCTATATGAATGGGACGGAATGCATGAACCGGTGCAATTCGAAGAGTTAAATTAAGTTTAGCTCAGTTGGGGAATGCTTTTAGTTGATATTTATTTCAAATATCGTTCGGTTAAAAATGAGAGGAATACTTTCCTTCTACCAAAATAACAATTTTTGTATCAACAGAACGGAATTTACTTACTTTTCGAGGACCTCTCTTGCAGTAGTTTAGCGACGCAATGTTGATTGATTGACCCAAAATCGACTAGCCTTGATTACAGACCCCTTTGACATTTAACCTAAAATTTATCAAAATCAATTCTAGCTTAAATTTTATTCGATGAAACAGCTCACGAGCATCAGTTTAAAGCCAAAAGTGCATCCGAAAAATGATGTAGAATAATTTAGAAAAGGAAAGTTTGCCTTTAACGGTTCATTGCAGCTAGAGCACAACACTTTTTAATTCGCTGCCGGTATTCGGTGATTCGCCATTCTGCCTAAAAATAAAACACGTACTTGCAACCCGAAATATTGATACTGATAATAATTAATAAGATAGTGACAATAATAACCTGATGATGATATTAACAGTAGTAAACGCAATAATAATAAATGATGATAATGATGATAGTAGTGGCAAAATAACAATAATAATAATAATAATAATAATAATAATAATAATAATAATAATAATGAAAATTTATGATAGTGATAACAAATTTTATCAGGGTATGATTTTTTTAAAGTCAAAATGGCCTACATTATTTTACCTTCCGACGGTTCATAATAATACATGCAACTGTATCAAAATTTTTGATTTTCAATACAGGTATTCAAATTCTATTCATTGCGACTGTACATTGAAAATTCTAAAATAACAATTGAGAGCAATAAATAATTAAAAACAAAACCCGTCCTAACTTGCAAGTTACACCCACGTTTTAACCTTTGCTTCCCTTCACGCATTCGTATCATTATGCTTTCTCACTGCAAACTAACTAAACAGGATCGTCTAGTAGGATTTTAATCATTTTATACAAGATTTGAACAAGAACCTACCACAGCTCTGACATCGTCTTCACATGTCTGCAGCACTCGATGAGGTAAACCAAGTCTTCCTCGTCTGTGCACTTCACTCCTTCCAGCCAGAGCCACTTTAGGTTCTTGGTTTGTTCTCTGATCAGAAGACCCAGTCCTCTCATCGTCTCTCTCGATACACTCTTCTCTGATGGGAGTGATGACGGTGCTGTAAGAGTGATGTGTATGAGCTGCTGTCCTCTGGTCCGACGAAGACCAGCCGTGATCTGAGGTATGTCTCTCTCTGCATCATCGATAGTGATATCGATATATCTCAAGCCAGGAAGCGATGAGAGCAGACCTTCATAGCTTTGTGACGTCACACTCTTAGCTGATAGCTCTGTGACGGATGGAAGCTCAGGAGGAGATGAAGGGAAACTGAGAGAGGAGTCTGAGATGGTGAGATGGTTCAGTGAGGTGAAGGATCTGAGACAGGACCACAATCTGGCAGTCATCTCGGTAGATAGCTGGCAGTCCTCTACGAAGAGTTGACCATCATCCTGGAATTAGAAAGTAATTTAATATGTTAGAAACGGGTCGTCTTTTAAAATAATTTCTTCAATGTTTTCCTTATCCATTCACCCCTTTGAATCCTTATGCCAGATATTGATCCTTACGTACATACCAAACACATTAAACACACTTCTACACCGTAAAATATTTTTAGTTAACGCTTGCCCGACAGCCGACGACTAGGAGCCGCTCGTTTAATTGATGCGATTGTTAAATTTACATTCTAAAAAAAAAAATTCCATGTAAACACAAGTTTAATTGTCACATAATAAGTAAAGTGACATCGACCGTATACAAACCGAGCGTTCTTAAACGCGCTGAACAGGGCGCGCAATAAGTGTATAGACTTTTTACATATAGACCGCCGGGCGAACACTCAAAGTGCCTTAGTTTTGGTGTTTGTGACCCACCCCCCGCATCTACTTGAAAATGTCCTCTAATGCGTAGACAAATATGCTGAAGATGATGGTACAACTCGTCAGTACAACAAAGTGCACACAGATTAATAATTAATCATCCCCCCCCCCTCTCTCTCTCTCTCGTCCCTTTCTTCACCATACGCGTACTCTTTACTTCACGAAACCATATCTCCCTGAATGTATCTTTCTGTAACAAAATATATATTTTTATTGAGTTGAGTTATTGAGTTATTCTACGACAAGTAGCTCCAGGGTTATACAAAAATTTAAAAATTAAAAATAAATTCAGATCCACTTATACAGAATAAACGTTACACGAACTTTTCAGTTCCCAATTACCAGCGGGACAATTGACCCGAGGAAAACCACCCCCAGGAAAATAATTACCCCCCGTCAAATTACCCCCAAAGACAACCACCCCACGAGGACAATTACCCCAAAAAAAAAAAAATATATATAAAAAATAACCCCTATGATAATCATCCACCCCCAACCTTGAAACTTACCCCTAGGACGATTTCCCGAAAATTAATTCCCCTGTTAATTGATTGATTGATTGATTCGAATTAATTCCATTTCATATCAATTGTTTGCACAATAAAGAACATAGATGACAAAGTAAGTACAAAATTATGAAATGAAACAGGAACCTACTGGAAAGCATAGCTTGTTTTTGTAGGTTCCCAAGATTAAATATAACATGAACATTATTTTCATAAATCACTTTAAAGTGTCTTGATAATCACAGTAAAATAGATATAATATAATAACATATTTTCATAAACCCTTTTAAAGTGTCCAAACAATCGAAATTTACAAAAGAACAGAATTACAAAAAGGGACACAAAAGACAGGAAACTATTAATAAGATAAGACAGGACATGACTAAACAATTAAAGGTATTGTTCAACAATGCCAAATCTGAGATGCATGGCCCTACATGTTATCAGCGTCTGTGATATGGTTGTAATATTGAAGCCCTAAACAAATTGCACTTCAAAATGATCATGAAGTGCCTCAAAAAAGTAAAAATCTTTGAATGACCGGTTTTACCATACTCATTTTACCCAATAGACTGTACGTGTTATAAAAACCGTTAGGAAAACGAAAAATGAATTTTCGATTTCCAATCATAAATATCTTGAAAATCAGACATGCGATCGGTTTGTAAAAGTCATGGGATTCCTGACTGACCTAAAGGTTTATAATTATCATTGCAGCACGAACTAAATCCAGGACTTTGTTCCAGAATCTGAGACAAAGTTACCCAATCCTTTAATAACAGGACAAGATAAACAAGACATGACAGGACAAAACAAGACAAAACAATTAAAGGGGAGTCCACCCTGGTAACAAGTTGGTTTTAATAAAAAGCGGATTTTTTTCGGGGGTAAATGTCCTCGGGGATGGAGGTGTTTGTCCTCGGGGTAATATTCCAGGGGTAATTGTCCTGGGGTGGTCGTATCGGGGTAATTTGTCCTACAACCATACAAAAGTTGCTTTAAAACATTTGAGTGATGGAGTAATCTATGCTCGGCATTTAAGTGATTCCATTGTTACGTACGGAAATCCATTAGCGCCACAATGTGAATTAACATTTAAGAGGAATTAAGTGGCGGCCCCCACTTAATTATCTGGAGACATTGCCGCGTTAAGGATTACTATATCAATTTATGTACAGGAATACAGGATCCCTCTCTCTCTCTCTCTGTGTGCCTTTGTCTCTATATGTCTGTCTCTCTCGTTCTCACTTCCATCCTCCTTCTTCTCCTCTCCCTTTTCTACCTCTCTCCCATTTTCCCCTTGTATTCGGTAGCGTACATGTACACTTTTCTAGAGGCATCCATTTTAGCTGACTCTGTTTCATGTAAATACCCACGTACTCCATTGTTCTATACCTCCCTCTTCCTCTCTTTCGCTCTCCTCTCTCGCTCTATCTTTACCAGCTTGCTCTCCCTTAATATATCTCCATTTAACATTCTCCTGTGTATTACGTAATTTTGCTTTCAACGGCTGTAATCAGTAATTGGACAATTTAATAATTTACCGACTGTATGTTTTGATCATACTTTATGTTTAAAATCTGTGACACTTTACAATTTTGTATTCTTAATATTATGTCTTTCTTATGTTATTAATCTTTGTTGTCCTTATCTTTGTTTCTTATGCTATTTGTGAGTGAAATATGTACTTATCAAGCACATAACAGTTGTATATACGTTGTTTTATTGTGGGGATAGCAGTTTGTTTACTGAAGAGGTAAGCCTGCTTTAAATAAAACGGTACAGATAATATTCATAAATATGGCTAATAAATCAATCACTTTCGTTTGCATACATGTGAGTCTGATCTGCGAATGGCTGATTTTTATTTATACAGGCAACCTGTCTCTTTATTGCATGGTATGATGGAGCGGTTGGTTGGTGGATGGCTCCGATCATACCGGTCATTCACGATTTGTTTTAATGTTAATTTCAATTTTATTCTCAATCTTTAGAAAATGTAGTGTCATGGGAAGCATAATCTTATAATCTTGTAATTAACATGTACATGCAGCACCTACATCCAATCAGTGGCGGATCCAGGGGGGGGCCCGCCCCTCCCCTAGGAAAAAAACAGGTAAAAACACCCTTTTTTTGAAAAAAAAAGAAGATGGGCCCCCTCCCCTGGCGCCGAAGGGGGGGGTGGCGGTGAAAAAAAAAATCACCCTTCCCGAAGGGAAATTTTTTTCGGGTGCCAAAAAAATTTGTGGTCACTACCCCTGGCGCCCAAGGGGTGGTGGTGAAAAAAATTACCCTTCCTGGAGGGAAATTTTTTTTTGCTCACTACCTACCCCCACTGAGCAAAAAATCGACTGGCACGATTTTCAAATTTTCGCACGAAGTGGGCCCCTTTTTAGGCCCCCTCCCTTGCCGCCGGCTGGATCCGCCCCTGCATCCAATATAATATAAAAATGAAAAGGATGCCACTTTATTTGTACAAACACACTATACACATGATATACATTTAAATAAATGTGTTACACTGTCAAATGGTATACTTGCATTCATGTAGCAATCGATATACTTAGTAGGTAACTTACATGCAAGGTAATCACCCTGAGTGACTTATTTGAAGTGTGAAGACCAGTGATCTGACGTCTTAGTCTACCGTCTGCGTTTGTACCACAGCCAAGAAGCCTGCCACATATAAATGAAGTGTAAATTGCGTAAAAAAGAGAAATTGAAAGAAGATGTTAATAGCACCCATTTGTAGATGAGTGCATGTACGGTTAAAGTGTACCGATCACCTGAATATTATTTGTGTACCGCTAGAATGTATAAAATCAACCCCAAAATAATTGACCTGGCATTTTTGGGTTTAATAACGGTATTAATTATGAAGAAATAAATGACAACATAAATAGGGCGCGCACGGGACCGAATTCAGTCTTCGGTTCCATGCGTGCCCTATTCTTCTTCAAGCACATACGGGTGCGTCGACAACTCTACCACGAGGTGTCACTCTTATAATTAATATACTTTAAAAAATTGTATTTAAACATGCAATAGCGGCGGCACTCCAGCCGGAAGCAGAGGGGGGGGGGGCATGGTGCCCCTTTTCTTCGAGTACCTCAAAAGAACCCCTTTTAATTTCTAATAAGTGTCCCTTTCCCTTCTCATAAATGCTCTTATCACTCTGATAAGTATCCCTATTCTAATCTGATAGGTGACCCTTTGCTTTGACGAAATGCCCATTTTCTTTAGTAATAAATGCCACTTTTCAAGTGCGATAAGTGCCCCTGTTACTATGGCAAGTTTCCTTTTCCTTTCTATCAAGTGCTCTTTCCGTTCTAAGCAGTGCCCCTATCATCATCTAATGAGTGCCGACTTTTAGGTATGAGAAATGCCCCTTCTGAGATCTGATAAGTGACCATTTACTTTGACAGATGCCCATTTCCCTTTTTAATTAATAACATTATTCCCTTCTGATAAGTGCCCATTTTTCATTTCCAATAAGTCCATTCGTGATGTGTTTGCATAACACATGATTTATGCTTGTAACAAAATATGCATTCATACACTCAAAGACCATGTGATATAGACCTGTATGTTTTGATATATGAATGATGTAGTAACAGGCCAAAAAAAAATCATTTGGTTGTCCTCGATTGCTTTTCTGGAGTAGGGTTATCATCAATGGTTATTGCAGGTATTATAACTATTATTGTTAATTTTATATTGATTGTTATCAATTATCATTATTATTTTTGGGGCTACCAACATTATGATTATTATTATTTAATATAATATTATTGACTGACTAAAGATTTGTACAATAAACTCACATTATATGATTCATCGTCTTCACATGTATGCAACACTTGACAAGTTCAACCAAGTCTTTCTCGTCTGTGCCCTTTACTCTGGATAGACAAAGCCACTGTAGGTTCTTGGTTTGTTCTCTGATCAGAAGACCCAATCCTCTCATCGTCTCTCTTGATACACTCTTCTTCTCTGATGGGAGTGATGGCGGTGCTGTAAGGTTGACGTGTGTGAGCTGCTGTCCTCTGGTCCGACGAAGACAAGCCGTGATCTGAGGTATGTCTCTCTGCATCATCGATAGTGATAACGATATCTCTCAAGCCAGGAAGCGATGAGAGCAGACCTTCATAGCTTTGTGACGTCACTCTCTCAGCTGATAGCTTTGTGACAGATGGAAGCTCAGGAGGAGATGAAGGAAAACTGAGAGAGGATTCTAAGATGGTGAGATGGTTCAATGAGGTGAAGGATCTGAGGCAGGACCACAACTTTATGGTCATCTCGGTAGAAAGCCGACATGTCTCTACCTGAAGGACAGATAACGAAATACAGAGAGACTACATGGTTACTTCCACGTTAATGCTGTTATGCAAAACCGGGTTGGCTACATAATGAGACCCCCTCTTGTATTAAAGCTTAACGGCGGACATTAAATGAATAATTATAATCGCAGTATACATATATTGACTGGTAGGGCGCGCAGCGATATACGGAAAATGATAACGAGTGAAAATATAACTCACTTGATTAAAACAAAATTGTATATTTTAATCCAGTGTAATAGTATAAGTTATATATGATATAGCCTTGTTGGTAGGACAAGTCTATGGCAACTACTCCGAAAGTATGGATGCCCTGAGAAGTTCACCGGAATGATAGAGTCACTACACACGGGTATGATGGCTAAAGTCAAGGAAGCAGGCGAAACATCCGATAGCTTCCCTGTAAGTAACGGTGTAAAACAAGGATGTGTGTTGGCCCCTACGCTGTTCTCCATCTTCCACTCGGCGATGCTGGAGGAGGCCTTTGCGGACTTTGAGGAGGGTGTATACATACAATCACGTCAAGACGCCGACCTCTTCAATGTCGCACACTTCAAAGCTAAGACGAAGTCTACACAGATTGTCGTGAGGGAACTCCTCTTTGCAGATGACAGTGCTCTTGTTGCTCATACACCAGAGCAGATGCAACATATTATAGATGTATTTTCATCAGCATCAAAGAAGTTCGGTCTACAAATAAACATCAAAAGACTGAAGTACTATTCCAACCAGGGACAGACCATCGAGAGGAGGAGGAGATCCTTGTGGATGGGACAGCTCTAAACCAGGTAGATGGCTTCACTTATCTCGGCAGCTCTATATCCAAAGACGGACGCATCGACTCTGAGCTGGTGAAAAGAATGTCAAAGGCCAGCAGTGCCTTTTTTAGACTGCGAATCAGGCTATGGAACAACCATCATGTCTCAACAAGAGTTAAGTGCAAAATATACAGGGCTATCGTCCTATCCACTCTCTTGTACGGTGTGGAAAGCTGGACTCTTTACAAAAGTCAAGTAAAGAAACTTCACGCTTTCATGATGAGACACCTCCGAGCAATCATGAGAATTACATGGATGGACAAGGTGACCAACAAAGAGATTCAGGGATGCCAGTCAGTTTTACTCACTGGGTCTGAAAAGAAGCCAGAACATGTTAAAGCCCCATATGTGCTGTACAATATAAAACCTGAAAAAGCCTGAAATGGGAAGTTGTCAGGGCCTGAAATCAGGCAAAAGCCTGAAGACTGGCATCTCTGGAGATTCTAGAGCGAGCAAACCTGCCTTCTATGGAGGACCTGCTCATCAGGAAAAACCTACAATGGACAGGCCATGTCATCATGAGGCCCTCTGAGAGTTTACCGAAGCAAATACTATTCTCGCAACTACCCGCTGGCGAAAGAGGGATTGGTCGACCACGGCTTCGCTACAAGGACACGGTCAAGCGGAACCTTAAGCGAAGGCAAATCGAAATCAAGACTTGGACAACCGCTGCAGGCCAGCGAGCTGTATGGAGAACAGCTGTAAAGTGAAAGTGAAGGCGGTCATTGTCGCTTCGCGACAGACAGCTACTACTAGCCTTGATTTCACTTCGTTAAAATTAAATTAATGGTAGATGTCATCTCATGCTTTGTGTTTTTTTTTTTTCTCGAGCAGTCCAGTCTTAGTGTCAAATGTGCGCTGCCGTGAGCCGTGACATTGCAAACAATGGGTACGCGTAGGGTTTTTGGATAGGGTATGACGCAAAAATACGCTTATTTGACTATTATGTTCAAACAGTTCAATATAACCATAGACAACTGACCGGAAGAGAAATATGCCAATTACAATTGTCGCCATCAAAACCACGTGAAAAGCTGTGGCCCAATCACACCTCTGTATCTGTAAGAGCTATCTTTGATTTTATTACTTAAAAAAAGAACATTTATTTGCGTTTTCCCGTCAGGCGCAAATAGTAAATTGCTTTCCTAAATGTTAGTAGTCGTATAGTATAAGTTTAAGATATCTGCTTACCTGGACACCCAATTCTCGATCGAATTTGAAACATCCACTATCAAGAGACCTATAGTATTTGAAAAAGAGAGTTGAAAGCGAAAAAAACACAAAAATAACACAAAAACAATGGAAATTGTTTTGGGGATTCATGACATAACATTGATATCGAACATGGCCTGTGAGTACCCTATGATACTAAAATGCAGAAGGTCCTAGTGAGTTATATACATGATAAAGAGATCATTAAAAATTTAAACAAATATAGCATGACAAACAATGGCAGACGTTGTGAGTAGTAGGCCTACCATGGTAAATGCGAGTTAAAATAAAATAACAGCCTAAAAATGTGTAAATATGTACATTGTCAATATGGGATTCAAATAAGTAGGGATATGAGCAAATTATAATAATGATACTCAAAGACTACCACAACACCCCAATCCCGCGAGATGTCCTTAAGCTGGCCGGGGCGGATTAGACGATTCCCATTGGAAATTATCGCATTGAATTTTTGATATTATTTGCATGCCCCTCCTTTCATCTAACCAATTTCAAATGTATTCTTAATTTCCAGCAGTTTGTGTATTGTGTTTATTTTTACCGATCTTGAATTGATATTTCGTAATACGTTCAAAAGCGCTAACATATTAACTCAATAACATTTGGTGAAACAAAAGCACATACAAACAAACCTATTATTCGCCTCTTATAGTTTACAGTTAGACTTTCTGTTTAATTTTGTCTACTTTGATTTCATTGATAAATGTATGAACATCTACTCGAACTCACTGTAAATGCAGACTATCCAATGCTTTCAAATATGTTGACGACTCGACAAGTTCAACCAAGTCTTCTTCGTCCAAGCACTTCATCCCGGACAGAAAAAGCCGCTGCAGGTTCCTGGTTTGTTCTCTGATCAGAAGGCCCAATCCTATAATCGTCTCTCTCGATACACTCATCCTCTCTGATGGGAGTGATGGCGGTGCTGTAAGTCTGATGCGTGTGAGCTGCTGTCCTCTGGTCCGACGAAGACAAGCCGTGATCTGAGGTATGTCTCTCTGCATCATCGATAGTGATAACGATATCTCTCAAGCCAGGAAGCGATGAGAGCAGACCTTCATAGCTTTGTGACGTCACTCTCTCAGCTGATAGCTTTGTGACAGATGGAAGCTCAGGAGGAGATGAAGGAAAACTGAGAGAGGATTCTAAGATGGTGAGATGGTTCAATGAGGTGAAGGATCCGAGGCAGGACCACAACTTTATGGTCATCTCGGTAGAAAGCCGACATGTCTCTACCTGAAGGACAGATAACGAAATACAGAGAGACTACATGGTTACTTCCACGTTAATGCTGTTATGCAAAACCGGGTTGGCTACATAATGAGACCCCCCTCTTGTATTAAAGCTTAACGGCGGACATTAAATGAATAATTATAATCGCAGTATACATATATTGACTGGTAGGGCGCGCAGCGATATACGGAAAATGATAACGAGTGAAAATATAACTCACTTGATTAAAACAAAATTGTATATTTTAATCCAGTGTAATAGTATAAGTTATATATGATATAGCCTTGTTGGTAGGACAGGTCTATGGCAACTACTCCGAAAGTATGGATGCCCTGAGAAGTTCACCGGAATGATAGAGTCACTACACACGGGTATGATCCGATAGCTTCCCTGTAAGTAACGGTGTAAAACAAGGATGTGTGTTGGCCCCTACGCTGTTCTCCATCTTCCTCTCGGCGATGCTGGAGGAGGCCTTTGCGGACTTTGAGGAGGGTGTATACATACAATCACGTCAAGACGCCGACCTCTTCAATGTCGCACACTTCAAAGCTAAGACGAAGTCTACACAGATTGTCGTGAGGAACTCCTCTTTGCAGATGACAGTGCTCTTGTTGCTCATACACCAGAGCAGATGCAACATATTATAGATGTATTTTCATCAGCATCAAAGAAGTTCGGTCTACAAATAAACATCAAAAAGACTGAAGTACTATTCCAACCAGGGACAGACCATCGAGAGGAGGAGGAGATCCTTGTGGATGGGACAGCTCTAAACCAGGTAGATGGCTTCACTTATCTCGGCAGCTCTATATCCAAAGACGGGCGCATCGACTCTGAGCTGGTGAAAAGAATGTCAAAGGCCAGCAGTGCCTTTTTTAGACTGCGAATCAGGCTATGGAACAACCATCATGTCTCAACAAGAGTTAAGTGCAAAATATACAGGGCTATCGTCCTATCCACTCTCTTGTACGGTGTGGAAAGCTGGACTCTTTACAAAAGTCAAGTAAAGAAACTTCACGCTTTCATGATGAGACACCTCCGAGCAATCATGAGAATTACATGGATGGACAAGGTGACCAACAAAGAGATTCAGGGATGCCAGTCAGTTTTACTCACTGGGTCTGAAAAGAAGCCAGAACATGTTAAAGCCCCATATGTGCTGTACAATATAAAACCTGAAAAAGCCTGAAATGGGAAGTTGTCAGGGCCTGAAATCAGGCAAAAGCCTGAAGACTGGCATCTCTGGAGATTCTAGAGCGAGCAAACCTGCCTTCTATGGAGGACCTGCTCATCAGGAAAAACCTACAATGGACAGGCCATGTCATCATGAGGCCCTCTGAGAGTTTACCGAAGCAAATACTATTCTCGCAACTACCCGCTGGCGAAAGAGGGATTGGTCGACCACGGCTTCGCTACAAGGACACGGTCAAGCGGAACCTTAAGCGAAGGCAAATCGAAATCAAGACTTGGACAACCGCTGCAGGCCAGCGAGCTGTATGGAGAACAGCTGTAAAGTGAAAGTGAAGGCGGTCATTGTCGCTTCGCGACAGACAGCTACTACTAGCCTTGATTTCACTTCGTTAAAATTAAATTAATGGTAGATGTCATCTCATGCTTTGTGTTTTTTTTTTTTCTCGAGCAGTCCAGTCTTAGTGTCAAATGTGCGCTGCCGTGAGCCGTGACATTGCAAACAATGGGTACGCGTAGGGTTTTTTGGATAGGGTATGACGCAAAAATACGCTTATTTGACTATTATGTTCAAACAGTTCAATATAACCATAGACAACTGACCGGAAGAGAAATATGCCAATTACAATTGTCGCCATCAAAACCACGTGAAAAGCTGTGGCCCAATCACACCTCTGTATCTGTAAGAGCTATCTTTGATTTTATTACTTAAAAAAAGAACATTTATTTGCGTTTTCCGTCAGGCGCAAATAGTAAATTGCTTTCCTAAATGTTAGTAGTCGTATAGTATAAGTTTAAGATATCTGCTTACCTGGACACCCAATTCTCGATCGAATTTGAAACATCCACTATCAAGAGACCTATAGTATTTGAAAAAGAGAGTTGAAAGCGAAAAAAACACAAAAATAACACAAAAACAATGGAAATTGTTTTGGGGGGATTCATGACATAACATTGATATCGAACATGGCCTGTGAGTACCCTATGATACTAAAATGCAGAAGGTCCTAGTGAGTTATATACATGATAAAGAGATCATTAAAAATTTAAACAAATATAGCATGACAAACAATGGCAGACGTTGTGAGTAGTAGGCCTACCATGGTAAATGCGAGTTAAAATAAAATAACAGCCTAAAAATGTGTAAATATGTACATTGTCAATATGGGATTCAAATAAGTAGGGATATGAGCAAATTATAATAATGATACTCAAAGACTACCACAACACCCCAATCCCGCGAGATGTCCTTAAGCTGGCCGGGGCGGATTAGACGATTCCCATTGGAAATTATCGCATTGAATTTTTGATATTATTTGCATGCCCCCTCCTTTCATCTAACCAATTTCAAATGTATTCTTAATTTCCAGCAGTTTGTGTATTGTGTTTATTTTTACCGATCTTGAATTGATATTTCGTATTAAATACGTTCAAAAGCGCTAACATATTAACTCAATAATATTTGGTGAAACAAAAGCACATACAAACAAACCTATTATTCGCCTCTTATAGTTTACAGTTAGACTTTCTGTTTAATTTTGTCTACTTTGATTTCATTGATAAATGTATGAACATCTACTCGAACTCACTGTAAATGCAGACTATCCAATGCTTTCAAATATGTTGACGACTCGACAAGTTCAATCAAGTCTTCTTCGTCCAAGCTCTTCATCCCGGACAGAAAAAGCCGCTGCAGGTTCCTGGTTTGTTCTCTGATCAGAAGGCCCAATCCTCTCATCGTCTCTCTCGATACCCTCTTCTTCTCTGATGGGAGTGATGGCGGTGCTCTAAGTCTGATGTGTGTGAGCTGCTGTCCTCCGGTCCGACGAAGACAAGCCGTGATCTGAGATATGTCTCTCTACATCATCGATAGTGATATCGATATCTCTCGCCAGGAAGCGATGAGAGCAGACCTTCATAGCTTTGTGACGTCACTCTCTTAGCTGATAGCTTTGTGACGGATGGAAGCTCAGGAGGAGATGGGGAGAAACTGAGAGAGGAGTCTGAGATGTTGAGATGGTTCAGTGATATGAAGGATCTGAGACAGGACCACAACTTTTCGGTCATCTCAGTAGATAGCTGGCACTGCTCTATCTGAAGCCTAGTATTCTGCAATGACATGCACACATAATTTTTAAACTAAAAGAGGGAAAATAGAATTCCATATCGGTGAAGTAATTGACAACACAAGGCTTAAATGGCACCACTGAAATTCATAATCCGATAAATGATTTAATTCTTTAATAAGAAGAAACAATGATACTTTGCTACAATTTCCTCAGTTCAAGGCAGAGAGGATACCCCTATATCGATTATTTTGAAAGCGAAATGCACGCACCTATATTACCAAAATCTACTCACCTGGACGGCATACCTGTCATTGTTTAGAGAACCACCTCCACTCCTACATATTTTGTGAAAACGAAATGAGGGTAAGAATGTGATTCAATAAGTTATTGGGAAATGATATTACATTAATAAAGAAAAAAAGTGAACTGTACGTCCCCTCTGAATGAGGGTAATGATCATGATTATAAATAATAACAAAACTGATAATAATTATAATAATAATAATAATAATGATTCCAATAATGATAAGAACATCAATAGTAATATATTGTAACAATTATTTTGTCTTCAAAAGCGACATTAGCACAAAGTCTGTATTCATATCTAGATCTACGTACCCCGAATTTAAGTTCGTTAGTTGCTTAGTCTTGACAAACAGGTCAACCAAGGCTTCTTCGTTTCTGCCATTCGCTCCGGACACATGCAGCCGCTGTTGGTTTTTGGTTTGGTCTTGAAATAGAAGACTAAGCAGTCCAATTGACTCGTGAATCAATCTTCTTGTCTGTGGTGAGTGCTGGCCAGGCGTGTAGTCTGATATGAACAAAGAACTGTTCATCCTAGCCCTGGTCTGACCCATAGGCCTGGAGGCTCTGGTGATCTCAAAGTGCTGCTCGTCTCTGCAACATCGATAGAGACCTCGATCTCCTCACACCGGGTACCGATGAGAGCACTCCTTCGTAGCTCTGTGATGTCACTCTCTCGGCTGATAGCTTTATGACGGATAGAAGCTCAGGAGGAGATGGAGAAACTGAGTGAGGAGTCTGAAATGGAAAGCTGGTTCAGCGAGGTGAAGGATTTGAAGCAGGACCACAACTTTTCGGTCATCTCAGTAGATAGCTGGCACTGCTGTATCTCAAGCCTAGTATTCTGCAATGAAATGCAAACAGACAAACCTTTTCACTTTTATATACATTGATCTAAATATTGAGACTAAACGTGTGGACATATAGAATCCCACGTCAAAGAAGCTGAAAGTACAAATATTAAATTGATTTTCATATTCCGATAATTAATTGAGTTCTTTCAACAACAACAAATGCAACTGTATTGCAATTCCCTTTTATAGTTAAATTCAAAGGATATGCCTTTGTTGAATATTTCAAAGCGAAATGCATGCACCCGTATAACAAAAGTCACTCACCTGGACGGTGTTCTTTTTGTTCACAGATTCACCTCCACTGCTACAAAAAATATTTGAAAAGGAATGAATGTGATTCAAGCAAATCTTGGGAAACGATATTACATTAATAAAGAATGCATGTGAATTGTACATCCCCTCTTTACAGAGGTAAATGAAGCAACAATACTAACAATAACAATAATGATAATAATCATATTATAATAATGGTTCAGAATACCGCCCCCATTGTTGTAAGTTTTGTGTTATCTTTTGTTGTATCTCCCAGAGATAACACAGCGCTAATATTGTTGTAAGTTGGTATTCTGAAAATCATTTTATCCCTGTGTTATCTCTTGAAGGACCGCTCTATCTTATCTTTGACCACTGTTGACTCGCCCATTTTATGGACCCTACCAATCAAAATCTATTTTATATAAGCATGATAAGTAGGTCAACCAATAGGAATACTTTATGCCATATTTAATGATGCGCCTAGCGCATATAATCTTGGGCGTAATTAGTTAATTGAGCGCTTATTACGCGCGTCATCATATGCGCTGTGCATGTGGTGGGATCATGAAGACAAGTCACTCTTTCAATTAGTGGTTATAGATGAGATGAGAGCAATAAAATCGTCATATTCAAGCATGTAATTTCTTAGAAAGTTCTCATCTGTGATGTCTCCGGTCAACACACAATCTTTTTCTAACTGTCTATTGGCACGAAGTTGGTTCTGGGCAAGGAATATTGCCGCAATTATATCACCCGAAAGATACAACAACCCCTACCTGTTGTAAATATTGTTGTAAATACCACGCAAGATAAGATAAGATAAAAGATACAACAATTTTCAGAATACCAATTATCTTGTCATATTATCTCCGTGCGCATATATGCAAATGAGGATTAAGCGCCATTTTTGTAATACTACGCACTATTCAAGCGCACAAAGTTTGAGCGCAGGCGCGACCAAAGAAATGAGAGAAAAGATACAACAAAAGATACAACAAAGTTACAACAATGTTCAGAATACCAACTTTATCTTATCTTCAAAGATACAACAATATTAGAGATAACACAGGGTTCAGAATACGGCCCCGGTCATGAAAAAAAATCGCCGCCCTTGGTTGGTACCACTTTTATTTACAATTTTGATGACATTTGCTCTCAAAATAAAGATTTACAAACCCTGTCGGCAAGTTCATATTTTTTCGGAACGGACGCAAACGCCAAAAGACTGCACAAGTTTGCCGATCTTATGTCAATATTTTTTAGCTAGATTTCTAGATCTATTTAAGTTTTAACCTCCAATTCCATTTTTTTTTTTTTTAATCGTCTCGGTAATTTTAGGTTTCTCTTTCCATTAGTCTAGTGATATCAGGCTTTCGAAATGTTACCGATTTGTTGAGATAGCGAACTATGGACTGGTCACACCACCATACATGAATAAAGATCTAGGTCTAGATCTAGATCTACCTAGTAGACCTAGATCTAGTAGTAATAGATCTAGGTCTAGACCTCTAGTAGTAGTATACCTACCCCGAATTATACGTTAGTTGTTTAGTCTTGACAAACAGGTCCACCAAGGCTTCTTCGTCTCTGCCCCTCACCCCGGACACATGCAGCCGTTGTTGGTTTTTGGTTTGGTCTTCAAATAGAAGACTAAGCCCTCCAATTGTCTCTCCTGATTCAAGTTTCCTGTCTGTGGTGAGTGCTGTCAAGTCGTGTAGATCTAGGCCTAGTCTGATATGAACAAAGAACTGTTCATCCATAGACCTACTACTACTATTACTAGCCCTAGTCTGATTCATAGGCCTGGTTAAGGCCAAGGGGGTTGCGGTGGTGATCTGAAAAGTGTTGCTCGTGATCGTCTCTGCAACATCGATAGAGACATCGATATCTCTTACACCAGGTATCGATGAGAGTATACCTTCGTAACAGAATGAAGTCATTCTCTCGGCTGATAGATGTGTGAAGGATGGAAGCTCCGGAGGAGATGGGGGGAAACTGAGAGAGGAGTCTGAGATGCTGAGGGTATGTAGCATCGAAAATGATCCAAGGCAAGACCATAGTCCATTCGTCACGTCGTTAGTTAGAGTAGATCTCTCGAAATGAACTGTCCTAACCTGTTGTTTAGAAAGAGAGAGAGAGAGAGAATTACAGACGGATTTGACAAAGAATATAACATTAATAGTTGATAACTTGTTTTGTTTGTTAAACATTTCATCAATCCAGACTTTGGCATGATCTAATCCGAGAATATTCGGTAAGTAATGGAAGCTTCCTCCCCGACTCCTTTACATTCATAATAAGTAATATATTTATTGGCGGATCCATGCCCCGGCCAAAAAAAAAAAATAGTGCTCACTACCCTCCCACCCCCACTGAGCGAATTTGCGGGAGAAGAAAAAATGTGCCCCCCGTGTAAGAAAACCTGGATCCGCGCCTGATATTATATTCTTCAATGTTAAATGTTCAAATCCTTTGTTTTATAAATACGCTACATGCTTTAATTGACTGAATCTCGTCAATTTCCCTACGATCTTTTTTATTATTATAATGTTCATATCATTTTGCTTCATTCTTGAATGAAGTACCTTGACTGAGGCCATAGTTCGGGTGAACATAGAATAATGATAATGAGTCATACATTTTGATCATTTTATCATGCAGTATGATATATCAAGATGCCGTTAATTATAAGTAATTAATGAATAAAAACTGAAAACTATATTCTTTCCTCTTTGACTTATAGCAGATAGTTAAAGCAGAGAAATGAAAACTGACAAAATCTTTATGAAATTATTATTGTAAATATATGTTATGAAATTAAACTGTACATACCTCATGTTTTAGTTGCGTTGGAAGATTTTTCATCCCAACGACGGTGTAGACAGTTGGTGACTTTAGAACCATACTCCGTGCTGTGACGCATCTTCGAACCAACGAAGACACATTTCCTTCAGCACCCGTGGTCTCTGATGAGCAGTCAAGAAGAATGCGATATCGCTCGCTCTCATCCAAAAGGCGGTTGGAGGAGCGCCTCCATTATTCGTATACAGAGGCTGTTATCCGTGCCAGCCGCGAATCGGATAAGATTCTCGTAGTCACCGATGTTTGCTTTGATCTTGCGCAGTACTCTGTCCAACTTGGAAATCTTCAAACGTAACAGAAAGCGGTGTGTTTGATCAGCGAGGAATTTCCCAGCCGAGTGTTCTTGGGCGAGTTTGTGATAAAACTCAATTGTAGTGGAAGTGGTCTCGATGGACTGAGGAAGGCATGTGATGTTAACAGTCGTCTTGGATACTATCCCAAGCTCACATGCCCTATCAAGGATTGCGGGAACTTTACGGAAATCATGAGGTGTGAAGACTAGTTTTTTAGCATCGTCGAGCAGACCAGTAAGGGCAACTTCGCCTAATTGATAAATTATTTCCTTTAACTTTGTTGGTGTGATTTTCACACTTAACTTTAAACGTTTGTTTGCATAGTGTATTAGAAAAACATTAACCCTATCCAGCAATTCTGTTTGAGTTGTAGTTCCACTGTCCAGCTGGCCCTCGCTCCATAGGTGACAAATCATGAGACAAAATAGGGTGTCTTGACAAGTTCATCAATAAGTGGTTGTTCATCAAGGTAAGCCTTCAGACTTTGTCCGTTACAAGGATTCGAATACGAAGCAAAGAACTTGTCGATGTACTCGGATGTGCTCTCTCGCGAGAATCCTTCGATCCACATCTTTGTGTATACCCTTGGAAGATCATCTTGATTGAAGAAGTTCTCTAGGTGAGGGCGTGTAGTTACAAGGACTCGGCACTCTGGAAATTCCTCCCAGCGAATGACACTGACAATATTGCTCAATGAGCTGCGCTGAACAGAGGAAATACCCGCATACTCATCTAGTCCGTCTAGAATGATGTGACATATTCCCTGATTCTTTCTGATGAAACTCTCCAGACCCTCTGGTGTGAGATCATCAACATCACTTAGAAGCTGGGATTTGATGGCTTCTCCGATCGATGTATCCTGACTTGTGTTTCGGAATTTCACAACAAATAGAAGAGGCAGGTGTTCTAATGCTGACCCCTCTTCTCTATGAACCCAGTCGTAAGCTATCTTAGCAACAGCCGTGGTCTTCCCTCGTCCAGCGGGGGCCGAAATGAGGATTCGAGCTGGTAGTTCGCCATTTACTTTCGTTGAAAATATTTCAGCAACAGAACCCTGGAGTATTTCCTTCTTTTTCGTGTCTTTTCCACGACCGTCCTTCTTCACCATCGTGACAACCGTGTGCATATCTTCGAAATCAGCATAATCACTTTGATTCCACGGTGTCATTTGAATTTTGCACAATTGTTTTCGGTACTTATTCTCTAACTTTTCGCGACATCGCTGAACAGTCAATGATTCCGAGATCTTCTTACTGTAGATATCTGGAATGATACAATCATATATAACACCGAATATCTTATTATACTCTAATGATCTATTTACCCCTTCCCAAGGCTTTTGGGGAGGATTTTTGTTTAGATTCTCGTTGAAATTCCGACGATTTGCCTCTTTCCCATATATGAAGCAAAGGCCTAGAAACGCACTTAACGCTGCTGTTATCTTTGATTAGACTGTATAGATTAGTCAGCCGGAAAACTTTCTCTCAAATCGATATTGAAAATCATGGGTTTATTTTGTCCTTTTAAAAGATCTTTTTCAAACAAAATGCACAGGGCGAAGGAACATGAAATAACGGATGAAGGAAGTGATTGTAAGCAATCTAGCACTGATAGACCCACCTGGATTACTGCGTGTCCCCTTGAGATGTGTATCAGCAAGCATGACTAGCTTAACGTCAATGAGAGCTTGTTTCAGTCTGGGATGCTGGTCGCAAGGCTTCACGGTCTGTCTCCAGTCAAAGAGCATCTCACGTGTTCCCTTACAAGTCACCCGTCCTTCTATCCTGTTGGTCTCTGTGTATCTATTCATTTCTGCGACCTTGAATCCGAGTGTTCGTCCTAAGGCCTCCATCTGCTCACCCGTCTCGATGTCTTCAGCCAGCTTGGAGAGAAGATCATCGGCAATACCTCCATGTGCCGCCATACCTAAGGGGAAAATGAACAAAAGTAAAGATCAAGAAACTTATTAGGAACATATAGCTTCTTTATAGTGGGACAGTAAATCAATGTTGCATATCAGCAGGTCTGCAGTCATCATGGTAATGTAGCAATTATCTTTCTCAGTGTGTGTGCGGGGGTGGGGTCTTCGAAATGTTAAGAATATCTTTGTTGCGTTTAAGCAGAAAAGTAGGATATTGACGATCGAAGTATAGGTAATTTGAAACCTTAATTACAAAGAAGTATAATAACAAATAAAAGAAGAAAACCAGAGAAAACCAGAGATTTATAATATACGGTCCAGACAATGGCCTATAAACCTAATTGTTGCCTTTTACGCAATGCCGGTTTCATTTTTCGTGATGCATTAACAGAGGCAGTGCCCCCACTTGTTTAAGTACCTGAAAAGTGCCCCTTCTTACAATAACAAGTGACCCATTTTCTTTGTAATAATAATAGTTCCTTCCCACATGTGATTACTGCCCCTTTTCATTTTTAGTAGGTGCCCCTTACCCTTCTTATAAGTGACCCTTTTTAACTCTGATGAGTGCCCCCTTTCCTTTCTGGTAAGTACTCCCTACCCCTCTTCTTAGTGACCCTTTTCACCTCTGATGAGTGCCCCTTTTCATCTCCGATAAGTGCCCTATTTGTCTTGAAAAATTCCCATATATATTTCTTATAACAATAATAATAATAAAGATTGATTTATTAAGCGCATAATAAACGGAAGTTTCTCTATGCGCTTTACAAAGTAAAACATAAGCATGTACAAGTATATTTAACTAGTTACAAAAACGAAATACAAAAGCCTTAAACTAAAGACATGTAGCTAAAAGTATTAATTCATTAAGAGCAAAGTTAATACAGATAGCAAATATCTATGGCAGATCAATTAGAGTAACATATTTAATGATAATACATTAATTAATTGCAATGTCAAGAATTACAAACGACACAGGTAAGTTTTGAGAAGGGTTTTGAACGTCTGTCGTGTGGGAGCCTGATGGACATGCAGAGGGAGCGAATTCCAGAGAGTTGGAGTTGCCCTTGCCCATGTATGACCATGTATATATCCAAAGTGTCACTTCACAAGTTGCCTGTTTGCATTCATTTTTAACCTCCGTCACATGTCCTTCTACTTTAAAGCAACTGAGGGCATTTGTTCACAAATTTCCCTAAAGCTACGCTCACTAATATTCATTCTTTCATGAGGTTATGTTCAAACCCCAATAATATTTGATATTGATTTTATCTAATAAGATTCGAACCCAAATGAATCTTCAAACCATTATACACTAAGGCAAAGCCTTGTGCTGAAGCAGTATCTTGGATTACGTGATGAGACATCCTTGTAGATGATCCTTTTTACATTGTGTTGATTCAAATATAGGGCTATGTATACCAATGTCTCATTTCATATTTTTCCACTTTGAGATTACCCTATGTACAGAGGCGGCGCTCCAGGGGCAGGGGCACAGGGCCCTCCCATTTTTTCAAGTACCCAAGAAGTGCCCCTTTTTACATGAAACGTGCCCCTTTTACTTTTACAAGTGCCCCTATTAATTTTTAAAAGTGCCCCTCCCCTTTCCACCTGTGATAAGTACCCCTTTTATTTTGCAATAAGTGTCCATTTTCCATTCTCATAAGTGCCCTTTTTAATCTCTAGTAGGCGCTCCTTTTCGGGTACGAGAAGCGCCCTTTTTCACTTTTAATAAGCGCCCCCTTCACCTCTGATAATTGCCCTATTCAAACCTGAGAGATGCCCCTTTTACTTTGACAAGTGCCCCTTTTCCTTTGTAAGAAGTACCCCTTCCCCTTTTAATAACTACCCCTTTTTAACTCGGATAAGTGCACCTTATATTTTCACATGTGCCCCTTTCCTTTCTAATAAGTGCCCCTTTTCCTTATGATAAGTGTCCCCATTAAAAAAGCCCCTTCCCCTTCTCATAAATGCCCCTTTTCACCTATGCAAATAGTCCCTTTTTATTCTCATAAGTGCCCCTTTTCATCTCTGGTGAATGACCCTATTAAATTCTGAGAGATACTCGTTTTACTTTGACAAGTGCCCCTTTTCCTCCTGGTAAGTGCTCTTTTCATCTCTAATAACTGCCCTTTTTATTTTGACACTTGCCCCTTTTCCTTCGTAATAAATGCTCTTTTTCATCTCTGATAAGTGCCCCGTTTATTTTAATATGTGCCACTTTTTCTTTTTAATAAGAGCCACTTCCCCCTTTTCATAAAATCCCCCTTTCACCTCCGATAAATGCCCGTATTAAATCTGATCGGTGCCCCTTTTCTTTTAACAAATGCACATTTCCCCTTTATTATTAGTGCCCCTTTCTCATTTTCATAAGTGCCCCTTTTCATATGCGATAAGTGCCCCTTTTCACCTCTGATAATTACCCTTTTAACAATGATACGTGCCCTCTTCCCTTCTTATTAGGAACCTATCCTTTTTTCATAAATGCCCCTTTTCACTTCTTATAAATGCCCCTATCAAAATCTGATGGGTGCCTCTTTTCCGCCGACAAATGCCCAATTCCCATTCTCATCAGTGCCTTTTTCATCCCTGCTGAGTGCCCCTTTTAGGTGTAAGACGTGCCCCATTTTCACCTCTGATAATTACCCGTTGTACTTTGACATGTGCTCCTTTTCTTTTCTAATACGTGTCATCTCTTTCGATAAGTGTCCCCTTTTCCTCTCACCATTAAACGTGCCCCTAATTTCAAGCGACTAAGAGCAGTATCCCGCAAAGCTCGCTCGCTACGCTCGCTCGCATTTAAAGATGTTATATTTATGTTACTTATCAAAGGTCTTTTCAGACTTCTGTTATGAGAATGTGCTTATAACCCCATCAGGATTTGGTTTTTCCCCTTCATAAGATGTAATTTTTCGCACTGCGACCTCACAAATCTTAATTGTTTTCCTCGCTCGCTTTGCTCGCTCGCAAATGATTTGTCAGACCATCACACCCAACTGCAAGGTATGATGCTTAAGCAATATCTTATACGATGTATAAAGAGGAACAAATATTGAAATCATCCCTGATAATGTAATCACAATAATAGGGGTATATACCAATGTCTAAAAGATTGTATATTTTTGCTTTGAGATTTCCCTTTGTAGATTTTTTTCCAGAAAGTGCCCTTTTTTGTTGGTTCCCCCCCCCCCACTTTGAAAGTCGCTCCGCCGCCTCTGCCTATGTAGGTGCCTATTTCCCCCCAAGGTGCCCTCTTTAGTTGGTGCCCCCTCCCCACTTTGAAAGATGTTCCGCCGCTCCTGTGCATTATACATATATAACAATACATTTATCGATAATGAAATAATGCATTACCTGAAAGAGCAAGTATAGGAATAAAGCCAAATGGTAACCAAGGAGAAAACCATGTGTAAATAGTACAACAACAAACAAACATAGCCTAAGGGAGTCATGGTTCATACAGTTAGGATTTTGTAGCTCTTTAAAATAAATGAATACTTACTAAACATTGATTTTAGTATTAATACTGTATAGTTTTTGTCAATTAGAACTTTCAGTAACAATGGCTGCTCTTGGCACAGCAGAGGTCAAGTTCAGACAAGACACGAATTGCAAAAGAACAAACATAGACTCGCAAATGTAGCAATCGACATTTCATTATTTCCCCATTTATCTGAGATATCAAATGAGATGCATAATTCGGCGCATCACATGATTCAATTCATGATTCAATATTCAATTTTTTTAATCAATGCGTTAACTCATGGGCAACCAATGGCGGGAGTGCTGTGAGACTTTGTTTGTTGGAGAGGGTCACTATATTATGAGAAGCAGATTTCTGTAATGTTGTAATCTTACACGCAGATTTTGAGGTAAGTTGAACAAATGAAATCAAAGTATGGGTGTTTTTCTCTGTGGCAAAAGATACAGACAGTAAAGTGTGTGTTTTGTTCGCAAGCGTCACTCGCTCCCAAAAATCGAAAATGGTAATTTCGGGAAACAAGGTGCCCGAAAATCTTTAGGCAACAATGTACCTAGATCTACAATTGTCATAATTTTACTATCTAGGAAATAAAGATGTTTAAATGACATTTGTACTTTGTCCCATTTGCAGGCCAAAAAAATGAAAAGGTTAAATTCCAACGGCATTTGAAAGACAATACTAATTTAGAACTTCCCTTAAAAAGGGGGGCTTGAAAATGTCTTTAAGTGGGAAAATAACGACTATTAGTTGTCGAATCGACTTAGGAGCTATAGAGCCAGTAAGTAATAGTCTGATTTTTCAGACAATTGTACCGAATGGTCGTACGTTTTATGCTGCGCAAAGATTCAATCAGTTTAGTTTTGGCCATTTAGAAGTGGGTTATTGATGTAGACAAATGCTCATGTACCCTTTACAGCTCATTTTATGTATGTTATTACCAAAGATGAAAAAAAGCCAGTCAGTCACTCAATAGTGTCTGACAGTGAAGTCTAGCAAGTAAACGGGTTTCCTTGCATAATTTGAATATTAGGACACTGCTAACGTTTACATTTCACAGATAGGACATACATGACATATTCATAATTCCTGCAAAGTTCTACAGAATTTGATGTTACCTGCAAAAGGGACATCGTATCTTTAACTAAGTGGTTTAACCTGTTCGTTTAATCCTTTTCACAGCCCGAATTATCTCTTTATCTTAAACCCAGTGTATTTTTTATAACGTAAAACAATACTTAAGATAATCAAAGTGGTTCTTCTTGCGAGTGAGCAAATTTCAGAAACACGTTTTTGGAAAGAGGCGTAAGCCCGATTGAAAAAAAAGGTCGATAAAAGTAGAAATTCTTCAAAACTTCGATTAGGTTGCCTCGTTTGCTTGTCATTAGCTGTTGGCTTGTTTTTACTCAACACCCACCCCTTGAGCTATACAGGTAAAATTAAAGTTACAATTTTTTTGTTTTTCCTATTTTTGGGGCGAGGGGAGGGGTAATAGCTGCAGCAGGTGGGGGTGGTTATAAAAGAAGAAGACTAGTAGTAGGCCTAGTAGCAATTTTAATAATAGTAGTGGTAGTAGAAGAGGTTTTGTAGTAGTAGTAGTAGTGGTAGTAGTAGTAGTAGTAGTAGTAGTAGAAGTAGTAGTAGTAGTAGTATAGTAGTAGTGGTAGTAGTAGTAGTAGTAGTAGTACAAGTAGTATGAGGAGTTGATGTTGTAGAAGTAGTAGGCCTAGTAGTACTGGTAGGAGTAGAAGTAAAGTAGGTCTAGTGGTACTAGTAGTAGTAGGGCTAGTAGTACAAGTAGTAGTAGAAGTAGTAGTAGTAGTAGTAGTAGTAGTAGTAGTAGTAGAACTAGTAGAGTATCTTTAGTAGTAGAGTTAGCAGTAATGGTAGTAGTTTAGTGGCATAGTGGTCGTAGTTTTAATTATAGTAGAAGTGGTAGAATAGTTTAAGTAGTAGTAGTAGTATTAGTAATAGCAGTAGTAGAAGAAGTAAATAGTAGTATAGAATCGGAGTAGTAGTAGCAGTCAGGCGTGGTAGTAATAGTAATAATCGCAGCATTAGTATATGGTCATTAATGTATCTATAAACTAATGTTCCGGAACGATGTAGCATGTCAAAATAATAATTTCCCCGACTTATGCGGCTAGGGGCCGACAATCCATGAAGAGTTTAGGGAGTTTTCCCGCTTGATTTTTTTTGTTTAGGGGATGCATTTGGTTACTTGTAAACTATACGCACATTGCCTACAACGGTTTATTATTGAAAATCACTTGGGAAAGACGTTCACTTTGAAAAATTGTGAGCAAGATAATAAACAGCTTGATTCAAAGCATGAAACATTTTTCTCATAATAATATTGGCAGTATTATAGGACCTATATAAACATGTATTTCTATGAACTCGGTGTAATTCAAGCAAAATTGTACCTTCAGATAGTCTATCACCTAAATCATCAAGTCGTAATTCATTGAGTTTGCTCGCCAGTATGGATCGAGTTTGGGTGGTGTCTCTTTGAATCGAATCTATATAGGCGTGAAAGAAAGAAAGAGATTAATTGAGAAAGAGAGATAGTTTATAGGACCCTTAGCTACTGCAGGGCTTAAATTAATCCAAGGCCACCAAGGCCATGGCCTTGGATGCCCTTTTGATTGGCCTCAATGCCCCTCTCATTGGCCTTGGAGATTTTGTTGTGCCCGTTCCAATTCTTCCTATTTGTGCTGTAATATAGGAATGTGCCCTACAGAAAAGTGGCCTTGCCCTAAAAATATTGAAATTTAAGGCCTGCTACTGGAAAGTGCTTTTTTGCTCTAATGTTGGCCGTGGGTGTGACCTCAACGGACTATTACCATGGTAACGGATAAATAACATTGGAATTTTGGAAAATTTCATATGTTTGTAATTTGGAAAGTTAAAAACACATTAAAAGCATGTCAATATATCTATTTCAAGTTTTTCAATTGATTACAAATGTAACTTATCACAGTTTTCAGTCATTATTTAAAATACTGTTGCTATGGAAACAGTGCGAAAAATTGATATTAAGTTACAGTCAATAAGAAATAATATGATCCCCTTGGATACATGAATGACATTTACAACTTTCATGTAAGGGACTATCGATAATATTTTATTTTTCATTTTCATTAAAACTTACACTATTAAATACATTTTTTTTTGAGCAAATATTATAGCAATAATAATATTAGTAATAGAAATAATATCAAGAATACTACAACAACTATTAAAAATAGCAATAATAAATATAATTGTGTTTTTGAATATCCTATAATTATGAGATCTTCTTTTTAATCATTAGATGGGCTGGTATGCTTACTATCTGAAAATAACATACTGCAATACTTTCGACTGAAGTGTAATGTAGCAAATATTGGGTTCTAGGGCAATTACCCCCTGGGCAATCACCCCCCGGAAAATTACCCCCCGGAAAACTACCCCCAAGGACAATTACCCCCCGGAAAATTACCCCCCGGAGAATTACCCCCGAGGACAATTACCCCCAAGGACAATTACCCCCGAAAATTACCCCCGGAAAATTACCCCCGAGGACAATTACCCCCGAGGACAATTACCCCCGAGGACAATTACCCCTGAGGACAATTACCCCCGAGGACAATTACCCCCAAGGACAATTACCCCCGAAAAATTACCCCGGAAAATTACCCCCGAGGACAATTACCCCCGAGGACAATTACCCCGAGGACAACTACCCGCTGAGGACAATTACCCCCCGTGGACAATCAGGATTCAATAGCAAAAGACGATCTGACACATTGAGAGATGGCTACGAGCCCATAAAATCCCATGCATGAACCCACATTCGTTCAAATACTATATCACGTTATCTTCCTCATTACTGCACATTTCCCTTTAATTATAATTTTTGCAACACCAGTGCGGTTGCTGTTTTCCACGAAGGATGTAAGTTTTAGGTAATTGTCCAGAGCGTCTCAAAATGCATGGAAATACATTTCTCTGGAGCAGCGTTATTTCAACTTTTTGTTAGTCACGGTACCCTCTTAAGAAATGAAAAGTTTCTCCCAATCCCAAGGAAAAGTTTCTCCCAATCCCAAATTCTTCACAGACTATTTATTTTGTATCACTCTGGCACTCGTCAAGTGCTATGAAAAGTTTCTCCCAATCCCAAATTCTTCACAGACTATTTATTTTGTATCACTCTGGCACTCGTCAAGTGCTATGTACACACGTATGGGCACATTTGTTTCTTAATTTATCAACGAGCAAGAATAAAAAAGGAGAAGACATTTTCAAACTGGTAAAAAAAATTAGTTTGTAATCAACACACTAGAAACGATTTAAATTACTGTATGCGTGCACCTTGCCGCCGAATGTTCATGAATAATATACATATATTGACTGCCTAGAGGGACAATATAACATTTGACATCCTCGAGGGGAGTTATATTTTTGTCGGGGGACATATATTTTTCCGAAGCGCGTAGCGCTGAGGAAAAATATAGTATTCCGAGACAAAAATATAACACCCCAAGGGAAGTGAAATTTTATATTGTTCCCGAAGGAAAAAGTCAATATTTGTTATATTATGATGACCTATATCAGATACAAAACAAGATAAATAGACAAATTAAGGAAATAATAGTTAGAGAATTGTGCCGACTCACCATTTTTAGTTTCATTATAGAGCTAGAGGTCTAGGCCTAATTGTAGAATGCTTTCTTGATTCCAGTGGCAGTGTCAGATGTTAAGAAATCCGCAAATTTGTGGTGAAATCATTACCATCATTATGGTGCTGTAGACTAGATAGGCCTAATTGTAGAATGCTTTCTTGATTCCAGTGGCAGTGTCAGATGTTAAGAAATCCGCAAATTCGTGGTGAAATCCAACTGTACATTATTTCTAAACAGAAACCATCTCAACTAAAGTGAACGCAAATTCCAACTCCGCAGTAAAAGTTTGGATTGTAACACGAAAATAATGAAAAATCCAGTTATTCCTAGTCTCTGTCTAGTCTCTAGATAGTCTATGTACATGTAGATCTAGATCTAGTAAAATTCAGATTAGATCTAGACCCTAGGCCTAATTTAATACTAATTGTAAAAGTTGACATTACACTTATAAAAATTGTACTGCCTCTTCTTGTCCAACCAAGGCTAGCTTGTTAGAGACAACATTTATTTGTGGTGATGACTGAGATTGTGAGTTTTGTGACGATGCAGTTTCTTCTGTATTTTGTACCGACACGAGAGCTGCAGTACTACTGCCACTAGAACTAGTACTTGGTCCTGGTCCTGGTCCTGGACTAGTAGTAGTAGTCGGATGAATGCTAGCATATGGAAAACTTTGGGGCGAATTCGTTCATAAAATGGATTGCTCACCGGCTCGGTCAACTCTGCACAGAGCTTCGCACCAAGTCCCGCAGTGTGCACTGGCGCGTAACACAGATCGCTGGGTGCGTCCATTATGACAAAATAGGGAGAATGGGTCTTGTTCATGACATGAACATAAAACAAGGACGATTTTATTTGCATGTTTATGTCTTTTAATGAAATTCTAAGACGACACAAAAACAATAACAAGACTTTAAAACTGTTGAAGATTGAATTCATATCGATAATTCAATATCAAGGAGTTCACTAATTATATATTTAACCCCACAATCAAATGGAACATTCCTCTCTCAGGGTCTGAAGTTTACGACGAACAATTTTACAAAATCCTTTGTGTTTCTTCATGGTCACTGGCAAATTACACAACAAGTCCATGATGTATCACCATTTAATTATCATTACTACAGTCTACATGTCTTCTTCTTTCTATATTTAAGGTTAAAACTCACATATTGATAGAAATAACTACACAAAATGGACAGGTTCGAAGAACATTCCGAGAGGAGACATGCTGTTTCAAATCACATGCAACGCAAATGTTCGCACGCTAATGTGTACGTCTATGGAACTCGTGTAGTGTGGCATATGTCATGCTCTTGCGCAAAAGGAGCATACATGAGAGACAGCAAATCATTGGATGCAAAAGTGCAACCTTTTCCTCTTATCCAATCAAAATGAATGATACATTACTGGAATCGTTAAACTCTCTGCTTTAATTTGATATGCGAGATGGTGCGATTCGGCCATCGAATCAGTTCTACAGCCAAGATAAGTATGGAGAGTTGACGGATTTTGGGCGAAAATCCGTTGACCTCCATAGAGAAAGTGTCGTGAAAGGTTTTTTTTGAACATTTTAAAGCAAAAAGTGCAACCTTTCCCCACGAATGAAATTATTTCTAATTTATATCATCTTAAAGAGAAAACATTGAACTTTAAAATTCAGGCCGAGATGGTATTAAAAGTGGGTTCAGTTAGGCTATTGCTGTGATTTAGCGTAGGTAATGCATGAAATGGTAAGGAATTTCACGTGTTGTAGCTCACGGTGCGATGCGTGCGGAGCAGATGAACGAAAGTTTTTCATATGCAGTAGCAGAAGTGGATGGTGCTGTAGATGGGCCAGCTATTTCATCACTCATTGATGAAAGGCATCTGCTCATGCGTCTTTTTTAGCTTCATCGACATAGGAGTAGTGCTTGAGGCTAGTTTCGGACTTGTGTCCGGATACGGACATTATGTGTCTGGCTTCGAATCCACTTGCGTCTAGGACATGAATACTCAATAGATGTTGCGCGTAGGCAGTGCCAGTGGTTTGTGTAGACTTTTGATGTCTGTGCTTCAAGAGATATTTTCTTCATTTTCTCACCCAAAGTGTTCTTGCCTGCGGGAGAATTGTAGTACCACACTTGCTCATTGCTGTCCACGCTCGTCTTTGGACGCTGAAAAAGTCACTGCATGCTGGATTAAGATGAGAAACATACCTTCGAAATGCTTCAACAGGACAGTCCGGCTTGTGATTTTCATTCATCCTTCCTTGTTGACTGCGCGAGTCATCGAGTGATTCTCCTCGATGATTTTTTGTCAGTTTGTCACTGGCAAGGTACATATAGACCTCTATCTCTCATTTGTTGAATCAGTCACGACTACAAAATCTGTTTTGGAAAAACTGCGTAAGTTTTCTCTCCCACGATTGCACAAATGCATCATAATGTCGATGAATACTTTGTTCTGAAGCCCGCGGGGAGTATTTACATCCGTTGCTGTTGATGACTTGATTTTCAAAAAATCCTCCTTTGAAATGGGATCTTTGACATCAACAGACCCTTTTCCTTCCTTCTTTAGTTTTACGAGAACGGCGTGAAACATGTCATTGGCTTCTTTGAATTGTGGGTCATTTACAATGTCAAGCCCGAAAGCACTCACTTTTCTGAAATGTCTCTGCAATCCATATCGCAGTGTTATCATGGACCGCTTACTGTATGATTCACCATTCGATCTACGAACCTCCGCATAAAATGATCGAAGAAAGTTACTCAGTTCAATTGCTGTAATTGTTTCTGAAATCGTTAATCCTTTGTGTTCACTGTAAGCTTCAGCACATTCTCAGCTACATTAATGACTTTCTTAGTAGAACGGGAATCTTTTTCATCAATTATTTTGTCCAATTCTTCCTCACCTAGCGAAGCGAATCGGCTCGTTGAAGCTGCCATTTTGACGAAAACAAATTTATTGCAATTTCGTATTTCGCGCTGCAATGCAATGCTTATATATAATTGTGTGCGAAGTGGCGGTGTACGTGTGTAGTGCATTGAACTTTTAGTGTGAGCTTGAGGTATTACGTAAATTACGTCATACCTCTGGATATAACGGCGTTATATTCAGAGGTATGACGTAATTTACGTCATGTTGGGAAATATAACGCTTCTCATCCTTGTAGCGATGGTCATGTGATAGCATTTTGACCAATCGCGCATCAGTATCGATATAGGAAATTTAATATAAAGTGATATATTCGGTCATGACCTTGATACACGAATATGAGGATATTTGGGCCTCTCGTTGCCCCTATTTATCATGTTGCTAAATGAAATGATTGTGGTAACAATGTAATTTCGAAATAAAAGATATAGTATATATTCAGGCGCCTTGCTGTCAAAATGTTGTCAGCGAGCGAAGAAGAAAGACACTCTCATGTAATTACATACTCTAACCGTTTCTGATATTTGTTTTTCACAAAATCAACGTTTTCCAAAAATGTAACTAACATTCTCTTGCGGCACCCCGGTTGGAAAACGCTGCTCTGGAGTTACAAAATCAAATGAGATGAGATGAATGTACCAGAGAGCGGATATTTTTTTTGACATGGCACCGTACATATAACTTGAAGGCAATTTCTATTTCAAAATAAATTACTGTACAAGAAAACATATTTTACTTCAGCATGACAACAGAAACATTTATATATAACGTGAAGAAAACCTTAATTTTGGATCATGGATGAGGGCCCATTATACATACAAAGACAAATACACGATCAGCTGAATAAAAAAGTTACAGAGGATGCATAAATGAAATCTTACATCCTAATTTCTTAGTTGTGCATTGTTTGTGAGACTGTAACGCGTACTCATGTGCGCGCAATATATTGTTAAATTTCTAAGAAATGTAATTTCTGTACTTTAGTCGATGGCAGAACTACGGGGGAATTGGGGAACCTCCACCCCCCCGACATCGAATTGAATAATTTGAAAAGACTGAAATGAACTTCATAAATAACTAAGAAAAAGAAAGTTTTTGAAATTATCTGTAAATAGCAATTTGGAGAGAAGCTCGCATAGTACGTCACAGTGTTGCAAATTCCGCGGGGGTGGTTGTCCTTTGGGGATAGTTGTCCTCGGGGGTAATTGTCCTCGGGGTAATTGTCCTCGGGGGTAATTGTCCGGGGTAATTGTCCTTGGGGGTAATTCTCCGGGGTAATTGTCCGGGGTAATTGTCCTTGGGGGTAATTGTCCCTGGGGTGATTCTCCGGGGTAATTATCCAGGGGTAATTGTCCTTGGGGGTAGTTTTCGGGGGTAATTTTCCGGGGTGATTGCCCAGGGGGTAATTGTCCTGATACGCAAATATTGGTTAACATGTCCAGTGGCGGATCCGGGAGGGAGCACATGGGCACATATCCCCCCCCCCCGAAAAGGGACTTTCTTTTTAGGGGAGGTTGTTTTTATTTTGCTTTCTTTTTGTTTTCCTTTTTGTTTATTTCGGTACAGGATGGGTGGGGAGGGGGTTGTCAGAGAATCTTTAGCCAACTGGCAAACAAAATATACATAAACGGTTTTTGTAAATTTGTTCACCTCGGCTGATTGCAAGTACCGGTGGCGGTATAGAGGTCTCTTCATCACCCTGCGCTGAATCGAAGTGTAGCGAGAATCTTCTAAAGTTAGACACTCAAAATTTTGTTGTGAACTCGATCATTATGTCGACAGCTATGGTGTTGTCAATTTGCTTTCTTGATAATGCATACTTGTTTATATGATCGTGTCTATATACCTGTTGTTTTGAGACATTTACCAAATGATAAATAAAAACACTTTCATACTCCTTACTTCCTAACAAATCCACCTTCGTTATTTTGTAGCTAGCTACAAAATAACGAACGTGGTGGCAAGATGGCCTAGGAGCACTCATGATAGCAGAATATTGAGGGTATGTGACAGCTTTATCAGCATATCTGATCACTAGTATCATCACTGCCAACATCATAATTATCATCCTACTCATCATTAAAATCATTACCATTATCACCATCATCATTATCATCATCATTTTCAATATAGTAATACATATTTGCTCTTTTTAATTGCATGCTGGTATCATTCTTTTGGCCTTTATTAATAATCATTAATATCCTGTTGATATTAAACAAACAAGTCAACGCAAAGCGTAGCATCCCCTCGCAGGGTACAAATGGCCTATATACGTCAGAACAAGTTACCTCCATTAGACTATACTATTAAATTACTAGGCAAGGAAATTAACCACATTTTCAAATATATGATTAGGTGTTTTTGCATATTTAATGAGCTCTGACCTTTCACCTTTGACCTACATACTCGGAAATTGAACTTAGTCTGTGTTTTGATACCATGTACCTTCATATCAAATTTGATTAAAATCCGTCAAACATTATTAAAGTTATCGAACGGAAACCAGATTCGCATATTTAATAAGCTATGACCTTTGACCTACATACTCCTAAATCGAACGTAGGCTGTGTTTTGATACCATGTATCTTCATATCAAATTTCATTAAAATCCGTCAAACATTACTAAAGTTATCCATCGGAAACCAGATTTGCATATTTAGTGAGCTATGACCTTTGACCTACATACTCCGAAATTGAACTTAGGCTGTGTTTTGATACCATGTACCTTCATATCAAATTTGATTAAAATCCGTCAAACAATATTAAAGTTATCGATCGGAAACCAGATTTGCATATTTAATGAGGTATGACCTTTGACCTACATACTAGGAAATTGAACTAAGGCTGTGTTTTTGATACCATGTACCTTCATATCAAATTTGACTAAAATCCGTCAAACATTATTAAAGTTATCGAACGGAAACCAGATTCGCATATTTAGAGAGCTATGACCTTTGACCTACATACTCCGAAATCGAACTTAGGCTGTGTTGATACCATGCATTAAGCTTCATATCAAATTTCATTAAAATCCGTCAAACATTACTAAAGTTATCGATCGGAAACCAGATTCGCATATTTAGAGAGCTATGACCTTTGACCTACATACTCCGAAATCGAACTTAGCCTGTATTTTGATACCATGTACCTTCATATCAAACTTCTTTAAAATCCGTCAAACATTACTGAAGTTATCGATCGGAAACCAAATTTGTTACGAACGGACGGACGGGCGCACGGAAGGATGGACGGACAGCAGCGTTTCTATATCCCCTCCGACTTCGTCGGCGAGGGGATAATAAAAGAAAGTAATGTCTGATGTCTTTCTCAATTGGTTTGCTATGGACCAAGATAAGCCATAACTATGGTGGCTCCTAAGGGACACGCAAACGCAAAAATTTGACGTATACGTATGCAACAAATTTCTTGTCTTTTACGTCCAAGACGTGAAAATCAAAAAAATTGACGTATACCTATGCAACAAATTTCTTGTCTTTACGTCCAAGACGTGAAAATCAAAAAATTGACGTATACCTATGCAACCAATTTCTTGTCTTTTACGTCCAAGACGTGAAAATCAAAAAAATTGACGTATACCTATGCAACAAATTTCTTGTCATTTACGTCCAAGACGTGAAAATCAAAAAATTGACGTATACCTTTGTTTGGTAATTTTTTCATTTTTCTGTACTCAATGGCCCTGAAGGGACACGCAGACGTGAAAATCGGCTGGAAAATCTGCGTCCAATATTCACGTCTGCGTCTCACACGCAGACGTGAATATTTGACGTGAATTTTTTTTCAGTAAGCTGAGCACCTACTAGCTACATGCATATAGTGCCTAACATTTCTGTACCAACATTTCTCGCCTGCCGCCGCAGATGTGATGCGAACGAAGATTTTCTAAATGTCAACAAAATGCCTTTTGTGCAGCCATCAAATGCACAAATCGACTCGTGAAAGGCTCCTTGAAAACATTTCACAAGTAAGTGATCATTTCATTTAGATATTACAAAAATTAGCGTTTAAAGACTGGTTTCATATGATAATCTAATCGTCGCGACATTGTACTATTTGTAGTCTAGTTTTCGCTTGTAGTCCCATCTGCTTGTTTTTATGACTATGTGTGAATATTTGTAACTTGGCTGGGCCTGGCCTGGCCTGGGGAAGGGGAAAGCCACAAAACATAAGTCATAAAGTCATAAACTGAATCCAATCAAGTGGGGATATGTGTTGGTACTTGGTTAGGTGTGAAAAGAAGAAAAGATAGGCAAACACATAAATATTTAGTCATTTTAGTGCTACTTCTAGCTCGAGAGCCTAGCCCTAGTATTACTATTAGTAAAAACCATGTTGTTAGACTAGTTTGTTGACACTGACAGCTTGCTCTCTATGTCAGTCAGTATGTTGGTGAAGCCTGAAACTGAAAGTGAAACAAGTACTGAGTTAGGGTCTAATAATTCAGTCATAACAAATCTAAATAACAAGAAGTCATTGGTTATATGTCTGCGCATAGCCATAGCATAGGCATAGCGACGTTGTGTGTGCTATACTTGTAGTTGTAATTGTATAGACCCCTACTTTTAATTTTTTAAGAGAGATATTTTGATATAGATTCTAGAGGTCTAGACTCTAGATCTTATTACACGCAATTTCAATTTGTTTTGACAATTAATATAGATCTACCTTTCACTAATAAGCGGAGGGCCAAAGTCAAATATCATGCTCGGTTTTTGAGTTGCCTGCCACTACCGCATAAACTAAGCACACCTTGTTTATTTGAAAGATTTTATCATAATACACAATATTTCAGAGGTGTTTTTTTAAATTTGTTGCGAACAATCCTAAATCGGAGGGGCGTCCAAAAAGCGGCCCTTTGACAAAAAATAGTATTTTGTGAATTATATTTTAAGGGAACCTTAAACCACCATGAGTTTGGTGTCATATGAAAGAGAATTAAATGATCTAAATTTTGATACCAATTTCAATGAAATTGGGATTAATTAGCATTGCAAATTTAAGTAAAAAACATGATTTTTGTGATTTTTTCCAAATATTGAATTTTATCAATAATCGTTATTTTACATATATCAAAATTGGAGAAATGCATTTTTTGTAACTTTCCAGGAATTTACCCATATACAAGGATAATATTCTGTGAAAAGGAAAAGTGTATATGTCTCTTCAATAAAAAGTTATAGCAACCCAAAATTATTGATTCGATTTCCACAAAAACAACATTTTTGCCCACATGTGTATTAACTGTATGCATGTACGTGTATTAGTGTATTGAGGACCTGTTTGGCGTGTTTACATTGAGTTTTAAAGATAACTTTTGAGTAAAACCTCTAATCACCATGGATTTGGTGTCAAAAGATGGATAATTGAAATATCTTCAAGTTGATAACAATTTCATTGAATTATGTAGTGTGTGAAATGTAAATTTTGAGCCAAAAATTGTTTTTTTGTAGATATTTTTTCCTCTAATTTTGGCCAGTATTTCGGTATATTAACTGGACAACAGTGATTGAACATTTAGTGGTGCAGAAAGTTCAAGGGATTTGGAGTGCTGACTGCAATTGATAAGTACTTCTTGTTTACTCTGGGATGTTTCCCCTTCCAGCCGCTTGACATAATCTTGCCCATGACCTAGACAAGTTAGTGCATCTATCAACATGAATATAATATAGTATCGCCATGTTTGGTTTGATGGTTTATTTTGCCTGACTACTAAGAAAACATGTGTATGCTTGTAAGAAACTAGGGTACCCACATTCGTAAGTCCTCTCTGAGGAATTTTGGAATAATGCCTTGCCAAAGGGCACTAGCGAGTAGTGAATCCACTTCACATGGTGTCGCCTCCTCACTCCTGAACAAACCTCCTGGCATTGTGATTGATCCTATGTTCTATGTCCTGACAAGATATTGGCATTATCCTGGCTGTCCAGAACGCCAGCCAAAAAGGGAGTCGAGGCTGGTACATGGATAGATTCTGTTTAATTATCTACCTTATCTAGACTTGCTATGATGCACACCATGTTATAACGTTAAGAGTAATTAGAAGGATACTCAGAGAATGAAGGGGATGCTGAGAACATTGTTTTTTAATTTTTATTCAGAAAATCCAATTCTCATTTAAATCAGCCAATGACCTAAATAAAATTTTGAAGAAAATGGAAAGAAGGCCCAGCTTACAGGCCTATCGTGACAATGGGAACGGTGTGGGGATTTTTTTATCCAGGCAAATAATGATGCATTTTTCCTTTTGAAAAAAATGTTGGATATATCAAAAATACATGTAGGTTAGAAAAGAGTCCTTTCCACATCATAAAAAGTCTGAGATTTTAATCACCAAGACATGATTATAATGCAAAGAAGTTCTTAATTTTGAAGAAAATGATGGATAAATGCAGCATTATGCATGTATTATGGGGTGAGTTTGGAAGAAATCTTGGAATTATTAATTCCTTAGTTTTGGTAACGTGTACATCCTGGAACATCCTGGAGATGGGTTTAAGAACGTTTCACCAACTCCGCCACCCCAATTTGAAATAGTAATGAGATTTAAAACTACCAAGATGTGTTTAGAATGCAAACTAGTTCTGAATTTAGAAATAAATTAAGGCATAAGACATGAAGACAATGTTTATAATGGAAATGGGTGTGGGATGAATGTTTGAGAATTGAATCACCATGTATGGTAAATAATAAAAATGCATTTATGTAAATAAGAAAATGACATAGTTATTCATACAAACAAATCCCTAGAATTAGAATTTCCTGACCAGATTGAAGAATATTCAAGAAAAAATGGCTCATTAGATTTTAAAGATTTTTCGTTATATGCAAGGATACAATGTTTATCAAACTATTGAGTTGACGTGGTGTCAACCCCTCACCCCCCTCTCTTTTCTCTCTCTCTCTCAATCGACGCATGTGCTTTACTTTTACAAGGGGCTTCCGCTGACAACTGCCAGTGACAAATTTGTCATTTTGGGTAGATAAAAGATACACGTATCCTATAAGGAAAGATCCAGAGACAGATTGGCCGTGGGGAGTTTGGGAATTTTCCCCACGAGCAGCTCTTTATTTTGGTTGGATCAAGGTCCAGTCGATTTGTGGTCTGAGGGCCACTTGATATATATGCATCTTACATATTCAGTGGGCAGGTCGCATAACACTTTAAAAACCAATGTTCAGTCCCAGTCTGCCCCTGGAAACATCAAATAAGTTTTGTGTCAAAGACATGATGTAGAAAAATAAAAGGCCTGTCTAAATGTTGTAGTCCTGTTGTTATCTGGTTATTCGATCTTTCGACAAAGCTGTAAAAGTTTTAGTTGCTTAAGGACATATAGTGGATAGGAATTTTAAAACAAATAATTAATTTTACCACATTGAAACAGCATCCAAAGATATATTAAATTCATGTTGATAGTGAAGTTGTGCTAGTGTGATCGGAAGACGTCCAAATTTAGAAAGAAAGGCGAGTTAAGGCAATTTCATAATGTCGCTCCTTTCTGCTTAGGCGAATCAAGGTGAATAATGAAATATATATTAAAACAATTTAGGGGTAAAACACTGATGTGCGAACCCTTCCTTTTCAGAACCACAAGAAGGCCTGAGTGACTCCCGTGCGGGAAATATTCAGAAATGAAAATAGGAAATTCATTCCCCGCCCACCCCTTCGAGCAATACCCTAAGCCTTAGTTATAAGTCTTCATTAAATTTTTCATTAAAATGTATAAGAGGTTTGGGCGTTCATAAACATTTACCCTCCGAAAAATGGACCTTTTTTAAATAAGAGTACCTTAGGCCAGAAAATCTATATACACATTGCTTTTTGTACATAAATAAATATCAATGCAATAAACTGTATTCTAATGCTTGTAAATTAAGTAATGTTTTCTATATTAACGCAAATAAAAGTATTTATATGTGTTTTCTTCAATAATAAAAATAAAAAATGTTTGGCTCAGACTTGATATCCACATGTATTGAAAAGAATTTACAGCACATTAACGCTTCGGCTTTATGCATGGTCTTCTGAAAAATTACTTGAGGATTCACAAGACCGCCATGTCAGTTTTATGGGCATCCCAACAATTTTTCTGAGGGTTCAAGAGACCTACATTGTTGGTCTCGTGGCTGTTTATATAATCCCAGCTAAATCACAAGCATGATTTTTTTAAATGATCTGTCTTTGATTATGTTCAAATATTTGTCTTTACCATGACAAGATTGTACTAAGCGGTCAGATGACAGATGGAAGGGGGGTGGTGTCAAATAATAGTTAATTGTGTGTGGGGAGGGGATGAGGCACCTGCCCATGCCCCCATTTTCTAAAACATCACAGAGTATAGAAATACTTATCAATTGCACTAAGCACTCTCCTGGCCTAATCCTTTTAACTGTCTGGACTGTCTGCATTACTTTGTTCGTGTTCATGGACTAACTTGTCTTGGTCATGGGCAAGATTATGAAAAGAGGCTGGAAGGGGCGGGGTGGGGGAGCAACTGTCAATGCCCACATTTCCTGAAACATCTCAGAGTACAGAAGAAATACTTATCATTTGCAGTCAGCACTCCAAATCACTTGAACTTTCTGCAATACTAAATTTCCAGTCACATTTGTCCAGTTACTATACCAAGATACTGGCCAAAATTAGAGGAAAAAATATCTACAAAAAGCACCTTTTGGCTCAAAATTTACATTTCACACTCTACATAATTCAATGAAATTGATATCAACTTGAAGGTATTTCAATTATTCATCTTTTGACACCAAATCCATGGTGATTAAAGGTTTACTCAAAGTTATCTTTAAAACTCGATGTAAACACACCAAACAGGTTCTCAATACACTAATACAGGTATATGCATACAGTTAATACACATGTGGGCAAAAATGTTGTTTTTGTGGAAATCGAATCAATAATTTTGGGTTGCTATAACTTTTTATTGAAAAGAGATATAAAGCTTTCCTTTTCACAGTATATTTTCATTGTATAAGGGCAAATTCCTGGAAAGTTACAAAAAATGCATTTCTCCAATTTTGATATATGTAAAATAACGATTATTGATAAAATTCAATATTTGGAAAAAATCACAAAAAATCATGTTTTTACTTAAATTTGCAATGTTAATTAATCCCAATTTCATTGAAATTGGTATCAAAATTTAGATGATTTAATTCTCTTTCATATGACACCAAACTCATGGTGGTTTAAGGTTCCCTTAAAATATAATTCACAAAATACTATTTTTCGTCAAAAGGGCCGCTTTTTTGGACGCCCTCCGATTTAGGATTGTTCGCAACAAATTTAAAAAAACACCTCTGAAATATTGTGTATTATGATAAAATCTTTCAAATAAACAAGGTGTGCTTATTTTATGCGGTAGTGGCAGGCAAACCCCTCTTTTCTGACTTTGGCCCTCCGCGGCCCCAGATCTTGCCATATTTTTGGACATCTGCATCGACTAGCCTATCTGCATGCTGCAAATAACCTTGCATTAGTTGCATACAATACATGTCATGATGTGAGTGACATGCATACGCATCCATTAGCATTGACTACTATGCTTTGCTGGAGTGAATGACATGTAGCTTTGGCTTTTGCTTTTGAAATGCTTTGCTTTGTAAAATTGATCTGGACAGGTTCATGCAAACTGTCACTATGCTGTGATGTTAACAAGATTATGTATTGCAAATATTAAAAGAATGCTTGATGGGGTACGTGTTTATTTTTTGAAATAAAATCAAACAGCAAAAATTGACCAGTTAATTTTGTTATCATTGTCTGGACACACATCCCCATGCTATCATGCATACAAATAGGACAAAGGCAAATGCAATATAAAAGGCAAATGAAATGAAGATGTTCTCAGCATCCCACTTATCCTCCATTATCTTGTTTTCTATTAATTTCCAGGTTTCCCAAAGCTGGTCCAGCCCTTTTGAAAGAATGGCTTGTCAAGATGAGGAGGGACAAGTGGACACCAAGCCAGTAGTCCACCGTGTGCTCGGACCACTTTGAAGCAGAGTGTTTTGACCGCATTGGCCAGACAACCAGACTTCGCCAAGGTGCTATTCCAACCATTTTCCTCTTCCCTGATCATCTGCAGAAGGTAAACACCAAATGAATGCTAAATTCTCTTGTGGTAATGATTAAAGATGAAACTTGTGAAATTTGATAGATTATTTGAATGTTTCCTTTATTTAAGAAAATATTGTATGGTGAGAGCTAGAAGGGTGTTAAATCATATATTTTAACACAGAGTTAATTCCCTTCTGGCTCTCAACAGATGATTATAATTGTTCCAGTAGTTAATTAATTTCAGTTCAATTCAACTTTCAATTCATTTCCAGATGAGTGGTTTGAATCATAGAAAAGTTCTTCTAAAAGAGTTTGCATTTCAAATCTTAAATGCATATTTTACTCATATATTGTGGGAATGTAAACTGATCTGGTCCAAAGTATGTATCCCTTTCCAAAAGAAACCAGTAACACCAATTTAAAAATGCAATTTCAATTTCATAAATGTAAGACAACATTTGAAGGCATGATGTTTCTGCTGTATATCGGCATATCCATGAGAAGGAACAGAACATTAAAAAAGAAATATGTCTTTATGAATATCATTTGCTTTACTTCTGTCAAGTAGTATGCAGGTTTATGTTGTCCATTTGCACATAAATGAACATCTTTGTTTATATTTAAAAATCTATCTGAAATGAAAATATAACCTGAGTTACTATAGAAATGCCAATATAATGGCTGTTATATTTTAAGGACAATGATTAGTGAAATCTGTGAATTTTCGGAGAATTAACCATTTCTTTTTCCAAACTATTTTCATCTTTAGACTGTTAAGAAACGCAAGCCTCCAACAAAGCCTAGAAGCAGTGAAGACATGACTAGTCTTCCTAGCACATCAACAACTCCACCACTCCTCATGGCTCACAGGGGCGGATCTAGATTTTTGCTAAGGGGGGTTGACCCAATGACGATGCGGAGATGTTTTCCCGGCATCTACTAACACAATGGAGACCATAAAAAGCAGTGCATGATAGCGTCTTTTAAATCAAGTAACAGTTTAATACACAGTTATATCCAGAGTTATCATGTGTTTGGTTAAGTTACCAGGGGGGTTGACCCAATGACGATGCGGATACTGTGTGGGTCTGAACACATGATGGCGTTTTTCTATGCACATCACATTTTCACTTGGCAGCCCAAGGGTTTAAACCGTCCACGAGTCCGAGCAACGTAGCGGCTGATGTTTTCCTGGCATCTACTAACACAATGGAGACCATAAAAAGCATTGCATGATAACGTCTTTTTAAATCAAGTAACAGTTTAATACACAGTTATATCCAGAGTTATATGGTTAAGTTACCAGGGGGGTTGACCCAATGACGATGCGGATACTGTGTGGGTCTGGACACATGGCATTCTTCTATGCACATCACATTTTCACTTGGGAGCCCAAGGGTTTAAACCGCCTCTCGACTAGTGTTTGAAAAAGGACAACATTTTGTTAATTATTTCATGTGATATTCAACATTTGTTTATAGTAACACAACTGTAAAGTGGTCTTCAATGAGCTGAACTAAATGCATTTTTTGTTGTTGTTTTGTTCCAAAGTGATGTATGAAATTGTGTTAAACAATCAGAGAATCAATATCATTTTTTCTTTTCACTGTATAGTATTAATTAAAAATTAAAAATGTATAACATAATCTTCATGAAAAACGGTTTATAAATATTTAACTACATGTATGTAATTTCATAAGTCAACTTGAGATGTATTTCAGTAGCAATTGAAGAAAGTAAACATTAATAAATTATAAAACAATTCTTTACATTTCGTGAAAACAAATGGTAATAATAATTTTTCCGTTGTGTCATGACTTGCATGCTTGGAAATGGATTTATTGTGGTAAATGCCAAGAAATTTCGAATACACATAGTACAGAGAGAAGGGGAAGGGAGGGAGGAAAGGAGAGAGAGAAAAGAAGAGAGGGGAGAGACAGATTGGGAGAGAGAAAGGAGAAAGAGGAGAGAGAAAGGGAGAGAGAAAGGGAGAGGGAGGCAGATTGGGAGAAAGGAGAAGAGAAAGGGGAGGGGAGGCAGATTAGGAGAAAGAGGAGAGAGAAATGGGAACATTGGGAGAGAGAAATACAGAGGGAGACAGAATTGGGATAGAAAGAGGAGAGAGAGGGGAGAAAGGAGCTAGAAAAGATCGAGAGAAAGGGAGAGAGAGAGTGGTGAGACATTAAGAGAAAGGGAGAGAGAGAGAAAGAAAGAAATAGAGGAAAAGGGTGTGATAGGAGGGGGCAAATGGCAACAAGATGCACAAAAGAAGTAATTGCTTGGTACAGGCAAAATATGTTTACAAATATCAAAGCGTAATGTATCTAGGCCTATGTATCTATGTCAATTTTAGACCATAAAATATAATGAAGTGGTGTACAATCAGGAAGCTGTATTCCTGGTACAATTAATGTCGAGATAAAGCTGTTTAAAAACATAGCAAAACAAACCAAGATACACTTATCTTCCTGCATGGTGCTCAGCTTACTGAAAAAAAATTCACGTCAAATATTGACGTCTGCGTGTGAGACGCAGACGTGAATATTGGACGCAGATTTTCCAGCCAAAAAAAATCTGCGTCCAATATTCACGTCTGCGTGTCCCTTTCTGGAGGCGCAGACGTGAATATTTGACGCAGATTTTCCAGCCGATTTTCACGTCTGCGTGTCCCTTCAGGGCCATTGAGTACAGAAAATGAAAAAATTACCAAACAAAGGTATACGTCAATTTTTTTTGATTTTCACGTCTTGGACGTAAAAGACAAGAAATTGGTTGCATAGGTATACGTCAATTTTTTGATTTTCACGTCTTGGACGTAAAAGACAAGAAATTTGTTGCATAGGTATACGTCAATTTTTTTGATTTTCACGTCTTGGACGTAAAGACAAGAAATTTGTTGCATAGGTATACGTCAATTTTTTTGATTTTCACGTCTTTGACGTAAAAGACAAGAAATTTGTTGCATACGTATACGTCAAATTTTTGCGTTTGCGTGTCCCTTAGGAGCCACCATACATAACTGTACTTATTTTGTTTTGTTAATCACATTTTGCAAATACAGTAATTATGATAAATTTCTTCATAATTCAATACACAGAACGGTGCCATTGGACAGCGATTTTCAGACGGAGATCTGCCTAGCCTCTTGGTTGAAGATTCCGGCTACCCTCTCCAGTCCTGGCTAATTACATCACTACGGGACCCACTATGCAATGCTGAAAGGAATCACTACAGGCAAGTACTCAATTCATCACAATCACTAAAATCTTAAAGTGTTACACATAATCAGACAGCCCTTTAATGATTTAAAGTGATGGAATGTATCAGTTCAATAACATAATACCAATTATATTGGTATGAAGTACATTTTAAAATTGCCACATAGATCATAATACCAATGCGCTTTACATACATGTATAGATTATGTTTTTTTAAATATAAATAATGTATAACAAAACAAGATAAATAAATATATAAATTATATAAATAGTATATTACTATATTTGTACCAAATGAATACAATTGTAGTTCAAGTTTTATCATAATACACAATATTTCAGAGGTGTTTTTGTTTTTGTTTTTTGTTGCGAACACTCCTAAATCGGAGGGGGCGTCCAAAAAAGGGGCCCTTTTGACGAAAAAAAAAATATTTTGTAAATTATATTTTAAGGGAACCTTGAACCACCATGAGTTTGGTAACATATGAAAGAGAATTAAATTATCTAAATTTTGATACCAATTTCAACGAAATCGGGATTTATTCACAACGCAAATTTCAGTAAAAACATGATTTTTGTGTTTTTTTTCAAATATTGAATTTTATCAATAATCGTTATTTTCCATATATCAAAATCGGAGAAATGCATTTTTTTGTAACTTTCCAGGAATTTCCCCATATACAAGGATAATATTTTGTGGAAAGGAAAAGTTTATATCTCTTTTCAATAAAAAGTTATAGCAACCCAAAATTATTGATTCGATTTCCACAAAAACAACATTTTTGCCCACATGTGTATTAACTGTATATGCATACACGTGTATTAATGTATTGAGGACCTGTTTGGTGTGTTTACATCGAGTTTTAAAGATAACTTTTGAGTAAAACCTCTAATCACCATGGATTTGATATCAAAAGATGGATAACTAGAATACCTTCAAGTTGATATCAATTTCATTGAGTTTAATATGTAGTGTGTGAAATGTAAATTTTGAGCCAAAAAGGTGCTTTTTTGTAGATAATTTTTTCCCCCTCTAATTTTGGCCAGTATCTCGGTATATTAACTGGACAAAAGTGATTGGACATTTAGTAGTGCAGAAAGTTCAAGGAATTTGGGAGTGCTGACTGCAATTGATAAATACTTATTCTGTCCTCTGGGATATTTCAGGAAATGTGGGCATTGGCATTTGCCCCCACCAAGATATTTGTTCCCTCTAATTTTGGCCAGTATCTCGGTATATTAACAGGAAAAAAGTGATTGGACATATTTTAGTAGTGCAGAAAGTTCAAGGGATTTGGAGTGCTGACTGCAATTGATAAGTACTATTTCTGTATTCTGGGATGTTTCAGGAAATGTGGGCATTGGCATTCCCCCCACCAATATATTTTTTCCCTCTAATTTTGGAACTATCTCGGTATATTAACAGGAAAAAAGTGATTGGACATATTTTAGTAGTGCAGAAAGTTGAAGGGATTTGGAGCGCTAACTGCAATTGATAAGTACTTCTTCTGTACTCTGGGATGTTTCAGGAAATGTGGGCATTGGCAGTACCCACCCCCTCCCCTCCCACCCCTTCCAGCCGCTTGTCATAATCTTGACATGACTCAGACAAGTTATTGCATCTATCAACATGAATATAATATAATATCGCCATGTTTGGTTTGATGGTTTATTTTGCCTGACTACTAAGAAAACATGTGTATGCTTGTAAGCAACTAGGGTACCGACATTCGTAAGTCCTCTCCGAGGAATTTAGGAATAATGCCTTGCCAAAGGGCACTAGCGAGTAGCGAATCCACTTCACCTGGTGTCGCCTCCTCACTCCTGAACAAGCCTCCTGGCTAAAATCCTATGTTCTATGTTCTGACAAGATATTGGCATTATCCTGGCTGTCCAGAACGCCAGCCCAAAAAAGGGAGTCGAGGCACATACATGGATAGATTCTGTTTAATTATCTACCTTACCTAGACTTGCTATGATGCACACCATGTTATAACGTTAAGAGTAATTAGAAGGATACTCAGATAATGAAGGGGATGCTGAGAACATTGTTTTTAAATTTTGTATTCAGAAAATCCAATTGCTCATTTAAATCAGCCAATGACCTAAATAAAATTTTGAAGAAAATGGAAAGAAGACCAAGCTTACAGGCCTATCGTGATAATGGGAACGGTGTGGGGATTTTTTTTATCCAGACGAATAATGATGCATTTTTCCTTTTGTAAAAAAAATGTTGGATATATCAAAAATACATGTAGGTTAGGGAAGAGTCCTTTCCCACATCATAAATAGTCTGAGATTTTAATGACCAAGACATGATTATAATGCAAAGAAGTTCTTAATTTTGAAGAAAATGATGGATAAATGCAGCATTATGCATGTATTAAATGGGGGTGAGTGTGGAAGAAATCTTGGAATTATTAAGTCCCTGGTTTGGGTAAAGTGTACATCCTGGCACATCCTGGAGATGGGTTTAAGAACGTTTCACCAACCCCCGCCACCCCAATTTGAAATAGAAATGAGATTTAAATGTAAAACTACCAAGATGTGTTTAGAATGCAAACTAGTTCTCAATTTTGAAATAAATTATGGCATAAGACATGAAGACAATGTTTATAATGGGAATGGGTGTGGGGTGAATGTTTGAGAATTGAATCACCATGTATGATAAAGAATAAATAATGCATTTATGTAAATAAGAAAATGACATAGTTATTCATACAAACGAATCCCTAGAATTTGAATTTCCTGACCAGATTAAAGAATATTCAAGAAGAAAAAAAATCGCTCATTAGATTTTGAAGATTTTACGTTAAATGCTATGATACAATATGCTTATCAAACTCTTCAGTTGACGTGGTGTCAACCCCTTAACCCCTCTTTCTCTCTCTCTTTCTCTCTCCCAATCGACGCTTGTGCTTTACTTTTTACAAGGGGCTTCCACTGACAACTGCCAGTAACAAATTTGTCATTTTGGGAAGAAAAAAGATACACGTATCCTACAGGTATAAGGAAAGATCCAGAGACAGATTGGCCGGGGGGAGTTTGGGGAATTTTCCCCACGAGCAGCTCTTTATTTTTGGCTGGATCAAGGTCCAGTCGATTTGTGGTCTGAGGGCCACTTGATATATGCATCTTACATATTCAGTGGGCAGGTCGCATAACACTTTAAAAACCAATTTTCAGTCCTAGTCTGCCCCTGGAAACATCAAATAAGTTTTGTGTCAAAGACATGATGTAGAAAAATAAATAGGCCTGTCTAGATGTTGTTATCTGGTTATTCGATCTTTCGACAAAGCTGTAAAAGTTGCTTTAGGACATATAGTGGATAGGAATTTAAAAACAAATAATTAATTGTACCACATTGAAATGGCATCCAAAGATATATTAAATTCATTTTGATAGTGAAGTTGTGCTAGACGGTAATTGGAAGACGTCCAAATTTAGAATGAAAGGCGAGTTAAGGCATTTTCATAATGTCGCTCCTTTCTGCTTAGGCGAATTCAAGGTGAATGATGAAATATATATTAAAACAATCTAGGGGTAAAACACTTATCTGCAAACCCTTCCTTTTCAGAACCACAGGAAGGCCTGAGTGACTCCCGTGCGGGAAATATTCAGAAATGAAAATAGGAAGTTCATTCCCTACGCCCACCCCTTCGGAGCAATACCCTAAGCTTTAGGAGTTATGAGTCTTCATTAAATTTTTCATTAAATGTATAAGAGGTTTGGGTGTTCATAAACATTTACCCTCCGAAAAATGGACCTTTTTTAAATACGAGTACCCCAGGCCAGAAAATCGATATATACACGTTGCTTTTTGTACATACATGTATATTTATGAAGCAAATAAATTTCAATGCAATAAACTGTATTCTAATGCTTGTAAATTAGTAATATTTTCTATATCATATATATTTGTTTTTTCTTCAATATTAAAAAAGAAAAAATGTTTGGCTCAGACTTGATATCCACATGTATTGAAAATAATTTACAGCACATTAACGCTTTGGCATTATGCATGGTCTTCTGAAAACTAACTTGAGGATTCACAAGACCGCCATGTCAGTTTTATGGGCATTCTGACAATTTTTCTGAGGGTTCAAGAGACCTGCATTGTTGGTCTCGTGGGCTGTTTATATAAACCCAGCTAAATCACAAGCAGGATTTGTTGTTAATGATCTGTCTTTGATTATGTTGAAATATTTGTCTTTACCATGACAAGATTGAACTAAGCGGTCAGATGACAGATGGAGGGGGGGGGGTGTCAAATAATAGTTAATTGTGTGTGGGGGAGGGGGTGAGACACCTGCCCATGCCCCCATTTTCTAAAACATCACAGAGTATAGAAGTACTTATCAATTGCACTAAGCACTCTCCTTGCCTAATCCTTTTAACTGTCTGGACTGTCTGCATTACTTTATTCGTGTTCATGGACTAACTTTTCTTGGTCATGGGCAAGATTATGACAAAAGGGGGGGGGGGGCAAATGCCAATGCCCACATTTCCTGACACCCAAGAGGACAGAAGAAGTACTTATCAATTGCAGTCAGCACTCCAAATCCCTTGAACTTCCTGCACTACTAAATGTCCAATCACTTTTGTCCAGTAAATATACCGAGATACTGGCCAAAATTAGAGGAAAACATATCTACAAAAAAGCACCTTTTTGGCTCAAAATTTACATTTCACACACTACATAACTCAATGAAATTGATATCAACTTGAAGGTATTTTAATTATCCATCTTTTGACACCAAATCCATGGTGATTAGAGGTTTTGCTCAAAAGTTATATTTAAAACTCGATGTAAACACACCAAACAGGTCATCAATACACTAATACACGTATATGCATGCAGTTAATACACATGTGGGCAAAAATGTTGTTTTTGTGGAAATCGAATCAATAACTTTGGGTTGCTATAACTTTTTATTGAAAAGAGATATAAACCTTTCCTTTTCACAGAATATTATCCTTGTATATGGGCAAATTCCTGGAAAGTTCCAAAAAAATGCATTTCTCCGATTTTGATATATGGAAAATAACGATTATTGATAAAAATTCAATATTTGGAAAAAAATCACAAAAAATCATGTTTTTTACCTAAATTTGCGATGCTAATTAATCCCAATTTCGTTGAAATTGGTATAGAAATTTAGATAATTTAATTCTCTTTCATATTACACCAAACTCATGGTGGTTCAAGGTTCCCCTAAAATATAATATAAGTATACAAAATACTATTTTTCGTCAAAAGGGCCCCTTTTTTGGACGCCCCCTCCGATTTAGGATTGTTCGCAACAAATTAAAAAAAAAAACACCTCTGAAATATTGTGTATTATGATAAAAAAATTTCGAATAGTAGTGGCAGGCAAACCTCTCTTTTCTGACTTTGGCCCTCCGCTTAATAATATTGCTGTTTACAACATCACTTTACTAACGTAATAAAGGAAGAATAAGGCTTGTCAAGATAATATCTGTAGAATATATTATACTGATATTTACAAATACATTTTCTTTAAGGTTAAGTGTGATTGTAATAAAGTTCTTGAGAGATGTAGCATGTACGATGGCTTGCAAGAAATGATTCTTACAGTGTTTGATTTTGTATTTATTATAATATTTATGATTATTATGTATACAGGGCACACTGCAAAACACATTGAATAATAAATTCAGGTGTCTGATGGGACAAGGGATCCAGATGTCTCCAGCAAGAGCTTGCGACATCATCACTGCCTGTGCCGTGCTCTTCAATATCGCAAAAGACTTAAAAGAACCTGAACAAGCAATCAAAGTGGAACCTGATGAAGTGTCACAACAACCCGCAGACCAGAACCAGCTGACCGGCATCGCTCTTCGAGCAGAACTGATTAATAACTATTTTTCATTAATTTTAAAAACTTTTCTGCAAGGACTATATAGTTAATTTACATTTTACTCCTAGTAACCCTTCCAAACACATTATAGTTAAAGAGGATGTAGTGCTTATATTTAGGGTATATTTTAATAATTTAAATGACACAAAAATAATTGTATTGAAATAATTCATTCTACTTTGAGCTTAACATCAACTTTTATCTCCAGTTCAGTTCTTTCAAATCTTTGCGATGTTTAGAAGACGAAAATGATTGTATTCTCTTTTTAATTACGGGTCCGAATATTCCCATATTTACCTTCCATTCTATCTGTGTGAATACACAGAAAAGTAGGGATGAACAAATGTAAATGTATATATATAATGCTGTATTTTATAACAACAACATACAGTGATCATAGAAAAGTTGTTCTGATCTCCTAACTTTGATTAATTTTAGTTGGTTAAGAAACAAAGTTTTGTCAGGTTAGAGGTTGACTTGTATCGGTCTATGGAACTTGTTAAACACTGCAATTTACCATCTTCCCTTAAAGGTAGAGTATACATTTAAAGGCTGAAAATATAAACATGTGTAAATCTGATAGTAAACGAAAGATACAACCATCTAAAAACTCCTCTTAAAATATCAGAACTTGAAATTGACTTTGGAAGTATATCTACTTAGGGTCTAATATTTCAGATACTTGTACTGCACAGTTGTATGTGTTGTGCCAAGTAAAAGACTGATGCAATTTCATTTTGGTCATTGCAAGAAGTGGAATTATGATGTGTACATATTGACATTTACTCTTCACATACACTGTTAACTTTGACAAATAATTGAGTCATGCACTCAACAGAATCTGACAATAAAGTCTAGCAAATAAACAAATTTCTTTGTTTTATTTGAATTCTAGGTCACTATTAACTTTAAATAGACAATATATATCTGAAATAATTGTGATTCATGCGGAGCATCCCCTCGTCGGGTACAAATGACCTATATATTTAGCAATGTTTGCATATTTAATGGGCTATAACCTTGACCTTTAACGTAGATACTCAACAACATTACTTACGTTATTGAATGGAAACCACTTATTCGCATATATTATAATTAGGTATTTTTCGCATATTTAACGAGCTATGACCTTTGACCTATATACTCCAAAATTGAACTTAGGCTGTGTTTTGATACCATGTACCTTCATATCTTTTTTTTTCATTAAAATCCGTCAAACATTACTAAAGTTAGATGCTGCTTATAAGTATATCGGCTTGCATGGTGATGTAGATATACAGTAGGCTTACGGTTGCACCATTTGAGAGAAAGGGGGATTGGGAGTCCTTCAAAGGACTGTCGGTAATCACTCCACTCCTGACGATGGATAGTGAACCTGTTCGAATCGTCGAGCCCCTCCTACTACACATTCTCTCCAACCGGCGCTATAGTTCTCTTTATAACTATAAGCTCAAGAAAGATTACCAACAGTCCTTTTCAGCATAGGCGTCAATCCAAGGGAGGGTGGGGGGACAGGGAACACGTCCCCCCGATTTTCCTAGGGGACATCATTTCAAATGCCCCCATGTTTTGTCAGAAAAGAACGGGGGCCACCAATTTTGCCCCCCATTTAGATTACACTAACCACCCCACACTGAGTGAAATATCGGTCGGCGCGATTTTCACATTTCCGGGGGTGGGGCAAAACAAAAAGACTAAAATGTAGTGCTCACTACCCCTCCCCCACTGAGCCCCACGGTCGGCACGATTTTCAAATTTCAGCCCCCTCCCTATTGGAAAATCCATGTAATTGTGTCCCCCAATACTCAAGCTCGAATTGACCCCATGCTTTTAAGGACTCCCCAATCCCCCTTTCTCTCTCACATGGTGCAACCGTAAGCCTACTGTATATTACTAAAGTTATCGGACGTAAACCAGATTTGGGTATTTTGCATATTTAATGAGCTATGCCTATGACATTTGACCTACATACTCCGAAATCAAACTTAGGCTGTTTTTGTTATACCATGTACCTTCATATCAAATTTCATTTAAATCCGTCAAACATTACTAAAGTTATCGAACGGACACTAAATGATCTAATAATTAGCCTTTTTTTGCATATTTAATGAGCTATGACCTTTAACCTTCGACCTACATACTCCGATATTGAACTTAGGCTGTGTTTTGATACCATGTACCTTCATATCAAATTTCATTAAAATCCGTCAAACATTACTAAAGTTATCGAACGGAAACCTGACTTGTTACGGACGGAAGTACGGACGGCAGCGTTACTTTATCCCCTCCGACTTCGTCGGCGAGGGGATAAAAAACTGTTTGCTGAGTGGTTCAATGTTACATCAGCGTATCTGCTACGGTATAAGAAGAAATTCCTGAAAATATCCTTTGAATTAAACGTTCCCGGATCTATAACATCAAGTGATGGATTATTGTCCATATAATCTTTATACACTGTTGCTCATAAAGTTGGAATATTTTTTTAAAACAAAATTTATGGAATAATTTTGACAATGATTTATTTTTAATAGATCTAGATAATAGTTTACATTCTCAGATTTTATTGAGTACTAATTTGTAAGTGTTTGTTTTGAGTGACTGCATAAGCATTTGTATGCTACTATGCTAATCAACTAGGGGACCTACGCCGTTAAGTCATAACTGACAGTAAATGAGGATTGATGCCTCACAAAAGGGCAATAATAATAGCAAATCGACACGGTTTTGATCCTGGGGCCTCACAGATACGAGGCCATTACTTTGCCACTGAATCACGACTGCACGCACCGGGGGCTAGGGTAGGGGGCAGCCCCACAAATATAAAAAACAAAGAAAATTCAATAAATTATCAATAATTCATTGCATTTTTCCCCGGTCCCCAACAGGAAAAATTCCTCTGTGCGGTCATGCATTATGGTTCAAGGCATGGCCACACATATAATACAACTCTTCTTCTCTTTTATTTATGTTCTTGTATCTAAGTTGAGGGCTGCGGGCACGTCAAGCTACTTTGCTTATGCTGTAGCCCTCCTGCATCTAATGTATGTTAATTATGCATTCAATATTTCTGTTTAATTTCGTATGTTTTCTGTATAAAATTATATTTATATGAAATATTGTATCAATCCAATGTTAATTATGCATTCAATATATTTGTTTTATTTCGTATATTTTCTGTATATGACATATGAAATATTGTATCAAACCATATTATGTTCATGAAAATGTATGATAAAAAAAAGATGCAGAAACCAATAAATCAAATCAAATCAAATCAAATCAAACATGGATTAATTGGTTTAGGACAATGAATCACCTTTTCACACCGAACACATCTTCAAATTCCAATTTCAAGTGGTTGACCGGATGCCCGGAGGAGTCGAAAAACATCGTAACTCTAAATTTCAATTACTACTTTTTAAATTTCCGAAAAATAGGGCAAATAACGCTGTTTGAATCGTTTCCCGTTGTAGGATCTGGAGTTCCCTGGAATTACATGTATAGGCCTACGAACTAGTAGTAGGGGCATGCTAACTAACTAGCAGTAGAAGAACTTAATTTGCTTATCACAATCACACGACACACACCCTACGCCAAGCACTTGATCGTAACTAAAGTAGCATATTTTTCATCATTTTGGTCTAACGCAACAGGCCTTTGTAAAGATCTTGCCCACGTCACTAATTCAATTCAACAACACGCACAGAGTCAGCTCGAACTCGGTTATCATCTTTATAGCCAGTGTCACTGACTCATTGAAATTGACTTGCAATTGCATCGATAGGACTGAGTGAGTGGTTCATCACAAATAAGATACAACTTCAAATAAACTAAACTTAAAACAGAAAATTAATCAAGGAAAAGTGATTGAACTGTGACTCTGCAGCGTAAGGATTATATAATTTTCGTGTGCAATATCATGGATCATGTATTTCGATGTTTAAATAAACTTAGAGCAGACCTTCGCGCACGTAACGTAACAGTAACCAGGGGCGCCGGAAGTGGGGGCAGGGGCGGTCGCCCCAACAAAAAAGTGGGGGTAAAACATTTTCGCCCCCAAACCCCACCAAAAAAAAAAGCAGTAAAGGAGTAAAAATAGTTTGTATTTTTTAACCAAAGATAAAATAATGAATGAATTGAATCACACAAAAATTACATTCCATTCAAAGAAAAGGAGAGTAAACAGGAATTAAACTTCTTAAACATTCCTCATGCCCCTAAATTTAACAATTAATGGAGGATTTTAAAATAGCGTTACGTGCATATCGTGAAAATATGTGAGAGGATGGAAAGCGTGTGTGTTTTTTATGATAGGAGTGAAAAGTTATGAGCCCCTGAACACTGGCATACTGATAGGGGCAGTTACCCCCCAAATAAAATTCAAACGTCGTTAATTTCTTATTCGATACCAGTAATAAACAAATGTTGCTAAAATGAGATGATTTTCCCGGATTTTTTCTCAACTGTATCAAATAATACAAGTATCAAAATATGCTCATCTGACCGTAATTAGCTGCCTAAAACTCCTGAGCTTACGGGGGCTCCGCCCTGGACCCCACCAAGGGCCCTAAGGCGGGCCTCTGGATGCTCATCTGACCGTAATTAAATATCTAAAACCCTAAGCTTCCGGGGGCTCTGCCCCCTGGACCCCACCAAAAGCCCTAAGAAGAGCCCCTGGATGCTCATCTGACCGTAATTAAATACCTAAAACCCCTGAGCTTCCGCGGGCTCTGCCCCCTGGACCCCACAAAAAGCCCTAAGGAGGGCCCTGGAGGCTCATCTGACCGTAATTAAATGCCTAAAACCCCTGAGCTTCATGGGGCTCAGCCCCCTGGACCCCATGCCAATTAGTGACCTGCCAGTGTCACAAATAAGGTATCAAAATATGCTCATCTGACCGTAATTAAAATGCCTAAAACCCCTGAGCTTCCGGGGGCTCCGCCCCCTGGACCCCTCCAGGGGCCCTAAGACGGGCCCCTGAATGCTCATCTGACCATAATTAAATGCCTAAAACCACTGAGTTTCAGGGGGCTCAGCCCCCTGGACCCCATGCCAATTAGTTACCTGCCAGTGTCACAAAGAAGGTATCTAAATATGCTTATCTGACCGTAATTTACTGCCTAAAACCCCAGAGTTTCCGGGGGCTCCGCCCCTTGACCTTTTTTGCTCATTAGGCCACTGTCCCTGAAAGGTGAGCCCCCTGGAATGTTTGCCCCCCAATCCCAAACTGCTTCCGGCGCGCCTGACAGTAACACTCAAAGACAATGTACGATATGCACCCCCACACGGATGTGCCGCGAAATCGCCCCTACAGCTCCGGCGGAGATTCGCGGGGCCATCTCGCACGGCACCGATGCGGTAACAAACCACATAGTTCATCACCGACACTGTAACAAAAACCGTCATTACATTCAATTAAATTTAAAGAGATTCGCACTATTTACAAAGTCAACATGGCTAAGAACAATTCATTTTCATTTCTGAAGTACTGCAGTTTACGAAAGTGGATCAATAAATTAGAAAAGCGGAAACTTACGTAGCTCAGTTGGTAGAGCAGTGGTCTCGTAATCCGGTGACCCGGGTTCGAAACCAAGTCGATACGCTAATGCCCTTTGGTAAAGCATTAATCCTCACTACCAGGTCCTCGGAAGGACCTAAAGCCGTCGTCCGTGTGGTTGCTTACTTACAAGCATTTATGCTTTCTTAGCAGTCAGGTAAAACCAGGTAAATAGTTGGGGACGCCACACTGAACTATGGGTTCTCGGAACAGTAGCAGACGGTCGACAAATTCCGCTCGCCGATCTGCGCATGCGCCTGCTTGTTTTGATCGATTTAATGACATTACAATTAAAGTAACTAATACTCTTTTTATGCAATGGAAAATAACATCTATAGTAGCTTACCATAGATTCGCCAGCCAATAAGGGTAGCTACTATAGTTTCAATTATGGTTTTAAAAGTTATATGCAACAGGGCCCTGATGACTTGTTATCTTTTTTGTTTTGGTTGTCACGGAATGTATAGCCTTTTGTCCCCCTAACGATATACACTGTGTAGACGTCATTTTGCATGTTGTATATTAAATAAAGCTTAGTGAAAATTGTAAACCGTGTTCGAACTATAGGAATAAGAAAAGACGTAAGAGATTATTAATCAAGTTATAAATGGTAAGTTCGTAGCAGTAGAATAGAGAATTTAGCTGCATATCCTCTCAAGACGAAACTGTAACATAAAGGTCGAACAGAGGAAAGAGTCAAAGAAAATGAATGCTCGGTATTGTGTGGATATCATGTATTTTTGCATATAATTATGACTAACCTTAAATTACCATGCAATAATCACGTAATTTGAAGTACACTTGAAGGCAATCGAAATTTCGCTATTTATCATGATATTGAATACATATTAATGTATAAAATAAGGTAAACATTAATGGTAATGTTTTCTGTCCTCCCAATGTTAGTTCTTCGTATACTACACGTCTAAACGTAAACACAAGAGGAATGTAGATATTTATATCAAAGCATTATCCCGCACCAGACTATGGGGCAAATTTGAGTGTAGGCAAAGTCAAAATGTTTTGTATTGTCGTCAAAATATCCAGACAACATTGTAAAGAACTTGATTGTGATTAAATGAACATACTCTCTCTTTTTCCAGATCGCGCGGATGAATCATATATTACCAGAATTAACAACGAGTGGCAAATCAGGAAAAAGGGAATTTTGTTTATAATATATATATATATATATATATATATATATATATATATAAGTGTTCGTGAACAGACTGTTAGCAGCCGCGTTTCTACAAACGCTTACTTATCTTGACCAATTTCACAACAGATAAAGCATTCAATATCTAACAGTATATTATAATATAGAGACAAAACTGTTTGCTAAGAAGCGGATAAACTCATTGTTTTAACAATAAGTGCTAGTTTACCTGCGTTTAAAGTGTTTGAATACTCTCACCTAAACATGCATGTGTTTGGATTTTGGGGACAAAAACATGTTTGTAAACAAACGCTAACAATTTTACAGTGTACTATCTGGATTAAACTAGATAACGTTTGTTGTAAGTCAGTGGCATAGCTCCAAATGGGGGCAAAATGTCACATGCATTATTTTATCCAGTTGTATTGCGAGAGAGAGAGAGAGAGAGAGATGGTGGGCGGGTTGGGTCGGGTTTCAAATTCAATTTTCTTTCAAATTATTCATCATGTTACTGATTAATTTATCTGCCATGCGATTGCCATGTGACAATACGTGGAAATAGTACTACAATATCGTGTATCGTCATCAAAATATTCAAATAGCGTTGAAGTGACGATGAACAAATAAGAATAATAAAACATCGTTTGGAAAATATTCTTTTATCTCTCTCTCTTTTCTCTGCTAAATCCACCGAACAGTGTAATCAACAGAGCGGAATCAACTGTGGCACGATTTATTATGAGTCAAAGCAGAAGGAGTGAATTGCCACGCCATGGTTGTATTACAGAGTAGCAATGGGGAACGACTATTGCTAAAATTGAGCAACCTTGCCAGTTTCTCATGACCAGTTTAATATATATTTGCCAGTGAATATGGAATATAGGGAGCACTATCTTTAATTAATTACACTGGAAAGTTATCGTGACCACACGCCTTTTTGGAAGCAAGAAAAAACTTGACTTCTAACTTCAACTGCAGTTATTGCTTTTCAAAATAGAGATAGCTCTTTATTCTGCCCCAAATAATCTCCATTATGCTTCTTCATTAGATAGCTATACGTATTATTTACTTAATCATCCTTGTTTTCAGGTTTTTTTTCTTTCTTCTTCTTCATTTAATTATTTTGTTTATTGTAAGACTTACTGTCTGGACTAAGCTAGATAATGTTGTTAATTAGTGGCGTAGATTCAAGGGGGAGCAAGAGGGCAAGTACATGTATCCAACCGTATTTGAATAGACGATGGAAATCCTGGCACCCTATAATACCCGACCCACAATGTCAAAATGTTCTAAGCAAATATCCATACGCTCATGGACTGTAAATGAACTTGTTAACATACTGAACGGAACAAGACATTGTAAACCGGATGACCCTATGTTTGGTGAGAAACTTATTACACATATTGTATTTCTAAGTGAGGCACATTTATCTTACAGTGAAAACATCTCATATAAACGATATAAATATTATTCCAACTGACGGCCAAACGAGCCTAGCAGACTGAGAGGATGATTAGGAGTCCTCGTTAAACAACCCCTTGTAAAGGGAACTCTACCATTATTTAGTGTATATATGTGGCTGAAGCTCAGTCATAATTTTTTCGGCTTTACAAATGATATTGATAAATGCCTAATATACATTCCACCTGTCAATTTACCATACACATTGAGAACAGGAATAAATAAAGAGATCTTTGGAAACCTCGAAAGAAATATTAAAATATGGAGCGCAAAAGGAGAAGTTATTATCATGGTAGACCGTAATGCTTATATTGAATTAGGATGAATGTGACTACATCAGACTGGATTCAAATGATCCATCAGTACACTCTCTACATAATGCATACATTGCTGACACAACCCCTCAACGTAGAAAATTGTCGATACAGCGAGTCACTAATAATTACGGAAAACAAAATGTAGATCTATGCATAACTGCTCAACTCCAAGATTATTCGGTTATACAATGGAAACAACAACTCTCTATAATACAAGAGGTGTCTCATTCGATGATTACTGTGTATGTAGCGCAGCGCCTCACAACTAAATAAAGTTATAGCCATCGAATTTGGATAGTTCTGCCCTCCATTATCGGATCATTGCCAAATAACTTTAACCCTTCAGTCATTTGTAATCGCCGATGACGACATGGAATTACATGACATACAGCCATGCGAATGGACCCGAACGTTGGAAGATCAATTCGTAACAAAATTAAACAAACACAAAAATTGAACAAATCAGATTGCATATGTCAAATATGTTATTAAATGATTTACCCCCCAAAAAAACATATAACAAAAGAAAATTAAACGAAACAGTCGACACCTTTACTCAAACCTTAAAGGTCGCTGCTGGCGTGTACGTAAGCTAAAAGACGAGAGTTAAGGTCAAGAAAAAAGACAAACCATAGTTTTATTCGATATGTAGATCCAAACTACGACTGATAAAAAAAAATACGTAGAGATCTGAGAAAAAACACCTTGGAATAACGTATAATGACTAAAAGGTTCATGTGAACAAAACTCCTGCGGAGAATAACACGTAACAATCACAGAGAGAGACTCTTCATCTTTTTGGAGACTTGTGGACAGAATGAAAGAAAAATACACAGATAGTGCGACCATAAATATAACAGCGAAAGAATGGTACGATTACCTCAAAAAGCTAATGAACAAAGATTACAGACTTAAATTTTATACTGCAAAAGACTCTAAACACACAACCTTTTATACACAACAACTTAATTCTACTATCACAGTCAAAGAAGTATTACATGCGATTAATACTCTCAAAAGAAATCGGGCTGTATTGATAATTGATTGAATGAGATGATTATATCCTCATGGAATGTCCACGTTTAAACATATGTATATATATTTAATGCTATCTTGACAACGGGAATATACCCAGACATTTAGAGGGATAATCTCATAAAACCAATATTCAAAGGAGGAGACAATAAGGACCCCTCCAATTATAGAGGGATAGCCCTTACAAGCTCCCTTGCAAAACTATTTTCAAGAATATTCTCCAATATACCTCAAAAATACATTGAAGAAAAAAACATAATGACCGCTAATCAGATAAGTTTTTAAAAAGGTTGCAGGATTAGTAAACATAATTATATTCACTCCAAAAAAACTGGTAGATAAATGTTTAAAAATAGAAACATTTTTACGTGTGCTTTGTTGACTTCTGCAAAGCGTTCGATTTTTAAAAAACAGAAACGCTCTTCTCTTCAAAAAAAATAAAAAATCAATATAACCAGTCCATTCTACGTTATCATACAAAATATGTATGCAGATGTACGAATTTATGTTTAACTGCAAAACAAAGTAACCCAATCTTTCCCCACTTCGATAGGCGTAAAACAAAGTTGTGTATTAGGCCAATACTTTTTTTTCTTTATAATTAAATGATATTATAGATTCACTTTTACATAATTGTCACCCAGTAACATTACATTCGGGAGAAACAAATTCATGTCTTTTGTATCTGAAACGGAGTTTGGACTTTAAACAGCATTTAACCACTTTAAATATTAAATATATTAAATACGGGAAAGACAAATAAAATGATGTTTAATAAGGCAGGAGAATGTTAAGTAGAAACGTTTTTTTAATAACACCGGCAAAGAAACAAATAAGGAAAACAAATATTTAGGAATTATCTTCAAAGAATCAGGCACGTTTACACACGCTATAAAAACATAATCAACAAAGCCAAAAAAGGCCTACGAAACATTTGCCCTAAAGACCAAATATCCTTAATACCATACTTTTCGATAACTGTATAAAACCAATCCTTCTTTATAATTCTGAAATATGGGCGCTCGAATACTTAATAAATGAAACGAAAGAATAAGAAAAATGCTACAAAATATTTCAACCCGAATCCCTACAATATTCTTTGTTGAAAGCTGTCATAGGTACCAACAGATCAGCAACGATTAGTGCCATCCTAGCGCAAACCGGACGATTCCCTCTCGCACTAACAGATTTAAGAGATTTTGTTTGCTGCTGGCATCACATGATAAACTCCTCCGCAAACAAGTTTAGTAAAACAAGCTTACGTTGAGGGCAAAAACACTAACATAAAATATTGCATACACATGCAATTCTTTTTAGACTCATTAGGTTTCTCTCACATCTGGCAAAACCATAACACATTTTTTTTTATCATTAGGTTAAAGAAAGATATAATTAAAAAATTATAAGACAAATTGGAAAACGATGTTGACAAATCACATATAGCTATTTACACGAAAATCAGAATAAGCAATAGTAACCTCATGATTGAGGAAGGTCGGTGCAATAAAATAGCACTAAAAAATAGGATTTGTCCCCTTTGTAAAACTGACATAGAGAATATACACTTCCTATAACACAATGTACACACTAAAAAGATCCTAAATCTAAAATATACTCTAAACCTAACAATAAAGTACCGAACTTTCAAAACCTAAACGACGATGACAAATTTAAACTGATGATGTCCAATGACGAAACCGACATAAGCAATAATAATATTTTGAATAAGCGAAATGTACGACAAACGAATAGACCTACTGAAAAAATAATAAATCTACATACAAATACACATAATATCCCCCCCCCCCCGGAAAAAAACACACATATATATTTATATAAAGTTCAACAAGTCTTGTGTGTCTGACCTCGTATTTTCTTAACTTTGCTCATTTACATTGATGTTTATCTTTATACTATCAATTTATTTTGACTTTGCAATATCAAGTCTAGCATAAGATATAGATACGACCATAAACGAAATGAGTAGATCGGTGATTGTTTTGTTGTTGTTTTGTTGTTGATGTTTTTTTCCTTCATTTCTATTCATATGAAATATTAATTATTACCATATTAAAAATCTCGCTGACGTTTATTATTGTAAAACAAACATCACTTATTGTCACCCCATGCTCACTGTCTCCCACGTTGTTGGATTTGGAATAAGGTCGTATTGTCGGGGTCATCTCGTGGAGAGGGGTTGGTAAACATAATGTTTATATTGTTTTACTATTATGTTATTGTTCTTGTGTGCTTTTTTAAGAAGAAAAATGAAAAAAGCAATACGAGTAATATAATTTCTTTTCATCTCTGTATTATATTCCAGGAGAGACATGCAGTATTACATTATATTTTGTCATTCCTGTGTCTTGTTATCGTGACTTTTGCACTCAATTATCTATGTTACACTATAACTTAACAATTTGTTATCCGATGTTATACAAAACTGAGAATGATCCTATTTGTTTGGATTTTATTCAAAAACATTTGAATTTATTGGGAAGGATAGAAAAAGAAGGGGGGGGGTATGGCACGGGGTTAACATTCAGATATCTTTCATATATTAAGCCTGGTACTGATGAATGTATCTGCCATGTGACTACCTTGTGACGGTTTCTTATAAATAGTACCGCAATGTTTATTTTCATCAATAAATATTTAAATGACATTGTGGAGACGATGAACAAATAAGAATAATCACACATCGTCGTTCACTTCTCTATCTCTCTCTGCTAAATCTTCCGAGCAGTGGCATCAACTGAGCCGGATCAACTGTAAAACTAATAGCATGAGTCCTACCTGGAAGAGGGAATTGCCAAGTCATGGGTGTATCAAATAGCGAATGATTGCTACTTAAAATTAGCAAGAAACGTTGCTAAGATTGATTTTCCTAAAAATTACCATTAGATATAAAGCTAGATTTAAAAAAATTACCGACAAAACTGATATCGCTTAAACATAATTTTTTTGTGGCTTACACCCAGTAAATAAGATCGATTGATCGATCTGTAAGTGAAAACAAGTCAGAATCAGAACAAATCTTGGAACCAGCAGGATTTGAACCTGCATCTACTGCTTGCCGGGCAGCGACTTTACCACCAGGCCATCACTGGTCCATGGCACAGTCACGATGAACTAGAAACAACTACCCAAGCTCTCCCGATTCATTCTGACTTATTAATATTCATTAATCCGCCATAGGACAATAACCATAATAAATGTAATGCTTCCTGGGAGAAATTTAAATTATTTAAACATATTTGTGGCTTACACCCAGTAAATAAGATTGATCGATCTGTAATTGAAAAAATAATAACGTTTATATCTTTAAACAAATCAATTAATGAATTCTATATTTTCAGAAATGTTCATATTTTTTATTTATGTGGATTTAGATCCTGTTTATTTGTTTTGCAAGGGGTGGGGGGTGGTGGTTAAAAAAATCTTCTAGAAGAAACGCTTTTTAATAGATGTTTCATCTAAACAAAGAGGTTAATCTAAAAGGATCGTTAAAATAATTTGAATATTTGTAATTCATTGCAATTCTGCACTGATCATCTAAGCTGGTAATTGCACCATATACATTACAAATCCTTAAACTTAGTTATAGGAAACGTGATTCAAATTAATGAACAAATTCGTTATCGCCCCAATGGAATCAACTCCGTTTGGAATGAAACGAGTTTGGATATAGCCCCTTTGGAATTAAACGAAAATTTGTTATCGAAATTGACTAAATTTCAACAAACACGTTTTTAATATGCAATTTATGGTGCGATTGATTCTTATTATGTTTGATTCACATATTCATGAAGAAAAAGTAAATTCGGTCAAAAGTGCATTTAGCACCTTTTGGAATTAAGCTCTTCATATACATGTACATAATATATCACAGACAAATTAAGTTACATAAAATTAAGACCTGTACTCACTTGGTTGGATGTTGGATTCCAGTGAAGTTGATAATTATGGAACCTAGTGAAGATTGTCCTGACGAAGCTAAGCAAAGGGCTAACGTAGTTTTCTTTCAGCTATCTTCATTAGTAATAGTATGAGGTTCAGTATTTCGGCAGGTTTATTGACAACCAGTCATACGATCTTGGCTGAGATTGATGACATTCAAAAAGGACTTTTTACCAGGCCAGTCGGGATATTTTTAAAAGTTAAGTATGACACGCAACGATTTACGAAAAATTAATTATGATCAATAGTAGTCCTTTATAACGATGTCCTCTTCATGAAATGAGAATAATCCAAATTGTGTCAGTGCAAGAATGTTCCTTCGCAGGTAAGATGGACGTATTTCTTCGATCTTCGGAAGACCTGTTAACCGCTCATAAAAAAAGACTGAGGCGGCACTGATAGTTGTTTAATTCGCTGTGCAATATATTAACAACTGACAGTCAATTGTCAACGCCCTCATAAAACATCTCCTACATGACATTATGCAAATGGGCACTCTCCAAACAACCAATCCGATTGATTGCCGCGTTTTCTTGACCATTTATAGCCAGTTTTGCACACGGTTTTAGGTCACATGGAACCAGGGTGAAATAACTCCCCTTGATGCGAATATAAACGAATATATTATTAATTGTATATGTGTCGTGGTATAGTGCACACATCGTCGGACTGTGAATTACTTGGTTCGCGATTCGAGTCCCACTGTGGCACTATAACTGACCTACATTTTCCTCTCTCCACCCATGTGTTGAATGAGTACCGGAAGGAAGGGATTCCTTAAATGCAGTGTACAATCGATAGCCTAGCAGAATTAGTATTGGAGCGCATTGAACACCCTGCGTGGTGGATATGTATCATATAAAACCATCCATTATTGTTAGACTATTAAACCTTGTGACCTAAAGTTGTATATTTTGTCAGCAAAGAATGAAGAATATTTATTCCGTTATACTCGTGTATCAATGTTCGCGGAGGTTAGAAAAATGTATATATATATTTGTGGTCCATCATGCCAAACCTACAATATTATTCATTCATGGAACTTGTCCTTATTTTAAAATAAATAATCACAGTTTAGCTTTTAGTTTTTGTCCTTTTTTAAGAGGGGGGCTTCGCTTACAACTGCAATATTTCCAGAATAAACATTTGTTTCTGAAAGTTTCTGATAGTCAGAACGGACATTTGTAAAGACCTTTCATATTAAATGCTTAAAATATAATAGTACTGAAACTAGGTTATAATGTAATATACCAACAAGGAAGTGGCATGGCTGTGTAAGAGAATGGCAACAAAGGTATTTTATAATACGCGTTTTCACTGAACTCTGTGTTTTAAAACAAGAAATGTGAAGCGTATTACACTTCACGGCATAATATAAAAAAGGAGGGAGCCTATTCCCTTTCTATGTTGGTCAATAATTATTATGGTTTTTTTTTAGGAGTATTAAAGAGCAGCAGCAACAAAAACATCGACAACATAAACAACGATGACGACAAAGACGACGACAACATATTGTAAGGCCTGTTGATCTAAATCAATATGCGTATGGATCGAAAATACTAGTATGACCTTCTCTTTCAAGAAAGGTGCATGATATTGGTGTGTAAATAAATAAATATGGTCGTATTACAGGCCCATTATAATGTTATGGGCGCAGCATACACTAACTGTTTATGATACGATAATGATTGAAAGCAGTGGGTGGCAATGTGACTACTACCACTACTACTACTACTACTATTACTACTATTACGACTACTACAATGACTACTGTCAGGGTAGTCAAGGTAATCTAAAACGAAAAGAGAAAGAGAATGAACTCTCCCTCTCTCTCTCTCTCTCTCTCTCTCTCTCTCTCTCTCTCCTTCTATTTTCTCTTTCTATCTCTTTATATATACATATATTCATATATTGAAAGAAAATAATCCCCTTAGTCGTCCATTTTGGAAGATAAAACAATAAAAATCGTTATATTTTTGTCTTGGAACAAATTGAGAAAAAAAGATCCACCACTATATTACAGTAAAATTACCCGTGTTTCCAGTTTGAATTTCCCTTAAACGTATAGGCCAGTTCTGGTCATGCGATTGCATTGTGAAAGAAACATTGTGGAATCGATCAAAAAAGGTTGACCATTTAGCATATAAGTATTGGTGTGTACTGCAAGGTTCTGGAATCATCAAAATGATAAGAAATTTGTCCCAGTCTTGGTAAAGTTACAAGCACTGTTCACAGAAAGATGTATATGGGACTATAATATACACGATCGCGATATCTATCCAGTCCGGATCGATATAATAATTTACCAAATATATCAATTAGTAGGCGGTTTCCCGGCAAAATTTGTATCGTCACGTATTAGTCAAAACATATTCTTTCACAGGATTGGTAATTAGAGCTTCCATTGCATTTTTCGAGAGGGGGGCGTTTCCAAAACTGGGCTATACCTTTAAGCGTAGTGATTACAAATTTAACAAATTCATAGCTGTGCCTGTGATATCTTAGGGACGATAAGAAATACACGAGTTACACGTTGGCTACTGGGTGGCGCTAGAGAGCGCTAGAACCCCCGCCCCTCCCCCCATTCGTAATGAAAGAGCCATCATTAGGGACTTTTAGATTTGCACGTCGACGTAGTGGACTGCCACGTGTGCCATTCTTTCAAGGCACTGGCCCGTGCCCGGCAGTGCCTTAAAAGGACGTCACATTACCTTAAAAGGATGTCACCGTGGCAGTCCACGTTCTCGTCGTGTAAAATCTAAAAGTCCCTAATATGGTTGGAAATCTGTGATGGCATTCATGTTTGCTTTTACCACAATTTCGGAAATATAGTACCAGATTGAACACTTGCCATAATCTGATAGTCCAATGTTTATTTATCTTCTTGTACATATATACAACACAGGGCAAGTTTTACTGTCATAGAGTTGTAATGAAATCAATGTTTATTATTTGTATTGTATATATTATATACGTTTGTCCTAATATTGTTATTCCTCTTTTATTAAAACGTCTAATATATGCATTTGTATTTTTAACAATGTTTTTATTTAGCCACTACTATTCAAGAACCTTTTATTCACCGTTTTTTTATTAGGTGATCGGCCGCGGTTCTTTCTGTATGGATTTTGTTTGCTTCATGTTTCATGAATGACGTGGTTAATGACAATGACATTTTCATGACATGTGCCATATGCACGAGTATTGATCCTAACGAAGAGATTTTGGTTATTACTGATGCGTGACGTCATATAGGCGTCATTTTACTCTACAAATGTACCAGGATTCAATTTTTGATCAGAAGACGGGATTGTGGTCGAAATTCTGTTTAAGGTGAAGACTGCAAAATATGCCATTATGGTTTCTGCTTGTACGTGCTATCTCCCATTAAAATGCATTTGAAATGTATAGAAACGTTTGAGTAATGATGGCTGCCCCAGATCTTGGGATATTGATTCATTAATACAACTTTAAATTATAGGTAGCATAGTACCCATGAAGTCCCAAGGTAAAATTTCGCGTCTTCCCTATCCCCCCCCACCACCACTCCACTATACCAGCGTTTGTCGATTTTTGGATCTGCTAGGACAAAGACTACCTTCATATCATTCATCCAAGTTTTCCCATGTAAATGAGCAGATAATAAAATTGTATCGAAATGTGATGATAAACTCTGATTTCTTGTTTCGAATAGTCATAAAGTGTACTTTAGTGAAAGTTGATGTGATAGAAAAACATAAGAATTGCTAAATGCACTTTCAGCATCTATTTCCTAATATGATATTCTTCACAGAATAACGCCAAGATTAATATCTCTAGCATCCGTTGTGAAAGGTATTACTTTTCTTGCGGTTATTGGGATAAATTCTTACTGTTTCAGTTATCTTAAATACTTATTTATGATAATTTGGTATATTCCTTGAAAGAGGAACTCAAGTATACTTTCAGCACGCACATGGCCTGTCGGAAAATGATGTACTCCCGTTTTGAAATGCACTGATGATAACCTCTGATTTCTTGTTTCGAATAGTCATTAAGTGTACTTTAGTGAAAGTAAATGTGTTAGAAAAACATAAGAATTGCAAAATGCACGTACAGCTTCTATTTCCTGATATGATAATATTTACAGAATAACGCCAATATTAATATCGCTGGCATCCGTTGTGAAAGGCATTACATTTCTTGCTGTTATTGGGATAAAATCTTACTGTTACTGTAGTCTTAAATACTAATTTCTGATAATTTGGTATATTCCAAAGAGGAAGTCAAGTATACTTTCAGCACGTACCTGGCTTGTCGGAACAATTTGTACAGGAATATCACGAATAAGGTCCTATAATATTTGAATTTAATTAATCCGTATCTTAAACAAAATTAACTTAGAAATACGACGTTCACTTGCATAGTACATTATAGGTAACATCAAAACAATATAAATATATACATCAGATATACAAGGTCAAGGGAAAATGGAAAGAGGAGAAGAAGAGATGACAAGATAGAGAAAGAGAGAGAAAAGAGAGAGGGAGACACTGCCAAGCAGAGAGAAGGAGATGAATAGAGAGAGGGTCAGAGAAAACAATATATATATATATATATATATATATATATATAGTTCTGATAAATGACAAGAAATGAAATAATTACAGTAAACATGTTAAATAAGATACATCATAATACAGAACTACTCACATACGGGTAGCAACAGGAAAAAGGAGGAGTGATGGAGAGAATGGGAGAAATAAGGGGGTGACTGGGGAAATGGTAACATGGGAGTAGTCAGGGCTTACCGGAAAAGCCATATGTGAGATGAATAGAGTGGAATGATTTAAGGAGACAGATGAGAAACGGCAGGAAAGGAATATATCTAACGGCTTAGATCGAAATCGAGAGAGAACAAAGCAGAGAGATTGAGACAGACATAACGAGAGATAGGGAGAGAGAGAGAGAGCGAGAGAGGGATGAGAGTGAGAATAGAGGGAGGGAGACAGCGAGAGATAGAGAGAGGGGAGAGAAAGGGAGAGAGGGAGAGACAGACATACATAGAGGGGAGAAGGGAAGAGGGGAAGGAGAGAGATAGACAGAGACAGAGAGACAACATCAATTGCTTTTCATCTGGACCCTCTCATACCTTTTAACAGCGCTTCTCAACCCGTGCATCCGTGGGTCGTGAAGCTCTGTCAGGTGGGCCATTAGGTCGGCCAAAACATAATTTTCAAAATAAAATAAAATAAGAATGAAAATAGTGTCTGATTTTACATGATACACAGATACAGCTGCCGTGGAATGCATCTATAAACTGTTACATGCTATTTTTCTCGGAGATTTATGTCTTTATGAATTTAGTAATGTCGATCGAGTTACTGACAGTGCCAATTCGCATTATAATTAGCACACAATTCGTCATCTATTTTCTTGCGTCATGTTTTCTTGTCATTTTTTTTTTCTCCTTAAGTTTTTGTAAGGTGGGTCTCGAGTTAAAAACAAAGGTTGAGAAGCGCTGTGTTAACAGATATATTTATTATTTGCATTTTCATGTATAAATCAAAACAGGGCCTATGCTATGAGCTAAAGGTAAAGATTAGACATAACACAATTAATCGCAAGAGTAAAAGTTACAATCTTTTAAAATGGTAGGCATATTAGTCCTTTACCGTAAAAAATTATTAGATAATTTTTCATTTTCATAAGTAGTAAGCCATACGTGTTATTGTTGTTGTTGTTTTGTTGGTGATGACGCTGGGGTGTTGTTGTTGTTTTTGTTTTTATTTGTTTTCTTTCCCTCATTATTTTTGTAATGAGCGTTGTGTTGTATATTTTTGTTTTCAGTTTAGACTATTACAACAGGTTATTGCTATTTTTAAGTTGCAAGGTACGTGCCATTTTCCATTCAGTTTGTGTTTTATTTCCGTTATGGATAGTTATTTATGAATGATATTTGGTATGCATGATCTTGACGTCATTGGTTAACTTTTGGACACACCCATGTCCGTGCGTGCGTCATGGGGGACTGAATTTGTTTATATGCGTGTAAGCGTGTAATATAAATGAGAGGTGGGATTCTTTTTTAAAGACCGAATATCCGATTGAGTTTTTCATGGGTTATGCCTATGAAAGTCTTTTCGCGTCCCCCTCCCCTCCATTCCATACTTATCTAAACATACTATGATTTCTGGTTTCGAATAGTCAAAAAGTGTACTTTAGTATACAAATATACACTGTCTTGAGAGGTTCTGGTTAAAACTATGCGCAAGAGGTGACTCCAATAGTACTATTTGCTGAGGGGCGCAGCCCCGAAGCAAATGGTACTTTTAAAGTCACCGAGGCCCATAGTTTTAACCAGTACCTCGAATAGAAGGCATGGTATGTTTGTTTTATATCCTGCATCAAAAATTTATTTTATTAAAAAAAAAACATTTTTGGGAAAAAAAATTTAGAACAAAAAATGTCAATTTTTATCTAAAAGATTTAAAATATTTTGTTTTCATTAAATTAAGATTTGAAAAAAAAATTCAATAAAAAAAAAATATCACTTTTTTTTTCAACTCCCAAATAGTACTCCCAAATAGTACTCTCATATAGTACTTTCTAAAAATAGTTCAAATATTTTTGGTCATGTGACGAGCTCTCAACCAATCAAAAGCCAACAAATTTTTGATGCAGGATATAATGAAAGTTAATGTGTTTGATATCCTCTTCCAGCAAGTAGGCCTACAGCCCGAAGTGTCAGATGAAGAGTGCAAATATCCTATTGAGCTTGTTCATACGCTTGTTGTATGAGTAGAGGGTATAAAGATCTTTCTTAAAGACCAAATCACCCTTTGAGTTTCTACATGCGTTATGTCTCGATCACAGCGGTAGATCACCTAAATCGTCTCCGTAACGAATTCAATGTCTAGTTTTGTTGTTATTGTTGCTATATACTCCGCATACAAATCAACTTCAAGCATTTGTATTCGTTGAATGAGTAAGATGTGTACTGTATTTGTGTGTGTGAATAACATGTGATGCATTCCATTTCATATATAGGGCAATCCCCATACATGATACATGTGTCAACTTGTAGACCTATATATTCATTTACGTGTTAGGTTGTAATACATGGTTTATATCAGACACCCAATTATCAGTAGATTATAATAATCATGTATGTGTCAACCCACGTGCATTCATCACAGTCCTGGCGTCTTGATTTATGACATGCATGGCCCCATGTAATTACTATGATGTTGGATTATAATTATGATACGTGAGATGATCCCCTTACGGATATATATATTATGCACCATGATTTTTTTTGTTTCTGGGTATATGAATCAAAATATTCTGCCTATCATACCTCGCTTGTTGCTGTTTCAGGCACTCTTCTTGCAAGTTTTCAAGTCATAGAAAAAAAATTTGTTTTAGATATCTCAATGCCTTTCCGAGACGTTCGTAAATTATAATTTTAAAAGGTTTCTCATCAGTTTACACAAGACTAAAGCCAGTCTACATCAGATATGACATGACCAAACCTCGATTGTGTTTTCATGATGAAGTAAAGTGTAATTCGTTTCACATTCCTGTATCTTATAAGACAGAGCTCAGTTAAGACGCACATGAACCGTGTTGCTCTAGAGCAGTTGACGTTCACGTTAAACAACTTTCAGCTGGAAGACAACAACACTAGACCCCGGGGGTACTTACATTTTATGACATACGGGGGTGTGTCGCCCTAATGAGTCACTTTTTTCACCAAAAATCCCTAAACATGGGTCCCATTTTTAACAAAAATATCCCTTAACATGGGTCATTTTTTTTTTATTTCCAAAATGATCGGGTGTTTGCATGGCATACACACGAAAATTGTTTTAAAAAATGGGCTTTATTTCAAGAAAAATCCCCCAAAAGGATCCTTAGAAATGAGTAAGGGTTTCGAGGCTTGAGCGGCACACCCCGTCCAATGGGGGGCTAGACCACATAAGGCAGCTACTATGAGAGAACGCATTGATCCAGGGGGTTCAGCAGATGCCATGGCCTGCTCGCTCCCATGATTATGAACCATATTGAGCATGCCTAGGATGCCATGGCCTGCTGAGCTCGCTCCCCTGATATGAACCCTATCGAGCATGCCTGGGATGCCTTAGGCTGAGACATCAATAAGAAAAGAGGGACAATATTCCTCAAATTTATAAGAGTTAGCTCTGTCTGAACAGTGGGACGCCCTCTCCATTGACAGTATCAACAAGCTTGTGGACAGTATGCCACGACGTCTGAACTCACTGGTCCTTGACAAGGGAGGCCATATTCGATATTAGTCGACATCAGTGACTGGGTTATACCTGAAATTTCAATATGAGACATTTTTACGACTTAAATCTCCTCGAATATGTGTTTTCGTTGAAATGACCAAGGTGACAAATTAGAAATAAGACAGTATTGTTGTAGGCATCCAAATCGAATTTTGTTTAAACCACAATATATAATTTGTAATGCTTACCTGTGGTTTGATTTTCATTATAATTTGTTTGGTGGAGATTGATCAATAAAGTTCTGAAAACACACAATTTATCTTTGAAGAATGAATCATAGTGTCACAATCATTTCATAAGAAGAGGTTTCAAACTAATTATTCCCACTTCATGGGCAACAGTGTATAAATACAAGAATAGTGGATTTTATTGTTATATTTGACTTTGCATATTTTCTTTTTTATGAAAGTGTTGAATAAATCCAATTCAATCTCCACTCCTTTAGATTATATAGTAAAGTTGTATGCAGGTCTATTCCCTCCGTAGTTACTCCTAGAGTTTGTAATCAGCTACATTATCCAGGAAACAAAAACAATTATCATTATTTCTTGTTTGTAAGTGCATTCGTCTCTCACATCAATTGTAAATATACACAGTATGAACAAAGTGAGAAATAAGACCTTACCGTTTACATTCGTTTGATGACTCTTCTTCTTATCGAGTCACTACACAAGTCCCGTCCAGTGCTCCACACAGGCTCTGGCACGGCAGTTCACGGCTTCCAGGTAATCTTGGGTGCATGGCTCTGGCAGGAGTGGGCAGACTAGCAGGTGTTCCATTGTCTGTTCCTGGCCGCATTCACATGCTGTTTGTTCGTCTCCGAAACCCCACCTCTGCATTAGGACTCTGCATCGTCCGTAACCAGTTCTTAGGCGGTTGAGGCTTAGCCAAGAAGGCCAAGTCTCGCTGGAGCCGGATGCAAGGGATTCCTTCGGGCTGAGGGAGAGTTTATGAGGAGTGGTCTGGAGGTGGTTAGACCAGGCAGGTGGGAGTTCCACCTCCCTGGTTAGACCACAGACTTAAATATACGTATATATTTATAAAGCAAACGTAAATACTTATTCACAGGGCCGATATTGTAGTAATAACTCATATATATAACTATCAACCACATATTTTGTAATAAAATGCACATCAATAAGGCATAATGAAAAATAATGCCACTTTGAGTTTCGTTTTCTGCTGTAAACATTAGCAAAGTGGAATTATGACTTAATACAAAACAATTACTATTAGACGGAACCACGTGTTCTTCACGTATCTTCATTTTTTTGCATGCAATTCGGTAATTCTTTTGTCACACAAGCCTATTTACAAAAAAATAAATAGTGCTATTCTCGTAGCAATCCAAGATAAATTTATCGGAATAATGCAAAAAAAAAAAATCACATATATATATTTATATGTCATCGTAGTTCAAAGGGACAAACGTTTAGTGTTTAAAAAAAGGGGGCATACTTCTTATATTAAATTTACATAATAGATAGAGAAGGGATATTTGATAGATTATATTCTAAAAGGGGCACAATTCGTAATTGTAAAATTTTAGGCATTATGCCTTCTGCCTGCTTGGCTTCTACCTATCTTCATGGTGGTATAGAAAAAGGGTACTTATTAATACACAAACTACTCCAATTCTTTGAAACTAGACATGGCTTTTTTAAATGACCGCAAAAGCACACACTATGTAAACGACAATTGGAAATACATGTAGAAAAGAAAACGGGGCACTTATCAGAAAAGGAAAGTCCACTTGGAAATGAACAGGGGAACGTGTCAAAGTAAAAGGGGCAGTTATCAGAGAGGTGAAAAGGGACACTTCTCGCACCCGAAAGGGGGCACTTATAAGGAGGGGTAATGGACATTTATTACAAATGAAAAGGGACACTTGTCATATCTAAAAGGGGCATTCCTTAAAGATGTAAATGGCCGGCACTTATTTGAAGAAAAAAGATACACTATTAAGAACGGGAAGGGGCACCTATTTCAGAGGGAAAGTGGCAACTATAAGATTTTAGTAGGACACTTATCAGAGGTAAAAAGGGGCACTTATGAGAAGGAAAAGGGGCACTTCTCAAGTAAAAGGAGCACCTATCGGAAGGGAAAATGACAATTATTATAAAGGGAAAGGGGCACTAGCAAAGTAAAAGGCATTACGAGGCGAAAGGGGCACTATCAAAGTAAAAGGCATTACGAGGCGAAAGGGGCACTATCACAGCTAGAAGGCATTAAGAGGCGAAAGGGGCACTATCACAGCTAGAAGGCATTAAGAGGCGAAAGGGGCACCAGCAAAGTAAAAGGCATTACGAGGCGAAAGGGGCACTATCAAAGTAAAAGGCATTACGAGGCGAAAGGGGCACTAGCAAAGTAAAAGTCATTACGAGGCGAAAGGGGCACTTCTCGCACCCGAAAATGGGCCATCATCAGAGGTGGAAATAGGCACCTATAAGAAGGGGAAAAGAAATTTATTACAAAGGAAAAGAGGCACCTGTCGAATTAAAAAGGGCAGTTATCCGAGGTGATAAGGGGCACAAATGAGAAGGTGAAATGGCTTTGTATTACAAAGGGAAAGGGGCACATGTCAAAGTAAAATATGCACTTATTGGAAGGGGAAAGAAGCACTAATAAGAAGGTGAAATGGCTTTGTATTACAAAGGGAAAGGGGCACATGTCAAAGTAAAATATGCACTTATTGGAAGGGGAAAGAAGCACTAATAAGAACGGGAAATGGGAAATTATTACAAAGGACAAGGGGGCACTTGTCAGAGTAACAGAGGCACATGTCAAATTTAGGGCCGCTTCTGAGAAGGGGAAGTATAAATATGATCATGCAAACAAGATTTCTTTTTTCTTCATGTTAATCCTCCAGCACCATCTTACCAAGAAAAAATTTGGAAAAGATACAAATAAGGGTATACTTGAAGACAACAGTTTATAACATATTGCCTGCTGTTAAGACATTTAATTTAAAAAAATATATAAAAATATAAAAATATAAACCCGGGGGGATAATAATATGATTGCATGGCCCTCAAAGAGAGAACAATATTAACAATCCTGACGCTACTATGTGTAAACATTATTTCATTATCATTATGTACCAGAATGATGCAAACATGCATGTTGAAATATAAGTTTTTAGCCCTTGGAATACTATTGCTAATAATATTTTGTAATAATCGCCACATACGGAAACATGTACAGTGTTTTCCAATCAAAATGCGCTTCCTGTAAACAAAATTAATTCGTTTGGGATAACATGAAATGATGTTAAATTCACATTATATGATAATTTCTTTTCTGTGCGTGGAATGATAACATATATCATATGTCAAATTTTAAAAAATGTGTTTGACACCAGACATATTTATGGTGTGTCAAAAAACCAGTTAAAATATACGTGGTTTTGTAAAATGTCCACATTTAGAGTAAATCACACTTTTCTGTTTCATTGCGCCATACACATGTGTGTTTTATCCAACTTTCAAATGTATATTAGACAGATTTGTTGCTTCAACTTATGATAAAATTCGTATAAACTAAAAGGCCTTTAACAGATAATATATATTTGTTCGAAAAAATAAAGTAAACAAAAGGTGTCCCCCCGACACACAAACACAGTCGAAGGGTCCGGGCGCGTGTGCGTGTCAATGTGTATATGAGGGATGATTTAATATTATTTATGGGCAGCCCACAATGGCAAAACCACTGCTATGACTACAATTTCCATAGATCATTTCCGCTGCATCCGAAACGGGATTGAGTTTGTTGATTTAGTAGGTATTAATATAAGAAAAAGATCAATTGAGAGAGAGAGAGAGAGAGAGAGTGAGATAGAAATTGAATGAGCGAGTGGGAGAGCAAAACAAAATATGAACGAGTGAGGGGGAAGAGCGAGAGAGCGATTACTTGATATAGTGTTTGAGTGAATGTGAGTGAGACAGAGGGGGAGAACGCGAGTTACTAAGATTAAAATAATAAGTTAGAGAGAGAGAGAGAGAAGGGTCGGGAGACAGACAGAGAGAACAAGAATGACTGATTGGATGGCTGAAGAAGGGGGAGAGAAAGAGAGAGAGAGAGGGAAGGGTCGGGAGACAGAGAGAGAGAAAAAGAATGACTGATTGGATGGCTGAAAGAGAGAGAGAGAGAGAGAGAGAAAAAGAATGACAGATTGGATGGCTGAAGAAGGGGGAGAGAGAGAGAAGGGTCGAGAGACAGACAGAGAGAAAAAGAATGACAGATTGGATGGCTGAAGAAGGGGGAGAGAGAGAGAGAGAGAGAGAAGGGTCGGGAGACAGACAGAGAGAAAAAGAATGACTGATTGGATGGCTGAAGAGGGGGGAGAGAGAGAGAGAGAGAGAGAGGGTCGGGAGACAGACAGAGAGAAAAAGAATGACAGATTGGATGGCTGAAGGAGAGAGAGAGAGAGAGAGAGAGAGGGAAGGGTCGGGAGACAGACAGAGAGAGAGAGAAAAAGAATGACAGATTGGATGGCTGAAGAAGGGGGAGAGAGAGAGAGAAGGGTCGAGAGACAGACAGAGAGAAAAAGAATGACAGATTGGATGGCTGAAGAGGGGGGAGAGAGAGAGAGAGAGAGAGAGAGAAGGGTCGGGAGACAGAGAGAGAGAAAAAGAATGACAGATTGGATGGCTGAAGGAGAGAGAGAGAGAGAGAGAAGGGTCGGGAGACAGACAGAGAGAGAAAAGAATGACAGATTGGATGGCTGAAGAAGGGAGAGAGAGAAGGGTCGGGAGACAGACAGAGAGAAAAAGAATGACAGATTGGATGGCTGAAGAAGGGGGAGAGAGAGAGAGAGAGAGAAGGGTCGGGAGACAGACAGAGAGAAAAAGAATGACTGATTGGATGGCTGAAGAAGGGGAGAGAGAGAGAGAAGGGTCGGGAGACAGACAGAGAGAAAAAGAATGACTGATTGGATGGCTGAAGAAGGGAGAGAGAGAGAGAGAGAGAGAAAGAAAGAGAAGGGTCGGGAGACAGACAGAGAGAAAAATAATGACAGATTGGATGGCTGAAGAAGGGGGAGAGAGAGAGAAGGGTCGGGAGACAGACAGAGAGAAAAAGAATGACAGATTGGATGGCTGAAGAAGGGGAGAGAGAGAGAGAGAGAGAAGGGTCGGGAGACAGACAGAGAGAAAAAGAATGACAGATTGGATGGCTGAAGAAGGGAGAGAGAGAGAGAGAGAAGGGTCGGGAGACAGACAGAGAGAAAAGAATGACAGATTGGATGGCTGAAGGAGGAGAGAGAGAGAGAGAGAGAAGGGTCGGGAGACAGACAGAGAGAAAAAGAATGACAGATTGGATGGCTGAAGGAGGGAGAGAGACGGAGAGAGAGAGAAGGGTCGGGAGACAGACAGAGAGAAAAAGAATGACAGATTGGATGGCTGAAGAAGGGGAGGAGAGAGAGAGAGAGAGAGAAGGGTCGGGAGACAGACAGAGAGAAAAAGAATGACAGATTGGATGGCTGAAGGAGGGAGAGAGAGAGAGAGAGAGAGGTCGGGAGACAGACAGAGAGAAAAAGAATGACAGAATGATTGGATGGCTGAAGAAGGGGGAGAGGGACAGAGAGAGAGAAGGGTCGGGAGACAGACAGAGAGAAAAAGAATGACAGATTGGATGGCTGAAGAAGGGGAGAGAGAGAGAGAGAAGGGTCGGGAGACAGACAGAGAGAAAAAGAATGACAGATTGGATGGCTGAAGGAGGGAGAGAGAGAGAGAGAAGGGTCGGGAGACAGACAGAGAGAAAAAGAATGACAGATTGGATGGCTGAAGAAAGGGGAGAGAGAGAGAGAAGGGTCGGGAGACAGAGAGAGAGAAAAGAATGACAGATTGGATGGCTGAAGAAGGGGAGAGAGAGAGAGAGAGAGGGTCGGGAGACAGACAGAGAGAAAAAGAATGACAGATTGGATGGCTGAAGAAGGGAGAGAGAGAGAGAGAGAGAGAGGGTCGGGAGACAGACAGAGAGAAAAAGAATGACAGATTGGATGGCTGAAGGAGGGGGAGAGAGACAGAGAGAGAGAAGGGTCGGAAGACAGACAGAGAGAAAAAGAATGACAGATTGGATGGCTGAAGAAGGGGAGAGAGAGAGAGAGAGAGGGTCGGGAGACAGACAGAGAGAAAAAGAATGACAGATTGGATGGCTGAAGGAGGGAGAGAGAGAGAGAGAGAAGGGTCGGGAGACAGACAGAGAGAAAAAGAAAGACAGATTGGATGGCTGAAGAAGGGGAGGGAGAGAGAGAGAGAGAGAAGGGTCGGGAGACAGACAGAGAGAAAAAGAATGACAGATTGGATGGCTGAAGGAGGGAGAGAGAGAGAGAGAGAGAGGGTCGGGAGACAGACAGAGAGAAAAAGAATGACAGAATGATTGGATGGCTGAAGAAGGGGGAGAGAGAGAGAGAGAGAGAAGGGTCGGGAGACAGACAGAGAGAAAAAGAATGACAGATTGGATGGCTGAAGGAGGGGGAGAGAGACAGAGAGAGAGAAGGGTCGGAAGACAGACAGAGAGAAAAAGAATGACAGATTGGATGGCTGAAGAAGGGGGAGAGAGAGAGAGAGAGAAGGGTAGGGAGACAGACAGAGAGAAAAAGAATGACAGATTGGATGGCTGAAGAAGGGAGAGAGAGAGAAATAGATTCATTGTCATTGTGTATCAGTTATTATGTATGCGAAAAGCGAAAGGAGTTGAAATATGTAATGTCTCGAGTAGTTATGAAAACGAGTGTCAATATCAAGATTTTATTACTACCTCACTACACTACACAAGGAATCCATTATGCGTGAACCATATGAAGTGCTATTCTTTTCAGGGGACATTAATTTTCTGCTTTCGTATTCTTTCACACTAAGGCCAATTAAACAAAATATTCCTAGTTATCGTCCAAAAAGCATTTTTTTTTGCGCCCGCCTTTTTTTAGTTATGGTTATTTGACATTTTTAGTTTAAAAAAAAAGATATATAAATGCAATAACTTAGATGTGGATCTAAAATACATTTAAGAGAAAACCATAGTATTGAGAACTCTGATAATATTTCAACTTTTTGTTCATTCTATTTATGAACCTACAATAATTGTTAAGCCTATTTAACTGGGAACTTAATTTAAGTCCAAAAATCATGCATGAAGTTTATCACGATGTGATATGAGTGGTCAGTCCCATCTGTGTCAAATCTTGCAATGTCAAGTGGATCTCCTGAAATTACTAGCGGTTTCTAAAGCTAAATCCTGATATGCTGTGGGTTAATTTGGATCTTGAGTGTTGTTATTGATACCTGAAAATGACGAAAACTAGGTATGTGAACTTAAGTAGCCTGAATTCCTACATACTTAGTCTTAAAAAGTGGTGCAATATCGCGGCAATATCGCCAAATTTCAGTAAAGCGCGTTGCCGATGACTCGCCAGCTGCTTTAGATGTGGGATGCGCTTGAAAGGGCATTACATCCAGAACTTCGGGGAGGAACCCTTCAGTAAACTGTATTTGAAGACGTCAACATATGAGGTTTTTCTTATGTCTAGTTTTAGGTTGGTCGAAAGCTTTGGAGCAGCACAACTGAAAGCGCAATATGCAAGAGTTACTCTAATTTGAGGTATAGATTTAAGTGGACTTTGTCCTGTGAATTTTGTAAGATATGCGAGTATGGATGTGATTACATAGATAATCATTCCGACAAATAATTTGGTGCTTTTCCATTCAAAGGTTTGTAAAAAAGCAAAATATTTGAAATGCAATGCTATGCTTTATTGACAACCAATGTAACTTATTGAAAACGGGTGTAATATGGGAACAATTTAGAGGAATTGCAATTTACACAAGTCTTGCAGAGGCATTCTGAACACAATGCAACTTCTTTTTTGGTGAATATGGCAAACTAATCGTAGTAATTAACAGCTTAACTATTTTCATTTGGGGGATGGATAATACTTTTGATATTTGGTGATGAATTCATCTTAACATATTTTTGGTAATATAGCTGACAATTTCTTAAAAATGTCAGGAGAAGATGTGAATTTGTGGGAGATCTGCGTTTTCAAGTCGATTTCTTAAGTAGTATTGAATGATTTCTAAGATGGAAAAATACATTTAAGAGATTCGAAAAGGGCCATTTATCGAGAAAAAAATTAGGATCACTTTATCAGATTTTAATAGGGGCATTTACCAGGGCTGAAAAGGGGCATTTATGAAAAGAGGAAGGGTTTCTTATAATAATAACCACTTGTCAAAAGGAAAAAGGTACTTATTAGAAAGCAAAATGGGTCACGTGTCCAAATACAGGGGCTCTTATCAAAGGTGTACTTTGACAATTATAAGAGGGTGTATTTCACAAACATTACATCTAGTTATTCGGAAATGAGGTCTTGATTATTCACGAAAGTTCTTGTAACCGGAATATCTGATGGAACGAAGTAAGCCAACATATCTTATTGTCCCTTCACTTTTTAGCAACTTCACCAGTCATACTTGCTTAAAGTTACCCAATAACATAATTATGGATAGATTCGGAAATGGTAGAGGAAAATTAAATACAGAACTTCAGCCTTTGGTATAAAATCAAGCATACTGTTTCCTTTCACAAACAAATCAGCCTTTGATAGATTCCACGCCCAGAGGCCTTTACTAGCTGATAGGTTAAATTAAATCTCATCCTTAATTATAAGTGTAGGTATACTGAAATATACGATGTATTACTGCCTAGCTATTGATTTACAATATTCCTAACGAAAATGCACAAGATAATATATACATGGAGATACTATTGGCATGATGTAATGCCCTTTAGCATGACTTGGGCGCAGCCATTTTATGATAATGTAACGTACCAGGTGAACTTGCACCAAGCTCTAATTGGAAAGACTTTTTATTTCAATTACACCACCTTTAATTTTCAATGAGGAAAGATCAAAGCTGAGAAAGTAAAAATTATAATTTGTTAAAATTTAATAACAGGGAACGATTCATTTAAAATACTAACTTATAGCACTTGACAAATCTATTCTATTTATGCGAAAGCTTCACCGAAGAAGAGCATGAACTTATTTAAGCAATTTTGACAATTGTAGTTCAAAAGATAATAGCAGGTTCATGAAATACGTCATCGCCACACACACGCGGGACGGAATGTTACACCCACAAATGTAATAACGCCCACAAATGTAACAACGCCCACAAATGTAATAACACTTTACCCACAAATGTAATAACACCCACAAATGTAATAACACTTTACCCACAAATGTAATAATTTCACCCACAAATGTAATAATTTTGAATCACCCACAAATGTAATAATGACTTTACCCACAAATGTAATAAATTTGAAGGGATATTTTGTCGAATTTGTTCAAAACTAAAACCCTGTAATAAAGCATGGGTATAGCGCGCAGTCTTTACTCCAGACCCGGTTATTTCAAAAATTTAAAAATCTTCAAAACTAAGACCCCATAATCCTTTTCCTGTGGAATAACATGAGAATCGAGCGTAGTCTTTCCTCCAGACCCGGTCATTTCAAAAATAAAAACAATAAAAAACAAAACCAAAAAAATCAAATCTAAGACCCAACAATCCTCCAAACTAAGACCCTGTAATAAAGCATGGGTTTAGAGCGTTGTCTTTACTCCACACCCGGTTATTTCAAAAATAAAACAAAACAAAACAAAAACCTTTTAAACTAAGACCCCTCCATCTTCCAAATTAAGACCCGGTAATAAAGCATGGGTTTAGAGCGTAGTCTTTACTCCAGACCCGTTTAATTTTTTTTTAATCTTCAAAACTAAGACCCCATCATCTTAGTCATGTGGAATAACATGAGTATTGAACGTAGTCTTTCCTCCAGACCCGGTCATTTCAAAAATAAAAACAATAAAAAACAAAACAAAAATTCAAATCTAAGACCCAACAATCCTCCAAACTAAGACCCGGTAATAAAGCATGGGTTTAGAGCGTTGTCTTTACTCATCACCCGGTTATTTCAAAAATAAAACAAAACAAAACAAAAACCTTTTAAACTAAGACCCCTCCATCTTCCAAATTAAGACCCAGTAATAAAGCATGGGTTTAGAGCGTAGTCTTTACTCCAGACCCGTTTAATTTTTTTAATCTTCAAAACTAAGACCCCATCATCTTATTCATGTGGAATAACATGAGTATTGAACGTAGTCTTTCCTCTAGACTCGGTTATTTCAAAAACAAAACAAAACAAAAACAAAAACTTTAAAATTAAGACCCACCATCTTCCAAACTAAGATCCTGTAATAAAGCATGGGTTTAGAGCATAGTTGTTCTTCCAGACCCGGTCATTTAAAAAAATGATATAATATATACAATATTTAAATACATTTAAGGTCACTTATTCGATTACTTTTTTTTGCACGAACATTGAATTCCAGGATATTTGTGGGCGTTAGAATTTTTACATATTAACAAATCGTCGACGGTCAACGAACCATCGAATCGGTCCCTCCTCTGTGTGTTATATATATGGACCATTTTGACTGATTTGTCAGTTCGTGTGACCGCCGACCAATCATTTATTTGTGACGTGTTGTATCCACATATGTTATAATGTAATTTATTTTTAAATGAAAAAAGAGGAATAAAATGGTGGGACTTAGTTTCGAAGATTTGTTTAAATTTCTTTTCTTTTGAAATAACCGGGTCTGGAGGAAAGACTACGCTCTATACCCATGTTATTCCACAGGAAAAGGATGGGGAGGTCTTAGTTTGAAGATTTTTTTTTTTAAATAACCGAGTCTGAAGTAAAGACTACGCTCTAATCCCATACTTTATTACCGGGTCTTAATTTGGAGGATTGTTGGGTCTTAGATTTGAATTTTTTGTTTTGTTTTTTATTGTTTTTTATTTTTGAAATGTCCGGGTCTGGAGGAAAGACTACGCTCGATTGTTATGTTATTCCACAGGAAAATGATTATGGGGTCTGTTTTTAAATTTTTGAAATAACCGGGTCTGGAGTAAAGACTGCGCGCTATACCCATGCTTTATTACAGGGTTTTAGTTTTGAACAAATTCGACAAAATATCCCTTCAAATTTATTACATTTGTGGGTAAAGTCATTATTACATTTGTGGGTGATTCAAAATTATTACATTTGTGGGTAAAGTGGTTATTACATTTGTGGGTGAAATTATTACATTTGTGGGTAAAGTTTTATTACATTTGTGGGTGTTATTACATTTGTGGGTAAAGTGTTATTACATTTGTGGGCGTTGTTACATTTGTGGGCGTTATTACATTTGTGGGTGTAACAACCACTTACCAAAATTATTACATTTGTGGGTAAAGTGGTTATTACATTTGTGGGTGAAATTATTACATTTGTGGGTAAAGTGTTATTACATTTGTGGGTGTTATTACATTTGTGGGTAAAGTGTTATTACATTTGTGGGCGTTGTTACATTTGTGGGCGTTATTACATTTGTGGGTGTAACACGGAACCGTCCATAATTTTGAATACAATAATAAACGAGTTCGTAATGTACGCGTCACGTAATCAAGAAAATGGCGATGCCCATGTCGTGCTGGTAAACTGTACATTATTTAATACCTCTCTCGTTTTTATATGGTGTCTTCAAGTGTGTTATTTTCATCACGATAGTTATCTACGAGTCGGTATTGCAAAGCCATATTAGGCCCTCCAAACCGAACAAAAAAAAGGGACATTGTATACACCTGATAGAGGTAATGATACCATAATGTGTCATGGTAAACAAAACTATTTAAACAGAATCCTTGGTTGTTATATTTCTGTCTTCTTCTTTTTTGTTTCTTCCCTTCTTTTAATTATTTGATGATGATTTGTGTACCTGACTGCTAAGAAAGCATGAATATGTTTGTAATTAAACAACCAGCAGACCGACGGTTTTAAGTCCTCTCCGAGGGACTTTGTATTGAGGGTTTATGCCTTGCCAAGGGACATAAGCGTAGTGACTTGGTTTCGAACCCGGGACCTACCGGTTTCGAGGCCACTGCTTTACCACTCAGCCATCGTGCATCCTTTGTTTAGTCCCTTTAATTTCTTTATTTTGTTCTTGAATTCTTATCTTTCAAATTCTTCTTTCTTCAATGTTTTATTTTTATTTTTCATTTTTTTGGAAGGGGGGGGGGATCCAGTTCACAAGGGTTCTTAGGACGAAAAGAGAGACAATACTTCTTCATTCTTCTCTGCAGTCATCTCAAAAAAGGCATTTAAATTCTGTAGTCTATTCTGATCCTGAATGTATTGTGCAACGTCACAGATGGAGGATTATAACACTGCAGACATTTTTATAAAGTGTTTTTTGGATTGTGCTCAAACTTGGCACGGGAATACAACAAATCCAAGATCAGACAAACATAGTCTACCGAACTCTGTAAGAGCACCATTTTAGGTGTATACAGCTTCAAAATGTTAAAATCATATAGAAGAAAGTATACTGTCTCATGAAGAGCTAAAACTGAAACGTGACCATGCTAACAACAAATATCTTTATTGAGCTTCAGCTTAAAATCTCACCATGTGTTATTTTCGTGGTTATGTAATGCCTGGTCACATGTCTTTTCTTTCTAATCGTAGCCTAATCTTTCTATAGCGAAGAACATAGTAAGAGGGCGCTCGACAACAATCCCTTTTAGTACCGTTGATCATAGGACAGTTTGGCCAACCCGGATTGAGTTGGGCAGAATATGACCGAATACTGTTTTGGTGGGCTAGCCCCCCCAAAAAAGGAATATACGCCATGTCGTGACCTACTAAAACCAAGTTGGCCAAACTCTGTGTTTAGATGGTTTTGATCCTTTCAAAAGATCTTTTGAACATTGAGAAGTCCTCCTTTGTGCACTTCCGAATAATCAGTGTATTCAACAACCCCGCCCCCATCCCAATATATGTATTATTCTAGATCCACTCCTTACCTCTACGAATAATGATTACATAACTTTCATGATCACATATCAGTTGTCATCTGTGCGCGTTTGGTATATACTAATAACATTTATCTATCCATGCGCAGATCTGCCCCCCCCCCCCATGACAAAACATACATTTTGCAGTTTATGAGATATAAGGCAAAACGTGTTCTTTTAAAAGCCTTTATAGACTTTGTGACTGCATGAATTATGGTTCAACTTGTATGAATAGACATTTGGCATGTCTTACAAGATTCAATTATTTTTTTGAAAAATCTCGCATTTTACGCTCGAAATGTCTGTTATGCTGTTTTGTCGTGGTTACTGCTTTAACAATGAATGGACAAACTTTGACAGAAAGGAATTAATGCAAGACACTGTTAATTTAATGAGTTTTGATATTTATTATTATGTACATGCTGAATTAAAGTAGGTGTTGTAGGTGTTTGCCTATTAAAAACTATGTCAATTTTGAACGATTTTTAAACAAATTTGACGATTTTATATGAAATTGACAAAATCAATCAAAACCCGTATTGTTCATTCATATTCATTGAACGTTGTCGATTTCAACAACAACAAAAAAAAAATCACAATTTTGATGGGGATTGTTGTAAATAAAGTACACTGTATTGAGTGAAGATCATTCATGCAGAAATGTCCATTCTGATTGGTTACTAGTGTCTCCTTGCACACTCAAGTGCATGCTGTTTCAGTGCACGGTGCTTTGTGATGTTATGCTCTTTTGTAATGGGTTTATAAGAAGAACATGCTGTTGTGCCATTTAGACATGACATGCTAAATAATTATTAATAGTGACACTTTAAAAAATCAAAAAATGGTTTAACATGTGTAATATGATGTATTGAGTATAAAAAGCCCAAACAAAAATGTTATGCCGTTTTGTCATAGGGGCAGAGATAGTATCTACGGACTGAAAATGCCCCCCATCACACTCTGGATAAACTGCATTTATTACGTCATCCCTCCAATATGGGCAAGGGGGGGGGGCAATCCAATCCTCATTTGTATGACAGTAAAAAATAAGCCAATCTGAATGGCGAAAGTTTGAAATAAATCTAACCCATAATGAAAGAGTTATGAAAGTTTGAAATATAATATATGCGTTTCTCAAGTCGTCACTTTTGCCAGTGGATTGTGACGTAGTTAAGGCCAACTGTCCCGTTTGTCGTGTACAAAATATTTTTTATCCCTATTTTTCTCCCATATGCCCTCTCCCTTGGAGCTCTACAAAAAATGCATCGTAGATAGCCTATTATTACAAGTCCTCTGAAAATAAAAGATTCCTCTTAGTCATCCATTTAAAAAATAAATGAAATTTCGTATTTTGTTCGTGTTGGAACAAATGGGAAAATTGTTCACCACTACATCACAGTGACATTACCGGTGTGGTCAATATGAATTTTCCTTAAGTGTAGTGATTACAACTCTCAAAATGTTTTAGCTGTAATACCTTAGGGACGATAATAAATGCACCAGTTACATGATGTCTCCTGGGTATCGACTGCACAGATTTTCATGTGGTTTATTACTAAAGCAGTCACAAGGTGGCGCTAGAACAACTCATCCCTTCATAATGAAAGAGTCATCAATTTATTGTTCGGACATCTGTGGTAACATTCATGTTTGCTTTTACCACAACTTCGGGAATCAAGATCCAGATTGATCACTTGCCACAACCTGATAACTCAATGTTTATATATCTTCTTGTACAGATATCATACATGTAAGTTTTAACTGTCGTAGACTTGTAATAAAACCAATGTTTACTATTTGCATTGTATCTTCATGTCTTTGCTATTTCTTTTCTATTTCCCTTTTTTAAACATTTGTGTTTAAAACCACCACTATCAAAGAACCATTTGTTTCCAGCCTCACCTTTTGTTCTTCCTTTTTGTGTATTGTTGTTACGTCGCATACAAAATCAACTTCATATCTATTTAAATCATTAAATGAGTAAGATGTGTACTGTATTTGTGTTAATAACAAATTAAGCATTCTACTTCATCTATAGGCCAATCCCTATGCATGATACAAGTGCCATCATAAATATATGACAGAATCAACTCGTATACACTCCCAAAATTATCAACCACGTATTTGTTGTAAAATGCATATCAATAAAGAATAAAATAATGAAAAGTAATAATGTTACTTGAGTTCCGTATGCAGCTGTAAAGATTTACATAATGGAATTATCACTTACACAAGCAATTACTATTAATAGACACAATTACTTAATCTTCCAACACATATATGCATCTTTTGTATGAACTTCATGAATTCTTTCGTCACACAAACATATTTATAATACAATAAATAGTGCTATTCTAGTAGCAATCCAAGGTGTAGTTGTCGAAATAATGAATAATATAATGTGTGTATATATACATATAATACATATAAAGTACATATAATACAAAAGTTGGTTCAAAACAAAGATATGTACAATTTTACAACAAGTACATTAATTACCTACATGCATTCCATAGGACTCATTGGCTATGTCTCACATTTAAATGGTGATGTGAAGTACTCACATAAATTGCATTATTTTGATATAAATGCCCCGAGAATATAATGAATAATACCAAACGTAATACAAGGCCATTAACAAATAGGTCGTTGTATTATGATATTATCATAATCGAACAAAACCGAGTAAAATAAGACAAAACCGGGAGGGCCTGTTGCCCGAAAATATACTACATGTATTATTTCACGTTCTGTTTCCTTTTCCTTCATCTCTCCCCCAATCGAATGGGGGTGGGGGTACTCAGCGTTGAGGGCGTGTAAAATAACATACGTTTAAAGATCCACAATAGCTGTATTAAAGCATGCATTTCTGCAGTATTTCGCCATCAAAATAATCCCATATACAAGTATTATGTTTGTACAAAGATTATGGAAATAGTCTCATTGCAGATTTAAATTATTTTCAAAATTCAAATAGCTTTCCAAATAAATTGGAATAGGCAAAACAAATGTACTGTCATGGTCGCAAAATAAATAACTGAAGAAAATGTAAACAAAATAATACTCATCCGGTTTTTATTCATGTGATTTTCAGACGGTTGCGCAGTTGTTGCAGAGGATTATAAAATGTATTTTGTAACAGTTGCTCAATATTGTCTGTAAAAGTAAAAAATTAGTTATATGAGCTGCAGTCGAATCGTATCGTTATTCATAGAAAGCCATCATGTCTCCAATTTTGTTTTCGAACTTTCCTCAACCCCCTTCCTTTTCTCCCTCCCCCTCTTTCCCTCTCCTTCCTATACCTTTCACTCTCCCTCTGTATCCTTCTAAATCTCATCATATTCCTCTGCTAGTTTTCTCCTCCCCTCTCTCCCATTCCTCTTTTCTCTCCTCCTCCTCTCCTTCTACCCATCTATTTATTTAATTATAATTTAATGTTACAGTACGTAAACTAATTATCTTATATTGATATATCTTGTTTATATATTTTTTGTATGTAACTAAATTATGAATGAATGATAACATAGCGAACTATTTATTCCTATGATATACCAATACTTCTTACCTTCAACTTTTTGTTCTCTCTCTCTCTCTCTTGCTCTAGAGTTATCTCCCTCGTCGCTTTCTTCTTGGTCTCATTCTATTCCTTCGCCAGTTTCCCTCTTTCCGCTTCTATCATTCCTGTTCTTACTTCACCCTATTATGTTAATTTCATTCCTATTTAGTATTTAAGAAGAGTTGCACCTGTTTATATTCATGCATATATATTCCGTGTACGTAAAGACAGATATGTGATGTATAAGACCTATGGCCAATGTATAAACCTATTGTGTCCCTCCCCTCTTCTACCTCTCTGGCTCTCCAACCTTTTTTCTTCCTCGGTCGCTCTGCTTAGCTTTGTTCTCTACTCTTCTACTACTCTCTTCTCTCCTCTGCCTTTCGCTTCTTCTCTTTCTCATTGATGCTGACAAATTGACATGGTCTATATATCTCTTTTTGACAATTTGCATATAGTTTTTTTTAAACACGTGCATGATTGTTATTTTTATTCATGTCAATTTAGTTGTATCATTAAGATCATGGCATGTTCTCAATAAACCTATTAGTCAATCATTCAGTTGTAAAAAAGGCATACATCAGAGATGAAAATGCGCAGTTAGATAAACGGGGAAAAGGGAATTCATAAGAAAGGAGAAGGTTCATTTGTCAAAGTAAAAGGCACCTTGCAAATTTGATGAGGGGAACATATAAAAGGGGAAGGGACACTTATTGAAAAAGAACAGCGGCACAATAAAAATGAACACTTTTCTTCCGTAAAAGGAAGCACTTCTGGTGAACTAGAAGAAAAAAAAAAACAGGGGGCATTGTGCCCCCCTCCTCGTGAGCGCCGACTCTGGTGCAGATAAAGAACGCCCCAAATAGAGAGAAAGAGACAACCGGAGAGCAAGATGGGGGGGGGGCAGTATTAAAAAGCATACAATATTAAACACATAATTAATCAATGGTATAATTGAGAAATGGTTTACTAGGTGGTAGCACAACAGAAAATAACAATTTAATGGAAAAAAACATAAAAAGTTAAATGAACCAAAACACAGCAAATTAAGGTCAAGTGAATGAGCTCATGTTGTAACAATAGTAGTACCCCAAAAAAAAAGAGCCAACAACGAGATAGATTGTTGAAGTACAAATCCAGACAGAGGAAACAAAGTGAATTACGTGTAAAAACGTAATAGGAACACATGGGAGAGAAGAAATATAAACTAGACAATTAATTCGTCATGAGGACGATTTAGGTGGTCTGTCTTCAATTCTTATGATCATGCTCATCTTCAATTCAATGATCCAATATAATGATGTTAATGTAAAATGATGTATTAAGATATGAATTGATGAATGAAATACTGATGAACTGGTAAATTGAACTGATGTGAAATGAACTAAATTGATGAGCTAAACTGATGAACTGATGAATGAACTGATAGATTGAACCGATAGATTGAACTGTGACCTGAACTGAAGTGATAACTTACTGATGAACAAAATATTGAGAAAAGATTATGATCAAAATCATGATCATAATGAAATTTAATGAAAATATAGATATAGAGAAGGAGAGAGGGAGACGAGTTACAGTCATGTACAAAAACATGAGCTGGACCGAGGGAAGAAAGAGGAATCAGAATGCATACACTTGGAAGGAGAGAGGATAGTATATTAAAGGAAACATGGTAGGGGTGAAATAAAAATACAAATGGGAAAGGCAAGAGCTAGAGGAAATTACGGAACATCCTATAAGACATAAAAGAGGGAGAACTGGAGCCAAAGGCGGGAAAAGGAGAGGGTGAGAGAGTAGAGAAAGAGAGAAGCAGAGACAGAGGGAGACATCAGAACAGAAGAAGAGGAATACAAAGCAAAAGAGGGAGAGGGAGAGGGTGAAAGAGTAGAGAGAGAGAGATAGAGATAATAGTCGAAGAAAATGAAAAAAATAATCAAATATGAAACGAAAAAATAAATACAAATTGACCCACCAGGAATCGAACCTGGGTCACCGGAATGGAAGTCGAGTGCTTTAACCAATATACCAAAATACGTCCCATAGACATTACATGCAAAACTGACAAACGGCCTTGGCATAGTCGCAATTTCAACTTTCAATTGAAGATTTCGACATGATCCTAACATCTGATAAAAAAGGCACTTCCTCATGGCACATAGTCCCAGCTATAACGTACTAAAATCTGGGAGGAAAAAGAGCAAAAATAAGCGAGATACTGCTCAAAGAACAATGTCATGTAGATTCATGATGTGAACGAAATTCACCTTCCATAGACATAACACGCACATTAAGAAAATTCTGACATGTCGCCTTTAATTGCAATTTTCACTATGATGACGTCATCAAAATGAAAAATGGTGTAATTGAACTTATAGAGATTTGTCTTAGCTAGAACATATCAAAATTTGGAAGAAAATCGATTAATATTTAGAGAGAAACAATCAACTTTCCATAAATATGCTGATGTCATAATATGCAAATTCGTATTTTGGGTTCCAAGGCCTTTATGATGACGTCACGATATTTGTAATGGCCAAATGAGACATGAAATCATATCCCAAAAAACAGAATTGAGGGTCCCAGTGCTTCCCAAAGAGCTATAATGGATTTTGTATAGCATGTTTTGGCCCATATATGCTATGTATTACAAGAGCTCGCGCGCACGGACATGTTTCTTGAACGGACGCTCATTGCGTTATTAATGGTCATACAAGGATAAACATGGTATCAAATTGTTCAGAAAAAAAAAGAGAAATATCATGCAAAAATAAAAAAAAGGAGGAATTATGTTTCGTTCGGCCGTCACGAACGAAAACTGAAATTGATTGGACGGATATTGACCTTAATCATGATAAATATTAATAAGAAGGACTTTCCGTTATGAAGATATGATCATGAGTTGAAAGTACATAAAAAACACGATGACCACCTAATAATAAGAAAGACATTTCTGACGAAAACAATAAGTGGTCTAGCTGTCAATGACAGACCACCTAAAAAGCTACATGATGTCGAATAATACATTTACAACAGAAAATCATCATAAAGTGTGCAGACTCTTGCACAAGAATGCAAATCAGGAGAGATCGAAATTTTTTCTACAGAAACGCATCGAGGTATAGTGCAGAACTCTGAAAAGAAATGATAGTTCAAGAGTTGGATATGGTATGGAGCAAAGAATTCACAATTCCAATTCACAAACATAGTTTTGTGCAGATTTTGGTACTCTGTTAAATTAGTTCTATATTAAGAATCAATCAAATATAAAGTACATGAGAAATAAATAATGGAATTGTTAAATATGATATAATGGAAACAATAAGATCAAATACCCCAACTTAGGTGAAATTGAGGTATGATATCATACGAAATCTAAATACACTAGACATTTACATGTGCAGACTTATGCACAAACCTCCATTCTCAGTATGATATCATATGAAACATTTATGCATTGGACATGTACCATTATGATGTGCAGACTTATGCATACAAATCCATTCTCAGTATGATACCATATAACATGTATACATGTATGCAAAGGAAATTCACCATTATAATGTGCAGACTTATGCACAAAACTCCAATCTCAGTATGATATCATATGAAATGTATATGCATTGGATATTTACCATTGTAATGTGCAGACTTATGCACACAAATACATTCTCAGTAATGAGTATGATATTACATGAAATAAATGTTCAATGGATATTCACCATTGTATTGTGCAGACTTATGCACTTATATATTTGAACTCAACAAAGAGAGATACATACTATCATATGAAATCAATATACATTGAACATTAAACATCGTGTACAGACTTATGCACACAAATCGAGATGACACATCGAGGTATGCGTTTATACGATATTTATATAATTGTGGCGTCCACCACTATAATTTGCAGACTTACGCCCACAAATAAATTATACAGATATGATATGATATGAAATATGCAATCATTTGACATTCACCATCATAATGTCCGGACTTATACACACAAACCCAATCTAATCTAGGATATATGATATCATATTAATTATACGGTATATACATTGGGCATTCATCATTAAAATGGGCTGACTTATGCAGCAAAAAATATATTCTAAACAGAGAGGCGCATTCGACAAGCACCATTACAATGTGCAGACTTATACACGCAAATCCAATCATAACAGTGATAAACGATATTGTATGAAATCTCGCTATAGATACTGGACTTTAGCAATAACATGAGCAGACTTTAATATGCACAAAGATCAAACATCAAAAGTGAGTTATGATATCATATAAAAACACTAAAAACTATGTGCAGATTCATGTACATAAATCCAAAGTAAATTGGGGTGTGATGTAAATGAAGTATACATTGATCATTCAACATTAGGAAATAGCGAATGGTCGAGGAAATAAATATTCGTAATAATGATGGTATTATTTAGGTACGCCATGAGAAAATGGGGGTGAAGTGATAAAGAGGGAATTACAGGGTTGGAAGAGAGAGACTAAGAAATAGGGGAAAGCGACTGAGAGAGACAGTGAGAGAGAGAGAGAAGGATGAGGGGGCATTCATACAAACGGAAGGTTGGGAAAATTACATGTACATGAATTCCTGTTCAGAATATATAAATTTTATCTTGCTTTGTTATTGTTTGTTTTCATGGTAATCGGTTATGCCATGATTTGGGTTTCTTTAAATCAATTTGAACCTGAATTCATTCGCATAAAAGCACCCTATGCCAATATGATCTATTTTATTGTAATTCTTTGCGTGTTAGTTTAAGTTGTGGTTTATTTGTATGTCATTTTATCCATACATAAGGAGAGTATTCACTTCAGATAAACGAGTAAATGTTAATATTTAATTTATAACTGATTCGGTTTTATCCCAAAGTCAAACGATTGATGTTTCTTGATTCTAAAATTACAGCTACCACGAATCAATGTTTCTCATCTGTTTACCACATTATAGTTTATGCTCTAAGATTCTGAAATGAAATGAGAAAAATGATTAAAATTAAACAGTTAGAAGGATCTACTAATAAAATATAATTGTAAATTTGACTGAAAACGGAGTCATGCTGTACTGTACAGAGAATGGGTCATAGTTTGTTTTTGTAAGGCCCTCAAAAGAAAGTTTATTTTTTCATACAAATAATTTACATTTTCTAACTCTATAAAAACAAAGAAACCCCCATTATTACCATTACTTTGAAAGTTTTCTCACTGTTTTCTCATATTTTGAGCGCTTGGTTGCATTTGAAACAGGACTTTGGCAAAATTCTTATTCATCATTGGAAAACAAATTGAACACATAGGTAATATCATCCCTTTGTCACATTTGTGATAAATTATATATGTGAATTTCCACTTTTTATGTTCGTTTTTTTGCGAACGCGTAATTTAAAGGACATAAACGAGACCGGATGTTTGCAAATGTCCTTATAACATATCTTATATTCCGTACTACATGTACTTTGCGCAAAAATAGAAGCTTTACAAACCTCAAGCTAGAGATGTGCAGTTAGTATAGTGTGGTGCATTTTTTTTATCTGAAGTACGTTATTTATCGTATGCTCTGCGACGAATATCATTATAAGCACGTTTTTTGTTTAATTACTTTAAATGACTTACATGAAATATTCAATGAATTCCCATGTAGAGACGTGTAAACAGATACAGAAATGCAACTACACAAAAAAACACACACACATTTGCGTTCAGCTGCACACGCACACACGTGATGGTCATTTTATATTAAACAATATTCAAATAAATAATGGTGACTAAGTCTGTTTTTTGTGCGCAAACACGAACGGTATTAAAAAACAAAAAGAGATATACATTTTTTTTTTCTGTTGGTGATTTTTTTTTTACAATACACATATTTTAAGCCGAGTCTTGAAATTGAAGTTTAAAAAAATGGGAGAGGAAAAAGGGTTAGTGTATCTCCTGACAGATCAGTGACCACCAGGTTAGCAGTTTGCAGCATATGATGGTGAATAGACCTAATGTTTCAAACTTGTGAAAGTAAAACAAAACAAATCATAAAAACGAAAATTGGTAAACTTTCAGAAGAAAAAAAGAAATAAAGAGAAACCAAATAATGAAACAATACAGCGTTTTGGTGACACTCATGAAAGGATATTTGAAGACAAAGAGTGTTGGATTATTTTAAGAATGTCACAATAACAATTGTTACAAGGTTATCATCATATTATTGTTATTACTTGTTAATACACCATTTACTTTTTTGGCAGCTTTGGAAGTGCCGATTTACTAGAAATATTGAAGAGAAACATGATCGTTTCTCAAAGTGAGGGAGAGGGTGAGGAAATGTGGTATCTGAAGTTGAGTCAGTGGCCTAGCACCAGCTACGGTGTGAACGAGAAAGTTGTTTGGAATAAAAGATGCCCACCACCACGTCACTGAACATGAAATTGACACTGTTACGTTTCGTTAGTTCAGTAACTCTCAAAGTATCTACACTCGATTACTACACACACCCACAATATCAGTCGGTTGAAGAGCATTATTCCGCTCTATCCCCATATTCCATCTTCATAATGTAATCAAATTTAATGCATAAACCTTTGTTAAGTGTCATGTTACATATCATTTCATTCATCTCTTGCAAATGATTATATTTCAATAGTCAGAATTGCGAATGGCAAACATTAATTATTGCTAGGTATGACAAACATTATGGCTTGTCCTACCAAACGAGGCACCTAACAAAGATTCAAGCATTAAATTTGATTACATTACGAAATGGGCCTATTCTAAAAATAAAATAAAAACAATAAAAACAAATGGGACTTACATACAAACTAGGTAATTTGAAAATAATGATAGTTGTGACTACACTCGAAACACATTTCAAATTTTGGCATTTTGAAGGCTACTTCTACTACTAAATACAAAATGAAAATGCGGATATGATTATGATATTTACCCTTATGTATTTTCTATGAACGTATAAGGAATGATAATTAGCATGCATGGAACAAAATTAAACCACAAATATGTCAACAATTGAACTATTTACAGTTTTTATATTTTCCTAATTCATGCTAGCTTGCCATATCGTCGTTCTGGAGGTCGTCTGCTAATCGAAGGTGATTAATCGTGACCAGGACTTTCTTCAACTCTTTACGCTCTTCGGACCTTGTAGTCTTGTTCCTCCAATCCCGAAGCATACTAAGTGTTCCCATGTATGTGACAGTTTGGTATTTTTCGTTCGTTTTTATGTAACGTGTTATTTCCGCAGGTTGAAAACCCAATTCCTTGCCTAGACTGTCGATGTCAATGTCCCTATGAATCTGCTCAGCTACTGTCTTGAGAAAGTCGTCAAAATCTCGCTCCCTTGATTCGTCGATAGGTCTATATTTTTAAGGAGAAAATATGAAATGTTACTTTTTATCTAATGGTCTCAGTTGACCGATTTCACTGGTTTGAAGTTTATTGTTCCACATTTACATGTACATCAAAAGCAATTAAGATTCATTAAAGCTGAAGAATTGGTTACCAAACGATATGTGTCGATAACTTGAACAAACTATTTTATAATATATGGCGAACGCGCCAAATAAACAAACAAAATTGAGGGAAATATAGCTGCAAGAAAATTGTTGCAAAATGTGAGGAGCCTACACAACAAGTAGAGCTACCTTATAGGGCTCTAGTATACCAGGGGCGGATCCAGCCGGCGGCAAGGGAGGGGGCCTAAAAAGGGGCCCACTTCGTGCGAAAATTTGAAAATCGTGCCGGTCGATGTTTCGCTCAGTGGGGAGGGAGAGCACAATTTTTTTACCCTCCGGGAAGGTAATTTTTCACCGCCACCCCTCCCCTCTTGGGCGCTAGGGGAGGGGCCCATCTTCTTTTTTTTCAAAAAAGGCTGTTTTTACCTGTTTTTTTTCTAGGGGAGGGGGCACCCCCCGGCCCCCCCTGGATCCGCCACTGTAGTATAGAGTACTATATGAGTACTATACTTTTCCAAGGAAATACAGGTGCATAACCACAAAATCATATTACACAAATAAACGGTGATATTATTTCAAATCATGGAATATAATCATGAAATTTATTAGTGGATAATTATGATGTTTTCTCTTCTTTAGAAAAAGCTTCAAATATATATGCAGTTTTGAAAGTTCATAAATGAAGCACAAAGAATCAATTTAGGCTCAATATAAATCTACACCTGGGATTAAAAAAACTGTTATGCATATTTATAATGCAAAATATATAAAATGGAAACAAGGACACTTAACCGTTCTCGATTAAATCTGTAAGCAATGTTCTTGTCGTATCCCTAAACCTATATTTCTCAAGGCTCCAACCTAAATTCATCGAATTCAGTTCATTTTTGGGAGATGTAACATTTTCAAATGTTACATAGAGAGCGTGTACAATAGCATTTGTACATGGACCTGTCCTGTTCTATTTACTGCACTCTCTTTGTAACACATGGGAAATGAGATTAAACCCCCACAATTTTAACTTTGTAGTTTCAGTGTAAATCCTTGTGAAACTTACCGAATTTACTATTACCTAGAAAATTTCGTTAAGAATGGCTAAGTACTTTTGAAGATGTTGCGAATCAAAATCTTGTGGTATTTGTTTTGGACTCATCGTATATCTATGTATATACATGTATCTTTATCTATATATAAACATATATAGCGGGTGTGTGTGGGTGCGTCTTCATATAGAGTGAACATTCGATTTTGGAAGCTCATCATGAAAAAAATGCAAATCCTCTAATCTTAAAAGCTATTTTATAGTAAAGAATAACGTAAATGCTATCGAATGATGCTTTGTTCATAACTCTGCTGCCACTGATGCCTGAGCACCAAGATTAAACAAAAAAAAATCATTTTGTGCCAAGTTTAGGCTGAAGCAAAGCAGTCTCAACACGATTCTCAAGTTTGTAATATTTTTGTTGTGCATTTTAGCAGTACGTTTCATCTCATCAAAAGCATTTTTAAATAAGTATTATGACCAAAAAATTATGAATAGGGTATCAATAGACATAAAAAAGGTACGCAATACCATGAAATAGATTTAAAGGTCACATTACGTGACTTAAGTTATAAGCTAATAAAGTTGGTTTAATATGTAATTTTGTTAGTAAATGAAAAATTGGTTTGTCGCGATTCATGTTTCTTGAGAATGTGACATATTAAAGATTACATCTAAAAAATATTCAATAAAGACCCTAATTCAATCAGTTCCGTTTTTATTCTTGATTTACAAAAAACACAAACACATCAGCATTACAAGGGGTATGACTAATTTAGTTGTCAACAGTTTATACAGTACGTATAAAAAAAGTATAACCAACTTCATAAGCTTATCATTTAAGTCATTTAATGTTACCTTCAACTTTATTTGATGGTATAGCGTAAATTGTTTTTTTTTTCTGTCTAACTCTTCGTTTAGGCTCTACTCACATTTCAACAGTGGATACAGTAGGAGTGTCTTGTTTTGTTAACCTTTCTTCGATCCCTGTCATAAGAGTAAATTATAATATTAAATCAATTGTTTGGGTGACTGTAGGGTTCCCTTATACACTGTACTATAATGCGAGCGCGCACATGTGAAGTGAAAAGAAATACATGATACAGAAAAGGGTATATATACCATTTTTCTTAGAATTCTCGACAGGTTGAATTACAATATGTATTATGATTAGTAATTGTCACGTCAACTGTAAAATGTACATAATATTTATTTCCAACAGTCATGCACAATGTGTATATTTGAAAACATCTGTTCAATTTTCTAACAGGTTGCAAAAAACGAATATTCGTCACAAAAAGTTACAGGGCTGCACCGATTCTATCTCCTATATTTCTCTAAAGATTTTTTTCCAAAAAAAAGAAGAAGAGGGGGCTGTATTCTGAGATTAATTTAATTTCAGTAAGATTAAATACATTCAAAATCGTTCTCTATTTACATCGTCATCTATTCATGTACAGCCAATATAATCATATTCTGCCTGTCTCTTGGGCAAGAGAGAGAGCGAATGCCTGCTCATTAGAATTTTCACTACGAGTGCCTCGAAGCGCAAATGCGCTTTTGCCAAGATTTCCTTCAAAAATAAGTGAGATAGTTTCAGAGACTTTTTAACACTGTTTACAAGGATCATTTTAAGTATGATATTAGTCAACAAAAATCTTGAAATATAACTTGATAACCAGGAATTGCTTGAGAATTGTAGTCTTCTGTACTCGGTCCTTTTTGCTTATTTCGAACACACAACTAGATGCATACTTTCAAACAAATATTACATTTACCGTTCATCTGAGACATGAAATAGCTCCTAACCTTTTTAACTTTTATTTTTTATTTCTCATGTTAAATAAAATGGGTGTTAGCGTTAAATCTGAGCGTATCACGTGTATAACTGTATTGGACAAGCACGAAATAATAGATTGAGATGAGATAAAAGATAAAATCTGAGATAGAAAATGGTCTTAGAATACCGATTATGGTGTAAAGATAAAATTAAAACATTTTTGAGATTAAATCGTGCTCGCAATTCCACCCCTGGTATGTACCTTCACAACTGGTTACAGAGGCACTTTTTAAATATGCACAACACTATAGTTTTTTCTACTATCTAATGGATAAAGCCGCCCCCCACCCATATTTACTACATGAACCTGTTCCTGAGCTTCCTGTGCCTACGTTTCAAGCTTTAGTATATTAACATGGGTTATCTACACGGTCGCATGTTTTCACACTTATTACATAAGAAATCATTCACATTTGATCAAAAGCCAATTGGACCAATACCCAGGTCACCTTTCTTCATTTAATCTTCACCCAGTTTGTCCGCTATAAACATGATCAAGTCAACATTTCGTCCTATCATCGTTTAATCTGAATAGCCATTAAGGAATATAGTCATTCCTATAATATCTAACCGTTTGGTTCTAATTGGCAGTTCCTCAAATCAATAATATATACCATTTGATCCATTAAGGGATAGTTGAGTTTTGTTGCAGAGGGCGCTACTCGAAATAATTATTTTGTGAGATAATGACAAACTGAGTTGCAAATTTGTTTGATCAAAATCAGTACAGAGACGGCTGAAATATCCGTAAATATAACGTTTTCTTTCAATTAATTAATTAACGGTCACCATAATGATATTTTGTTGAAAGTGGAGCTGAATCGGTATGATCGTATTGGCTAAATTTCACACATTTTGGGGTCTAAAATTACCTTCATAGCAATTTGCGGTCTGAAACAAGAACTCAACTATCCCTTTAAATTCAAGTTCAAGTTCAAGTTTATTTGTCTTTCTTCCAACATGAATTTAATACAATTTAACAAATTTATAACATGTTGAGCATATAAAAGGAACAATTATAAGGAACAAGTTCATATAATGCATGTAAGTGAAAAAGAAAGGCGAGGAGACCTCAAAAGGAAAGTTGAGTTTTGTTGCATAGGGCGCTCCATAAAATATTTTTTTTTGTGAGATAATGAACAACTGAGTGTCAAATTTGAAAGAGGGCGCTACACTCAAGAACTCAACTATCCCTTTAAAAAAGCTTAGCTTGTAGAGGTCAGGTCCCTCAAAACAATATCATATAGACAAAAAATAACCAGTCTGGTTATATAATAGATGAATACAAGAAATGTTCGTCAAAGGCGCTTGAGTACTAAAACAAATAACTATAAACTTATGATTATAAATATGGTTTAACTGAGTAATAAAAAAAAAAGCTGGGGAGAAGAGACTATGTACAAAAGGAGGCGATAAGAGTGATGATAACGTGGGATATATAAATGGAGAGAGGAGGCGGGAGAGGGAGAGAGAGAGAGAGAGAAAGGGTGAGGAGGAAATAAAAAAGGACAGACTTTCACTGTAGGCTGAAAGCTAGCTACAGGCGAGAAAGGGAAATAAAAAAGAAAAGGTAAGTTGGCAGTTGCCATACATTAGTAAATTGAGGAATGGATTCCGTTGAAATATAAATCACGGTAGCATCACAATTCGGTGCATAGATTAAGAATCAAATAAATAATTATTCAATATGTATAACTTCAGTTTACGTTTGAAGACAGATATAATAACATAATTGCATAAATAAAGTTTCATCTATATCCATTTTGTCCAATTGAATATGTACAGTATTGGTGGCTTTACTATGCCTAGAGCTACACCACATAGGATTAGAACAACTAAGCTTCTCCATGAAATGATTTACCTTGGAAACGTGTCTTGAATTTGATCGTCTTTGTAGTGGCTTGAATCAAGTTAAGTGTCACTAATGTCTCATCACTCTCGTCAGTTAGATCGAGCTCAAAGTACTTACTCTCTTTGGGTTCGAAGTCCATGTCGCTGTGCTGGATAGTCTGATGAAATTGCCGGAATATAAAATTAATTGGCATGGCCCCATGATTGTATGCAATATGCGCCAAAACGCAAATGTGGAGAGCACTGGTGAAAATAATGAAGACTAATTTAAGATTTCCGTATTTTCGAGCTTTTTTCAAATCAATTCAATCATTTATCATATAAATTTATCAAAGTCAATTCAATTTTGTCATCCCCTGCCGTCAACGTACAGTTGCATGAATCAATTTCGTCATTTTGCAATGATTTTCTTCAAAGCATAATTAAAATTCGTCACTCGTACGTTTACTATATGGATATGTGTTACGTTTTGTCTTATTATTACTTCCCGAAACTCTCTTTGAGTACATGTATGTCCATTAACAAATCTTCTTACAGTAGGTTTTTTAATTATTTACTATCACCACCAAAATCATTCAGTTGAGTTCTTTGTCACTTTTTTTATATATTTTTTTAAACATATTCCCCTTTTGATCCATCTTGTATCATGATGATTCCCTGCCTTCAAAATACGAGAGAGCAAGTATACAAATTTAATTCATTTTACCAATGACATGTATGAATGAATTCGATCATTAGGTTATGTAGCGGTCCGTTAGGGAAAACAATTTCAGATGTCTTCTGATGAACATAATAATAATAATAATAATAAAAATAATCTTGTTATAGTCCACTCCAAATTTTATTAAACCGAAAATGGAAATTCTTTGTGCCCAATTGATCGTGAGCCCGGCAGCCACTGAGCAGCGCCAGAACATGAATGATAGGCGTTGAAATCGATTATACTTCGACCAAGTTGAATGACAAATATTGTATCAATCCAATGTTAATTATGCATTCAATATATTTGTTTTATTTCGTATATTTTCTGTATATAGACATATAAAATATTGTATCAAACCATATTATGTTCATGAAAATGTATGATGAAAAAAAAAAGATGCAGAAACCAATAAATCAAAATCAAATAAATGTTTATCATTAGCACATTCTCAGATCCGGAAAAAAGGGTTAAAGTGGACAGGAAATCCAAACATATAATAATATATTCTACCGAAAGAACATCAAATATGTAAATTGTAGCTGTACTATAAGTCTCCTACTTCAATTTAAATTGTATTGCCACGCAAAGTCATTTAGTATATATAAGTGACGCATGTTTAATCACATTAGAAGCGTTATTACCATGTAATACTTTTTTATTCGGGTATATATGGTATAAAAGACCAGTTGGTGTTGATACTTGAATTTAAAAAAGAAATACATTTTAAGTTAAGATATGAATGAAGCAAAATAGAAGTGGTTGTATGGACTGTTACAAATAAATTCAAATTGATCTTGTTTACAACTCGCCCTAGGTTCAATTTATTTTTAACTAAGTATGGCAAAACTGAGACCTGTCGTCCAAATATACTTACATCTGTCTTAGGATCCTTCTTACCAAGCTGGCAAGAGACTTTTAGCGTCCTCCGCCGAAACACAACACAATCGTCATCGTCCTTTACTGGTTGGGGACCGTCCTTCGTTAATACATGAACATCCTTCTGCAAAATTATGTATCCAAAAAGAATTATGATAAAATGATCTGGAAATTGTCAAGTAGATATAAATAATTTGTACAGTTGTATCATGCGTCTTTTCTCTGGTTTATACTATTCAACTAAAGTCCATGCTACTCAGGAATCATCATTAAGAATGAGCTGATGTTGCACTGGTCAAGCAATTCCTTTTATAGATCAGTTAAAATGGGATTTAGCAGTCCAAATTTGACGTCCAAAATTATCAAAGTGGAAAAGTTACAAGGCATAGTCGAAAATGTAAGACAGCAGTCAAGTTGTTAACTAGACCATGTCCGAACAAAATTGACAAACATGACAATCAAGAGTAAAAAAAGTTTAAAAGAATATTAAGAGTGTCTTTATTTGAAGAACGAATATGAGGGTGCTGAAGGAGGTCAAAGTTTTGTTTTAACATGAAAATACATATGGTTACTTTAACGATTTTTTTACATACAGCCAAGGCTCGAAAATTGTTAATTTGCGACAGAAAATGTTGAATGGGAGAATAACACATCCCCAGCGTTGACCCCAGTGTAAACGAAAAGTGCCTCCCTGAAGTAACAAAGCTTAAGTACGCCAATAGTGATGTAAAATGTCTGTTTACCCATTTTTGGTCATGAGGCATCTTGACGAAACGAACCTCCAGAATTGGATTTCTATCAGAAGTCAAGACTCTGGGTAGAAACGACATGCATGACAGTAATATGCCCTTCAGAAATAGCCAGTCCCAAATTAAGGCAAAGAACCCTCCAGAAAAATGACTGATTGAGACCTCTAGCCACCGTTCGTGTACTGAACAAATAATGTTGGAGGAATGATGAGGAAGTCGTTTAGGTGTACCTTTGAAATAAAACAAACGAATTCATTTCAATAGAAAACGACAGGAAAGGACTTAAATTTCAGGGATTTTTCTTAGCTGGGTAAGGTTAACCTAATTATACATCGTGTTCTTGTGACTGGAATACAATTCGCATGTTAAAATTACAACAATAAAAAACAAACACAAATCAAGATTAACTTTATTTATTAAAAAAATGGGGAAAAAGAGTAATACTTTTGGCAAATATGAGGATTGGATATTGATATATTTTCAATTCAAATCAATAAACATTTATTTCCTTCACAAATTCAAAATGACCATACCATGAAATGATTTTTTTGTAATCAATTGGGGATGCAAGCATCATAATAAATGGACCATGGCATATACTTGTACATGTACTCATCATTCATAATGCATGATAATCAATGTCAAGGCTTCATTCAATTAGTGGACATCCTAACATAATGCTATATTTTGACAACATCGCCATTCTTCGAGCCGTGTTTTGTAACTTTTGCGTTAGCAAAAATAAAAGGAAACAAAACAATCCATACTTTACGTTATGGCGAATTCCACTATTATATTTGTTACCAAATTGTCAAACTTAGTAAATATGAGGTCGCGAAAGAGTACCAGATTTTATGAGCGTTTCTGAGGATCATTCTTAACATACCATGACGTATCTTGTCTAACGAGTTCCTCACTGGTATTGTTCCGGTATATATTTTTGGTGAATTTGCTATTTTTGTTTTTTCAAAGCATGTACTAGCTTTATTAGCCGATATCGCAATCTAAAAATTTAAGAATGGGCATTGATCTTTTGTATGTCATGTTTTGTACTAAAAGTTATAACAATATTTATCAGAGTCTGCCAGTGGCTTGGTTTGGGGAGTTATACAATGTATATCCCTACGTTAAACATGTTAAATGATGTAGAGTCTGCAGTGCCAATGATGACCTCCATTTGCAAAGGTGAGTGCCCCCCTCCCCTATCCCCAACCAAAAAAATGAAAGAAAATCGAAAAAAGTAAAAAAGTTTTTTAAATAAAAAATAAGCCGTACCTCATTCCTTAATTATTTTGCTCGATTAGAAATCAGGTTTTAGAGCTTTGTCAATGTGGGGTTTATCCAGTAGATTATGTGCCAATTCATAAAAAAACTATGATCTTTTATTAAACACATAATAGCCAGAAAATATGTTTATACATACGGAAAGGCTGACAACTTGATTTCGTTACCTGACTGATTCCAGGAATACAGTACGGTCTGTACTTTGTTAGGAGCAGTGACTAATGCACAGTGAGGTATTATCAGCTTTAATGGTTTCTTAAAGCATAACCCAGACGGGTAACACTGGAACCCATGGCTAGCAAGAATCTCGTCGTCTTTCAGTGTTAGGCCATTTGGAATTTCGGTCAGTACACGAAGTCTGATTTCCTCATCTTCCTCAAGGGCACCAGGTGGAATGTGGAGTGTAAACCCATGGGATTTGGTAGACAGGTTTCCTCCAAGGGCCCCAAAATGTCCAGTTGCAGATCTACCATCTGATAACAGCAAATATGTGTATTAACAGCATACTTTACATAATACATGTACCTGTATTATATTATATAGATATTACAAGCTCCAACGTCACAGGCGAGAATCTCGGATCGTGCCAGATCTCTGGCTACAGCTGTGTATGTGCAGAGGAACACGTAGTCTAAATTCCGAGACTCACTTTAGACTTTCCTGTTGACCTTTATCATATAGACATTATATAGAAACAAATTATTAACAATTTGATGTTTAAATGGTTACGCCGATCAGAAATTGTGTCGGTTGTATATTCATGTCTTTTTTTTACCACTGATCTGACGCAGGACCGGAGATTCTCGCCTGTCTTCAAATTTAACAGAGTGTACACACCCTGGTTATATTCAAGTAGTATTCAGGGCAAAAACTGTCCGTTACCACAATTATCATCATCATCATAACTTGTAAGATGGTAAGATTTCACGACATAGAAGTCATTAAATATTTCTTTTGTCCATCACAAATGCCTTTTGGTATGACAATGACAATTGGTACAGTTACATGCAATTCAGCGTTAAGAATTCATCCAGGATTCCCTGATCCAATGGGTCATACTCATATATATATATATATATATGGTCAACCTGTTTTTTTTTTCCTACTGAAAATTGAGCAATGGGGATAGAACGCATTGAAGGGATAGTTGAGTTTTGTTGAAGAGGGCGCTACACAAAATATTTTTCTGTGAGATAATGAAACACCGAGTGTCAAATTTGAAAGAACATACAATTCAAATGACAAAATCATCTTTGGTTGATCGAAATCGGTTCAGAGACGGCTGAAATATCCATAACTATATATAACGACTTCTAATATTTGTGGTGGTACACAAATATTCGATAATTTGAACCAGCCGTTGAAAAAACGAGAGAGCGCCTTATACGTTATATTCCAGCCAATGCCGATGTTGGCTTTCTGTTGGCTTTTTCGTGTTGGTTATAATACGCACAACCAGCCGGCCCGTGTATTGTTATTATTAATTAATTAATTAATAAACAGTCACCATATTTTGTTGAAAGTGGAGCTGAATTGGTATGATCGTTTTGGCAAAATTTCACACATTTTGGGGTCCAAAATTACCTTCATAGCAAGTTTAGGTCCTAAAAGAGCACTAGAAATGTTATAAATAAGAATAAGAGCAATAACCATGCACTTTGAAGGCAATTTGCGGTCTAAACAAGAACTCTACTATCCCTTCAATGTAAACCATTTAATCACATCATTTCCATTCCCATTCTACGCAATCACTCCAAGAGGCACTTCTGTATTTAAACGTATACTGATCAATTGTCCTAAATGTATATGCACGTCCTTAGGACAATAGGGCGTGATAATGTCAAACCCCGCTTTGCATGTGGGAAAGATTTTCAATAAATGACTATGAAGGACCGATACGACGCTGTGCTATGAAAGGGAGCTATGAATCAGAAAATTTTCTTATTAAAACACAACAAACAAAAACAGACGGAAAAGGGCATATTATCTAGGTACCTTTCATGGATTCTAAAATATCAAACAAGGGCGACAGGGGGAGGGGTGGTAAATGTTGTGGTTTGTTTACTTTTGTATGCTTCTTGAATTTAGAGGGAGGGGGTAGGGACGTTTCATTGTGCCTCCTTCCCCCTAATCTGTCAATAAAGATATATAGAGCTCCCTACCTCCCTTATAATATACTTATATACGTATTTACATCAAAGATGGGCACTTGATTTCTTTTTTTCAGCTTGTAAATATTCACGAAGCATACTGTAAAAGGAGCCTGAACGTTCACATTCTTGTACTTTTCCAAAATTTATATTTGATTGTATATTAACTTAGAACATTTTGAATTAGCAACTACTCTGTATGATATGGTTTTTCACTCATGTACATGTATTTAGTGCCCGGAGATTGACAGCTTATGGGTAACCAACTCTTTATCGAGCAGTAACGCGTGGAAATTTGGTCATTCGTCTTGTTCGGCAACCATGTTTAAGCAATCTTCGATTGACAGTTTGGGGCGGGGGACTTTGATTCCATGTGTCTCCTCCACAAACGACGAAGGCGGCTCGCTGACAATTTCCAGTTTCTACAGCACAGATTAGGCAGTTGCCGTCTTGCCGATCATCTCGTCTATTAGCCAGTCATGGTCTTCGTGGAGATTTTCGTGGCCTCAAATTACCCTCCTCTCGATTACATTTGAGGATTCTGGACTATGCCAGTGGCGGCGGACGAGGTATAGCCTATGGAACGTTTGGGTCCAATTTGGTTGAAAATGATATACCGCTAAACCTGATAACCTGGACTTTGCGTACAGACTGTATGCAGGAAAGAAAGCATTGCCATGTTTAGCACCCCAAAAGGGCTAGCTAACGTAATGGAATGCTATGCTATGCTATGCAAAGGTGATTACATTTGTCTTTCAATAGAGATAAACAGAGGAATCTGTCAGAAAACAAAGTTATTTCAAATTTAAGAGCAAGAGTGTAGTTGGATTTTTTTAAAGAGGGATTTAATAATATAAATAGACACTGATGTAATGAGGCAAGTCATATAAACCCTTTCTTTTCTCATATTTCATTTTTACTTAGTGGTATGGATTTTTGTTAAATGTCGTTTGATTAATATTTGATGAAAATGAACAGGTATACATAGTCCACTTACTCTCCATTTGAAAATGTTTCATTTTATTACTTTCCAAAACAATTAAATAATAATATTAGAAATATAAAGGGGATACCTACCTTCATCTTCATGTTGCTCGTCAATACACAGAGCTCTAAAACGAAAGACAAATTTATGGTAAAATTTGAGCAATATTTAGGTGATTTAGCACTCACTATATCTGACCTTTCGTGAATAAAGAGCCATTAACCCTAGATGAGGAGCTTTAATCTAAATTGTTGGTTGGAAAGGTAAGAATAGCTTATAATAATCCGGGGCAAAAGTTTGTGCTGATACAAAGAACAAGTCTTATTGACCCTCGAAATGACACCTTTTGGGCCCAAACTGACCATTATAGTCACATTTGATCAGGGTCTAGTGTATTTATATATCATCAGTAAAGGAAGTTTCATGGACTGGTTCTATTAAAAAATGTGCCCTGATGCTAGAAGAAGTGGTCAATTTACTTCCATCAGCAAAAGCAAATAAAGCTGCAGTTGAGTCGCTCGACTCGAAAAAAAAATATGACTTTCCAACATTACGTCATCGGGTCTAAGACTTGTGTTGTTTCTGTCGTATAAGCTAAACAAAGTGATTATGGCTAAGGAAACTTTCTTAAACTAGACAAATTATAAGAATTTTTTCTTAAACTTACTAAAAATGTTTTAAAAGTTCATTAAATACGCTCCTTGGTTCACAACATACCATCCATTACTCTGCCTGAATTATTTTACCGATGTTGACCTGTGCAATTACATTCAATTAAATTATTTGTTTTAATGTTGCAGATATCAGCACACATTTTCATAGGGTATTTGGAGGTCAAGACCTACCTATCAATCGATTCTAACTGAACTAAAAATTTAACCCGATTAGGGACAAAAATTGAAACAAATTCTGGTGGGAGGGAGGGGGGGGGGACCTAATCTAAGGGCCAACTTTTACATGTTGGTGTGTTTTTGCGCTGTTGATCCGAGTACTCAATAAAGTTCAATGTACGTCTGGAAATTGAGGATGTAATTTCGTCAAATCTTATTTTATTCTATGTTTATGTCCCCCTTATGTTACGTAAGGGGGATATACCCATACACTTTTCAATAAAAATCTGAATTGTAGTCATGATGGGAGTTGATAAAGACATTACAAAACCGTTTTACCAGAACGCAAACAATTCTTGTTTTATACCCTTTTGATCTACGCTGGAATATAGTTGATATCACAGTACATTTTACCGAAGGAATATTATTCCTTATTTTGGCCTATCTCATCAATGAGATATTCATCAAGAATGTTAAAAAGACTATTATTTAGCCATTTAGCGATTAGGAAGGATTTCTAACCTGGCTCCAGCAGTAGAAACTTCACCGGATGCTACTGCTGCATCTTGAAAAGGATTGGCGACTGATGTAGATGCCGACGGTCTCGGGGTTGTGGAATCTGTGTCTCCTAGTGATGTCTCGGTCATTCCTGATTTTAAGAGTAACAATATTTAGTTATTATGTTCATATTATTGATTGTGCAATGATGTTGCATTATGAATTGAATTACAATTCAACCACACAAATAATCACCCATTAGAACTTTGTCACCTCAAATTATTATTCGTATTTTGGTTATTTTGATCAACATGCAATGCCCTTTTTTAATGAGTTTGAATTTAAAAAAATGTATTGATAACATTTTTTTTTTTTGGGGTGGAGAGAATTCCCCTCCAATTATGCCAATTACGAGAATGACTGTCTGTATATTAAGTATATGCTCATTAAAATTGAGATGAGAATCAATAGCGACTCCTAAAAAATGTACAGATTGTTTTTCAATGAGAGGCAAGCCATCAATCTCAATATTGCAATTTCTTATATCATGTACGTTAGTCTTTTTAAAATAAATGAAATTTGTTTTACTAAGATTTAATGACAATTTATTAGATTTAAACCACCTAGAAATTTTCACTAATTTACAGTTTAACCGCGTTATGAGCGTATCCAAGTTTTTATGGGAATAAGAAATACTCGTATCATCAGCAAAGATGATAACATTTAAGAGTGAAGAGGTTTCAATAATATCATTTATATAAATAATCAATAACAATGGACCCAATATAGATCATTGCAGTACTCCACATTTAATAGTTAATTTTGACGATTCATGATTTTGGAAAGATACGTATTGTTGTCTGTCTTGTAAATAATTAGTAAACCATAAAAGAGCTTGACCTCTTACGCCATAGTATTATAATTTATGAATTAATATGTTATGATTAATCGTATCAAAAGCTTTTGACAAGTCCATAAATACTCCAAAAATATGTTCACTGTTCGCAAAAGCCTCAATTATTTTATCATACATATGCACAATTGCGTAATCGGTAGAATGACCAATTTTAAAGCCGAAGTGGTTAGGAATCAATGAATGATTTTTTTTTGGTAACAAAGTCTTGTATATATTATTTTTTCAAGAATGTTAGGGATACTTGGTAATAATAATATTGGCCTTTAATTACTTATTAATGAGGAATCGTCCTTTTTATAAATAGGGATCACTTTAGCGATTTTAAGCAAATTTGGGCATACACCCGTTGAAACTGATAGATTAAATATATATGTCAGGGGGGTTACGATATTAAAGATTATTTGTTTTAATAATAGAACACTTATACTATTATGGCCACTAGATTTTGTCCAATTTAGGTGTTGAACTACATTAATAATTTCAAAATAATTTGTTGGAGTAAGAAATAAGGAATTGTCACATGGGAAATTAAAGGACTTATTGTAGTCCATGTCACCTGAATCCATATTAGCTGCTAAATTAGGGCCTACATGTACATAATAATCATCAAAAGCTTTTGAAATTTTAATTGGATCTGTTATTTGTTGTTCATTAATTAAGAAACATTTTTACTTTCTTTATTTTTCTTGCCTAAGAATTCCTTTACAGTTTTCCATAATAAATTATTATTAGTTTGATTACTTTCCATGTTGTTAGAATAATATATCTTCTTGGACAATCGTATAAGAGATGTAAGATGATTCCTATACGTTTTATACTTCTTAAGCTTGTCGTTACATTGACTTGTAAGGGCTTCCTTATACAACTTATTACGAGCGACTATGGAACGCAAAATACACTTAGTAATCCATGGGCGTTTGGCCTTCTTATTTTTTGTTTTATTTTGACAAGGGGTATATTCTTATGATAATAATATAATACAATTTCTAGAAATTTGTTCATATGCTTAATTTACGTCAGATACACATAAAACATCGACCCATTCTTCTTGGGCTAAATCAAAGTTTAATGATTCAATATTTTGTTTTATTTGTTTTCTATACATTGCACACTTATTTTTTAAGTAATTCTTTGAACAAATTGAATTTTAGAAATAATAAATATCGGTAAATGATCACAAATATCGTAATATAACAGACCATTTATAAAATTATTATGAGCTACATTCGAAAAAGTATTATCAATGAGAGTTTGAGAAATACATGAAATTCTTGTTGGTTTATCAATATGTGAGTTAAATGCGTAATATTGCAGTGTACTACTAAATTACTCAATGTGGTTATCATTAGAATTTAAAAGATTAATGTTAAAATCGCCCATTATGTAAACTTCTTTATTTTCTCGGGAAACAATATCAAGACATCCATCAAAATTGTCCAAGAAAATATCTACATCATGATTAGGGGGTCTATACATTATGCCAACTATTATGTTTTTGATTTTATCATTTAATATTTCAATAAATAAATCTTCAGCACCTTCAGTGTGTAAGTCGGACCTAACTTTATTTTTTAAATGATTATCTATGTAAAGCGCTACTCCGCCTGCTCTACCATGATCAGAACGAAACATGTGATAGTTTGGTATATTAAATAGAGGTGGGGAATTTTTATGAAGCCAAGTTTTAGATAAGCCTATTATGGAAAATTGGAAGTTATTTAGTTGTAAAAACAGTTCTTGTACGGACTCAACATTCTTATTCAAACTTTTAGTATTAACATGAAATAGGTTGAAGTCAGGATTAGCTTGAAGAAGCATGGAGTTTGAGTCATCGTTCATTTGCTCGCGATTATTAGATGAATTAAAACTAGAATTAAATTCTTCTACTGTATAATAATTACTTTTCTTAAACCTTGGTCAAAATTTGCGTTAGGAAAAATCATTCAGAATTCAGAAATAGGTTGAAGTCAGGATTAGCTTGAAGAAGCATGGAGTTTGAGTCATCGTTCATTTGCTCGCTATTATTAGATGAATTAAAGCTAGAATTAAATTGTTCTACTGTATAATAATTACTTTTCTTAAACCTTGGTCAAAATTTGCGTTAGGAAAAATCATTCAGAATTTTGGAATATCCAAAATATACAAGAAAAGCCACATAAGCGCGCTGTGTGTGTGTGTGTGTGTGTGAGTTTGTGTTCATGTGTGAAAGTGTGAGTCTGTGCATGTAATTTTGTGAATGTGTGTACGTTCTTGTGTTCATGGTTGTGCTGGTGCTGAAAATAAAAGTGTTGTATTGATATTTAACACAAGCTATAACTGCCTGATTTGCACTTTGATCCAATTTAAGGTTTACACACTTTTGCGCAAACCGATTTTCGCCAGTATTGTATATATTAGCCTCTGCTTACTCAAACGATTAGTGGTATCAGATTGTGTAGACCCTCACCGAAAATTTCACTAGAAAAATCGTACAGATATCATGAAGAAATAAATTCTGAGGGGATTTCAAAATGAGTACAATGTACAAATATACATACCAGTGATCAAAATATATCTTGAACATAAATAGAGGTTGAAAGCCAAAGAGCATTATAAATAGCTTGTAAAACAAAAGACCAACTTTACTTGTCAAGTCTTCCTCAGTCTTTCCTGCGAACTCTTTGAGTATCTTCCATTGCACACGTCTTGTAAAGTAAGGACTCTTTGATAAAGAAAGATGCACGAAGAATGCTTTATTATCACGAAAATCCTCAAAAAAACGGAACAATTCTCACTAAGTCTATGATGCATACAAAAATGGGAAAAAAATGTCATCATTTGGGGTAACTATTTGCTCATGGAACAGGGGCACATTTTATTCATTCGAAATTTAATGTCCTTACGATGAGCGATATATAAGAAGTCCAAAGTGAATATTAAACTTACTTAGTTACTAGTTTTTCTTTTTCTTCTTTAGTTTTTGTTTTGGTGTGTACAGTATACAGTTGCATATTTAAGGGGGGAGGGTAGAGGGGGCAGGTGCCCTGGGTAGAAAATTAAGAACGAGCATGAAAGTTGAGAAAAGTTAAAAAGTAGTTTAAAAAACTTTTCCCACACAAGTTTAGAAACCGAGTAAATGTTTTCTTGGACTCCATATTTTCAAATGAATGCTTTTATAATTCACATAGTACCGTTATTGATACAAAAATCATCGTTTAGCCGTATCTGGACTCCCCCTGGACAGTTAAACTTGGGTAACTACCCCCTGGACAATTACCCTCCGGCAATTACCCATCAAGAAAAATTACACCCATGACAATAACCCCGAGAAAATTCCAAAACGAACTATGACCCCCGACTGACTCTTGTCCAGGACAATTAGAACTACAGGGTTAATATATGATTATAACATTTTATCTCTTGACGTTTTACCTTTTTTTAACTGAAAATCTTCTCTCCAACCCCCTCCTCCCCTCCTCAATAATTTAGAATTTACAAAATTTTAGTTCAGAAAGTGAAGTGGTCTCTTGGTAATTTGTTGTATCTTGTCACGGTTAAATATACACATACCCCCCATAAAAAAAAATAATAAAAAAAAAAAAAATAATAATAATAATAATAATAATAATAATAATAATACTACTAATAATAATAATAAGTCAACGCAAAGCGTAGCATCCCCTCGCAGGGTATAAATGGCCTATATACGTCAGAACAAGTTACCTCCATTAGACTATACTATTATATTACTAGGCAAGGAAGTTAACCACATTTTCACATATATAATTAGGTGTTTTTGCATATTTAATGAGCTATGACGTTTGACCTACATACTCCGAAATCGAATTTAGGCTGTTTTTTGATACCATGTACGTTCATATTAAATTTGGTTAAAATCTGTCAAACATTACTAAAGTTATCGAATGGAAACCAGATTCGCATATTTAATGAGCTATGACCTTTGACCTACATACTCCGAAATCAAACTTACGCTGTGTTTTGATACCATAAACCTTCATATCAAATTTCATTAAAATCCGTCAAACATTACTAAAGTTATCGAACGGAAACCAGATTCGCATATTTAATGAGCTATGACTTTTGACCTACATACTCGAAATCGAACTTAGGCTGTTTTTGATACCATGTACCTTCATATTAAATTTGATTAAAATCTGTCAAACATTACTAAAGTTATCGAATGGAAACCAGATTCGCATATTTAATGAGCTATGACCTTTGACCTACATACTCGAAATCAAACTTAGGCTGTGTTTTGATACCATAAACCTTCATATCAAATTTCATTAAAATCAGTCAAACATTACTAAAGTTATTGAACGGAAACCAGACTCGCATATTTAATGAGCTATGACTTTTGACCTACATACTCCGAAATCGAACTTAGGCTGTTTTTTGATACCATGTACGTTCATATTAAATTTGGTTAAAATCTGTCAAACATTACTAAAGTTATCGAATGGAAACCAGATTCGCATATCTAATGAGCTATGACCTTTGACCTACATACTCCGAAATCAAACTTACGCTGTGTTTTGATACCATAAACCTTCATATCAAATTTCATTAAAATCAGTCAAACATTACTAAAGTTATTGAACGGAAACCAGACTCGCATATTTAATGAGCTATGACTTTTGACCTACATACTCCGAAATCGAACTTAGGCTGTTTTTTGATACCATGTACGTTCATATTAAATTTGGTTAAAATCTGTCAAACATTACTAAAGTTATTGAACGGAAACCAGACTCGCATATTTAATGAGCTATGACTTTTGACCTACATACTCTGAAATCGAACTTAGGCTTTTAGCGTTACTATATCCCCTCCGACTTCGTCGGCGAGGGGATAATAACTGAAGAGTGAAGATAATGTAAACAAATACTCATCCATTTTGTATTCATTAACTATCATTCCTGTTCTTACTTCACCCTATTATGTTAATTTCATTCCTATTTAGTATTCAAGAAGTGTTGCAATACCTCACCTGTTATATATTTGTTTATATATTCTGTGTAAGTAAAGACAGATATGAGATTTATAAGAGCTATGGCCAATGTATTAACCTATGGTGTACCTCCCCTCTCCTATCAACCCTCTTCTACCTCTCTGGCTCTCAAACCTTTTTTCTTCCTCGTTCGCTCTGCTTAGCTTTGTTCTCTACTCCTCTACTAATCTCTTCTCTCCTCTGCCTTTCGCTTTAATTTACATCGTCTATATATATATATCCCTTTGATAATTTGTATATATTTGTTTTTAAACACGTGCATGATTGTTATTGTTATTCATGTCAATTTAGTTGTATGATTAAGTTCATGGAATGTTCTCAATAAACCTATTAGTCAATCATTCAGTTGGAAAAAGGGCATACAACAGAAATGAAAATGGGCAGTTATACAAACGGGAAAAGGGAATTCATAAGAAAGGAAAAGGTTCATTTGTCAAAGTAAAAGGCACCTTGCAAATTTGATGAGGGGGACAAATAAAAGGGGAAGGGACACTTATTGAAAAACAAGTGAAACGCTCTCGGCGGTCTCGCCTGCATTACGCAATTCGATATGATGAAAAATTGAGGTAGGGACATCATTTATAGGCAGGGTGGCCCATTAGCAGGCCCCCCAAAATGAAATCCTCTGAATCTAATCAGCATTTTGAAGTGAATATTGACTAAAAATATGCAGACCTGAAAGGACATTTGACCTTGACTTTGTCACCTAAAAGACTAATCACATGATTGGTGATACTTGATAACCCTTATGTTCAAGTTTCATGGAATAGGAATGTATACTTCCAAAATTACGTTAAAAATTCAAGATCTTAACGATAATAACTTATACTTTCAAAATTATATCAAAAATTCCAAAAAACTTAACCTCAGGTTAAGTTTTTGATGATGATGATGCCACAACATGGTCTAAGTTTGTTGACCTTAAATGACCTTTGACCTTGACTTAATGACCTGAAATTCTACTGACATGATTGGGGATACTTGACAACCCTTTAGTCCAAGTTTCATTGAATAAGAACTTATACTTTGAAAATTATATTACAAATTCAAAAACTTAACCTTGGTTAAGTTTTTGATGTTGACGCCGCCGCCGTCGCCGCCGCCGCCCCCGGAAAAGCGGCGCCTATGTCTCGCTTTTTGCTACGCAGGCGAGACAAAAACAGCGGCACAATACAAATTAACACTTTTCTTCCGTAAAAGAAAGCGCTTCTGGTGTACTTGAAGAAAAAAAAACAGGGGGCATTGTGCCCCCCTCCCCGTGAGCGCCGACTCTGGTGTAGATAAAGAACGCCCCAAATAGAACGAAAGAGACAACCGGAGAGCAAGGTGGGGGGCAGTATTAAAAAGCATACAATATTAAACAGAGAAATAATCACTGGTACAATTAAGAAATGGTTTAAGGTGGTAGCACAACTGAAAATAACAATTTAATGGAAAAAACATAATAAGTTAAATGAACCAAAACACAGCAAAATAAAGATCAAGTGAATGAGCTCATGTTATAACGATAGTAGCATCCCCCAAAAAAAAGAGCCAACAATGAAGTGATTAAAGGAAGAAACTTCTCAATTTCATGCAAGGAACAAAAATAATAAATCATACTAAAAATCGTACAATCGAAACAACACCGAAAACAAAGATAATATTTGATGAAATATTTGATAGAATGTTGAAGTACAAATCCAGAAAGAGGAAACAAAGTGAATTACGTGTAAAAACGTTAGAGGAACACATGGGAGAGAAGAAATATAAATTATGTAATTTAGCAACGTTTCGATATTCTGTTGAGCATTTGGTGTCTAGGAAATGGGATAACAATCATCAACAACAATAAAGACAGAGACTCGGGACAGAAACAAAAAGAGTATGATACGAAAACTCAAAATATAAAACAGTTTGAAAAACTTACGAAGCAGAAGGAGATGATTTTACAAGAAAAAAAAACACTAAGGAAACGTTAACAAAGAAAATGGGCCAAAAATGAAAAGAAATTTAGAAATTAAATATTAAAAACGATAATACAAAACAATATTAGCATCATAGCGGTCACTATACAGATAAAAATAAGAAATAGTGAAAGTATACAGTGCACACAACGTGGAGAGATACTTACATGTTGAAGGGTCACATTGAGGTCGCCGCGTGATGATGCTTGAAGACCTTTGAGATGAGATTCCAGTCTGCCGCCCTCTCTAGTTCCACAGCGCCATAACCTATGTTTAGAAAACAGAGTGATGGAGGTAAGGTACGTTGGGTGTTAGACTAACGAAAAAGAAGCAGAGAGAGAGAGCAATAAAAGGGTGGGGTCATATATATATATATATATAAAGAAAGAGAGAGGAATATATATATACATGTTTATATATATATATATATATATATATATATATATATATAGTAGAGAGACATACAAAGAACAGAAAAATTAAGAAAGAGAAGCAGACAGAGAATGCCATAAAATATAATTCTCTTAGTATTTTCATGTTGGGATTTATATATCTGATTTTTTTCTTTCTAATGAACGATTTAATTTTGTAGGCCTCATTTAATTTGTTTAGCGACACAAAATACAAACTCCGGGAGGTGGAGAAGGGAAAGATCGGGAGGGGGGTGTTTCATGACGCTTTAAAATTGATATTAAAATTAATCAGATCAATTTTAAGGGCCTTAAATTAACTTCGAATTTAAGGGCCTGTTTCATAATGAAAAACAACAGATTTTAGCTGTAAAAGTAATGCAAAGTTTTGGGAAATTTTGTAATTGGATGGATAGTAATTCTTTAAATTTTTGATATATTTGTATGCCCCTGTGGACGTATTATAAGCACTAAAAAATGTAGCCCCTAAAACACTTCTGCTTTCGAGCAAATTGAATAATCAATGCTCCCGGTAAATTTCAAATATTTCAAATAGCGCCCAAGGCCATTCCATGGTAGCTGCGACCATGAAAATTTCAGAATATGCAGTTCTGATATATAATTTCCAAACGGGAATAGCAAATCGGTCGATTGTAGTCAAGAAACAATGTTTTAAAGCTAAAGTAATATCAGTCTTGAGAGGGCGCTATACAACATAAAGGGTTTATAATTTATAATTTCATCACTTTAGACTCGATTTCAACCGCGACAACGATCATTGAATATTGTAAAATCGCATATGCTTCCAATATGTTCATTTGAACCAAATTCATGACCCCATACCAAAACTTAGTAATACCTTTAAAATCAATTTTAAAATAAATGTTATCATTTTTTTTTTCTCCCAGAGACGGTTCTTTTCAGTAAATACAAACCCAACGAGTATTTCAGCTTCCCCGCTTTAATTCAGTTTTTATAGATTCGAAAGGAAGTATGTTATTTTGCTATTTTTTTGTGTGTGTGTTTATATCATGTTTAAAAAAAAAAAGGGAAAAAAATAATCCATGATATGATAGGTAATATGTACTTAAAATTTGTTCAATTTCCTCTGTATTTTCAACTTATAACCTGTACAGGGCCTCTGAGGAAAATATGTTCAATACTGAGAGAGTAACCCAGTTAAAACAAGAAAAACAAGAAAAACAAGAAGAAAAACATCCTAGTATTAATCCGATATGTTCAGCATTGATTTACTTGAATAAGGTAAATGACGGCCAACTTCAATTTGGGAATGTATCGGAAAAAGGAGAATTCTGTACAAAATTAATAGCCTATTTGGGGCCATTAATTACCATATTTGTTCATAAATGTGTGCCCTTACTCCATTCATGTACTCTCTCTCATTAACACACAACCACACTCCCATCACAACTCTTTTCACCCCAAAAAAAAAAAAAAAAAGAAAAGAAAAAGGAATAAAGGAATAAATGAATAAAGTAAAATAAATAAAAAGATAAAAACTGGCTTCTAACAAAAGCTTTGCTAGGTTATTTGAATACTCCCTATCAAACAAACACACCATCATTGAATCACATCATTTCATAATTACTACCATGCGTTAGCGTCCAATCTCATCCATTCATTCTTTGCCCCAACCCCTTTTTCTTTTTAAATGACAAACAGTACATCGCTCAAATACAAAATAGAATTTACACAGATTTGTTCAAGCTTTAAAGTCTAATCGTTATTATTTTGCTTTAATGCACGATAATCTACATTTTATATATGATGAGCAAAAGCAAATTAATTCAAGGGATACAATAAGAACATTTTCAATGACACAAATGAAAGTACTACCATTAAAGTGACAGCCAGTTGTTAAAACTATTGCGGCTAATATCTGTCACTGTCTTGTCGATGTAAATTGGAGATTAAAGGAGTAACATTTGTATTAAGGATCGGTCTTACCCATATGGTTGTTAATCTAAGGGTTATGCACATTGTCATGTAAGGTCGTGTAGTTGGTGAAAAAGTGTGTTTTTTGATACAACAGTTTGTCTATATGAAGTTAATTATCAATTTTTTCTATCAGCTTTGAACATTTTTTAAGGACGACATAAATCCGAGTTGATATATTATTTCCTGCCGGACAAATCTGTTTTCACTGCAATAACAATATTCAGTTGTTTCTTTTTAATTTGTTCTTAGGCAATTGATAAGAATATACAATTAAGGCATCAACAGGTAATTATCGACACATGGTCATGCCAACAGAACCTCTAAGAAGAGTTCCAAATAAGCCCTCAAATTGATCCACTGCTGCTCAGATGAATGTGCTTCTTTGAAATTTCCAATTTGATATTTTAAGATTTATCACCATGAATGAATTTATCTATGGAATGTAAGTTTAGAAACAATAACCTCCATGACAGAATCATAGATGTTTAATAGATCAGCAACAACACTTAGCAAGATATTTCTCAAAAGTGCAGGCATAAATTTTGTTTACACGTACGTGTACAGGCATAGCCTACGCATTCAATTCATGTATATACCTGTAATCTACTTGTACATTGTTAGTCACTCCCTCTTCACATTACGTAACATCTTTCCTGCCTTAAATTACACCTTTCTGTATTAAAAACAAATATCAGGTTCTTTGAACATATTCATGAGCCTTACAATTATACTGATCCGTTTAACCCAGTAATTTCTATTAAATATAACAATTTAAACACAAATAAAAACTAAGCCTTGGTTACCTATAAGCGGAGTGAAAGCGGGTTGAAGGTCACGGTTCTAAAGCCTGCCACCAACGACCCTTTTACATTAATATGGAATATAACTTTAGTTTTATCTTTCGACTGTAATTAGTTCTTTTCTTTTTTCTTCTACAAGATTCTACAATTCTATTTAAAAGACTATAATTCTTGGAAGTATCATTGAAAATTGTAAGCAAGAGGACTGGTCGTTTTCTCGCTCTCTCATTTAACTACGACTTCCAGTGAAACAGATTTTCAAATTAAATCATCTGAAGATATTAAAAGTGCTCCAGTCTCTCTCTCTTCTCTCCTTTGTCTGGTGCTGTTACTAAATGGACCTTGTGAAGGGTTGCTAAAGTCTAAACAAGATAATTATATGTTTATATGAGGAGGATTGAGAAAGTGAGAAAGTTTTTAGTGTTCATTTAAAACATTACTTGATGAAATCTTACCAATATTGATGGCAAATTTAAGTAAACAGACTGGAGCACTTTAATATCTTCTGATGAGTTAATTTGAAAATCTGTTTCACTGGAAGCGAACAGTCCACGATCAGTTTAGCATTGTGGTCCCTCTTGCTAAGAGCTGGAAAAGGGAGCTTGTATCTGTAGGCTGGCTGATGTTCCATATGAAGCATAATGTTGCAGGGGATTCAGGCTCTGCAGTCTAGAATTTGGAATTGAAAGTTATGAAATAACAAAATTAATCAATACTAGTGTAATTTTTCAATTTATCTAAAACACTTGTATTTCTTGTCATGTCAATTTCTTTGATTGGAACATAAATAAAGTAGAACGAAAAAGAATATTCTTTAAAAATCTTGATACGAAAGCAGTTTTAGTTAGAAAAAATAATAGATAATTTATTTATAGGCTTTGGAAACAAACACATCTTTTCATAACCTTGTGTATGTTTTATACAATAGATTGGGTAAGATCAGAATTAGACCTTTAACAAGGACTATGAGAACTTCAACTGTACTTACTTAAAAAAAAAAAAAAATCGTTATTAATTGCTGTAGGGGCATGGCAATGATGACAGGCACAAAACATACTAATAAGATCAATTATGTTAACTGATACCGCTTACCTTTTCAAATTGAAGAGATGGACAAGACCTTAGGTATGAAAGTCCAGATGCCATGAGTTTGCAGTTAACGTACATGTAGATGCCACAGCTCTTTACTTTGCAACCTAAGATTTAAAATAGAGATATACATATAACATGAAGAGAGCAAATATATTTCTCAGAAAAATAGTTGTCACTTTACCTTATCTAATGTGTTCAACTGAACAAAAGTACATTTTCGTCAGTGATTTTAATTGTAATTTAAATGTATTTGGGTCAAACCACTATGTCACTAACCCCATTGAAATATTTAGAAAATGTGATTATTGTATCAATTGGACTATGGAACGTGGAACCTTTTTAATAATACACGTTGGACTCATCTTGATTTTGATTTTGATCCCAAACATTTCTTTAAAATCTTGATCTTGAATGTGTTGATCTTGAACTTGAACTTTCATTTGTAATCTGACTTTACAACAGTCTAATCTTAATCTTGGATACTCTGATCTTGAACCAAACCCTATTGTACAGAGATTTGATAAATATTACCCTCTGGGTAATAGAAGGGAAAGAGAAACCTTAAATGGTATATAACAAACAGAAAGCAGCTTACATCATAAATATATGCTCGTTAGAGTTTGTTCAATCTTCAATCTGGTCTTGTTGTACTCTCATCTTATCCTAATTTCAAATTTTCAAATTTTCAGTTTTGTGTAGGTGGCAGCACAAATAAGGCATTTCCTTTCTAGCTGTCTCCTCATTCTCGTATTAAAATACTCACTTTTCCGTATATTTTGTCCAGATTACCTTTATGATGTATATTATATTGTTTGATTATCTTTGTAATGTATGTTATTTTGACTTTATATCTATGTGGTATTGTATGTTTTTGTATGTAAATGTTTTTTTTTATGATGAATGAAATAAATATGAATATATATCTATCAATCACATCTTTATACTTTAATTGCTGCCCTATGCTATGTACAATATTGATCAAAATCTGGCTTATCTAGTAATTTATCTTTGTTTTTGACCCGTCGTGGTAGGCTTCCTCTTAAATTTAGAACACAGAATTTTCAATTTCTTATTGTAAAATCCAATATCTGGTATCTTAACCCTTTGTCATAAATGAATATCAAGATTATAAACTCAACAACAAGTTAGTAATTCATATCTATGTAGGTCAAAAAGAAGAAGAAAAAAAATTTCACCCTTATTTTAATCTCGGTGTTCAAACTTTGCTATGAAAATCTCATCAAAAGGCCACTTAGCACGGTAGGATCTGCAGTACACCTTGAACTGGATTACATTATGCAGATCCAAACCCTTTCCTCGGGGCCGAGGTAGGATGAGAAGTTAGTCCAAGACGTTGAAGACACGGTGGGAGAGAAGTCTTAGACTAGAGGTCTATTTCTTGGATATGACTCAAACGTCCAGGTCCACTCCATCTCTGACTCTGAAAGAAAAACAAAATATAGTCAGAGCTTGATACATGAGCCTACTAGTACTAGGCCTAGACCTACATAACATTCTACATCTAGGCCTAGTCTAAAATCTAACTTTTTACTGTGAGATAAGACTAGATCTAACTCCTGTTAATTTAGATGTCACAAAAATACAAGTAGATTTAGGCCTATAGTCAAGATCTAGGACTACTGGACTAACTCTAACTTCCAACTTATCTATTAAAGTTAGTCTAGATCTAGGCCTAGATCTAGTCCTGCACAAAGGGTGCAGTGTAGACACTAAGTCTAAATCTACCCTAGATCTAGTATCATGTAGACTAAATCTACATGATACATGATACATCAAGATCTAACTTGGTCTTGGGTCTGACACTGTGGACTCCAATTTTCTTGCATAAAATGTTAACGTTAAAACAATTTTTTCGTTGATTGTTATTATTAACACGAAACAAGGGCTACCGAACTTCCTACCGGCAAAAAACAAAGTAGATTCTCTAGGTCTAGATCTAGATCTAGATCTAGACCTAGTCTAGATTCGGAATCTAGATCTAGGCCCCCTAAGGCAGCCTAAATAAATCTAGACTACAATTATAAGCACTAGACTTATCGGCTAAACCATACAACGCGATGATTCCTAAAGCCGTGGTAGACTTATTTTGTTATCAAATGCAAGAATAAACTATATTTCTTACATGTCCTAACCAAATATTCAACATCGTTAGACAAGTACAGTTAAACATGCATGAATGTAGGCTATATGAATGGGACGGAAATGCATGAACCGGTGCAATTCGAAGAGTTAACTTAAGTTTAGCTCAGTTGGGGAATGCTTTTAGTTGATATTTATTTCAAATATCGTTCGGTTAAAAATGAGAGGAATACTTTCCTTCTACCAAAATAACAATTTTTGTATCAACAGAACGGAATTTACTTACTTTTCGAGGACCTCTCTTGCAGTAGTTTAGCGACGCAATGTTGTGGTTGATTGACCCAAAATCGACTAGCCTTGATTACAGAGCCCTTTACATTTAACCTAAAATTTATCAAAATCAATTCTAGTTTAAATTTGATTCGATGAAACAGCTCACGAGCATCAGTTTTATGCCAAAAGTGCATCCGAAAAATGATGTAGTATAATTTAGAAAAGGAAAGTTTGCCTTTAACGGTTCATTGCAGCTAGAGCACAAAACTTTTGAATTCGCTGCCGGTATTCGGTGATTCGCCATTCTGCCTAAAAATAAAACACGTACTTGCAACCCGAAATATTGATACTGATGATAATTAATAAGATAGTGACAATAATAACCTGATGATGATATTAACAGTAGTAAACGCAATAATAATAAATGATGATAATCATGATAGTAGTGGCAAAATAACAATAATAATAATAATAATAATAATAATAATACACATTTATGATAATGATAATTAATTTTATCAGGATATGATTTTTTTAAAGTCAAAATGGACTTACATTATTTTACCTTCCGACGGTTCATAATAATACATGCAACTGTTTATCAACATTTTTGATTTTCAATACAGGTATTCAAATTCTATTCATTGCGACTGTAGATCTACATTGAAAATTTTAAAATATTAATTGAGAGCAATAATAAAACAAAACCCATCCTAACTTGGAAGTTACACCCACGTTTTAACCTTTGCATCCCTTCACGCATTCGTATCATTATGCTTTCTCACTGCAAACTAACTAAACAGGATCGTCTAGTAGGATTTTAATCTATTTTATACAAGATTTGAACAAGAACCTACGTCACATATGACATCGTCTTCACATGTCTGCAGCACTCGATGAGGTAAACCAAGTCTTCCTCGTCTGTGCACTTCACCCTGTACAGATCTAGCCGCTCTAGGTTCTTGGTTTGTTCTCTGATCAGAAGACCCAGTCGTCTCATCGTCTCTCTCGATACTCTCTTCTTCTCTGATGGGAGTGATGACGGTGCTCTAAGTCTGATGCCTGTGAGCTGCTGTCCTCTGGTCCGACGAAGACAAGCCGTGATCTGAGGTATGTATCTCTCTGCATCATCGATAGTGATATCGATATCTCTCAAGCCAGGAAGCGATGAGAGCAGACCTTCATAGCTTTGTGACGTCACTCTCTCAGCTGATAGCTCTGTAACGGATGGAAGCTCAGGAGGAGATGAAGGGAAACTGAGAGAGGAGTCTGAGATGGTGAGATGGTTCAGTGAGGTGAAGGATCTGAGGCAGGACCAGAACTTCTCAGTCATCTCAGTAGATAGCTGGCATTGCTTTATCTCAAAGCTAGTACTCTGCAATGAAATGCAAACATACAAACTTGTCACTTTTATATACATCAATCAAATTCTGATTGAGACTAAGTAACCCACGTCAGTGAAGATGAAAATACAAGTATTAAATTCATATTCCGAGAATTATTTGAGTTCTTTCAACAACAAACCAGGGAAACGCTCTCGGCAGTCTTGCCTGCATTACGCAATTCGATATGATGACAAATTGAGGTAGGGACATTATTTATAGGCAGGGTGGCCCATTAGCAGGCCTCCAAAAAAGGAAATCCTTTGAAACTAATCAGCATTTTGAAGTGAATATTGAATAAGAATCATCAGAAGAATTATTTACTATTGTTTGTAACAAGATTGATAACTTTCATGAAATATGAACAAATAACAAAAGTTGATTTATTAATTCTCATATTAAGTTGTGAAAAATTTAATCCAAGTAGATAGTTGGCAGTCCTTGATTGTCATATTTTCAATCTATGATGACATACAGAAAGGAAAAGTCGTCATTTTTCTAACATTTTAAAAACAAAGTTTTTTTTTAAAGGAGTAAAAACTACAAGTAGGAATATATATCTTAAGAGAAATATATATCGATGGTTTTGAGAGGAAAGGAGAATAAGAAACAACATCAACAAAACCTGATGTAGAAATCATTTTTATGTGTATGATACTTTTTTTCTGTTCGGCAGGAGGTGGGAATTGCTTTCTTAAATATCAAGAGAAAAATAAGTCGTAGAGTCTATATGGACATGTATAATTCGAGCATACTTACATTCAATGCATGTTCATCGGAGTTTAGCGACCCAGAAAACCTATATTAAACATTTAACAGAGAGATCATGGAATGAGATAAAATACATATAGCCACTTTAAACATTTGTGAATAACACATTACGACCAAAATGTTTCCAAATAATGACAAATCTAGTCTTAATGTATTTCACCTAAAATCCTTTTACACCGAATTTTGTACGATACGAATATTATTTGGTAAAAAGTTTGAAATATTTCGATCTTACAAATAAGGATATGAAAGCCACTTCTTCTTCCTTAATATTATATCCATTCGTAGAGAGCAGTCCTAAACTTGGAAGTTTGATATCATATTTCATAAGATTGTTTTAGTAATTGTTTGAGTAATTACCACGGAAATATGAGCTTATATAACTGATTTTTTTTTACAAATTCTACCAAATTTTCTTGAAGTCTAAATTCATTAATGATCAGATGATTAACGTTTTGTTTTTCTAGAGCATTACAACAAAATATATTTCCTGTTTTGACATCTTCTTCAAAACTTTGGGAAAATTACCTTACATTACTTTTGCCTTAACTTAACTTCAATATCATCTTTGGTACTCAATGACTCTTTTATCCAAGTTAAATCGACTTCAGGGGGTAATTAATGGACTGGTTTAACACGTGAGCCTAGCAAGTGAAATAAAAGATCTATCGATGCCAACTTCAATAACAAACAGTCAGCAAGAGCTTCGGAAAACCAAGTACAGGCTAATACCTGGACATCAACGAATACCGCTCAGTGAATATAAGGCCCTCAACTTTCAGTGCTAGGCATTGTGTACAAAAAAGCATGATAAGAATCTTCGAAGTCAACCGAGTGTCGATATAGATCCCTAGATTATTTGTAAAATAATACTATGGTTCAATTATCTTCAAAATCCATGAGGGATAAGTCATGCAAACATTCTTCCAAATTTCAAACATATGAAATAAATATATCCACAGCCTTATTTATAAATTTATATAAATCAACACTTTCTCCTTCTTTCATAGCACCAGCAAAGAATAGAACTCTGAAAAAAGACCCGAGAGAGTTTGTTTGACTCGATGCTTTAACGCGGCATTGAGGGACGGCACCGTCTAACATGCAGACAAGCTTAGCTACTTTTTAACAGCACATCACTGCACATAATTTATCTGCATCCGAAATTCTTGTCTGCGTACAGACTGCGCGCATATATCCACACACAGCGCGTTAACCTTCATTTCATGAAGCCTGCACTTTTCAAGAAGAACAGCGGGTTGATTTCGACAAATTTTCCCCTTGCCTTTTGTATACAGTGCCTCGAATTGAAAGATGAGGGTGCTATATTCACTGTGCGTTGTTTGCTGTTTTAAGAGTACCTTTCTATACGTGGTTTTTATAAATTGTGTCTGACTGACAAATGAGTGGATAGAAGAATTAAAATATAAAAAAATAAAAATAAAAATAAAAAATAAAATAAAAAAAAATCAATTTTACTCAATTGTTACTTACTGTTCTATAAACAGACTAGCTGACATTAAACGCATTGAAGACTGGACAAGATCGATCACTGCATTCTCGGGTCCGGAAAGTATTCCAGACAACATCGCCTGATGTTTTCTGATCAGAAGACCAAGTCCTTTCATCCTCTTTCTCGACATGCTTGATACATTCTTCTCTGATTGGAGAAGAAAGGTTGATGAGTGTGAGATCCTGTCCTATCAGATGCCGACGTAGACTAGTCTGGATCTGAGATATGTCTTCTGTCCTTGCATCTCCGATAGTGATATCGATCTCTTCCAAGCCAGGAAGCGATGAGAGCAGACCTTCATAGCTTTGTGACGTCACTCTCTCAGCTGATAGCTTTGTGACGGATGGAAGCTCAGGAGGAGATGGAGGGAAACTGAGAGAGGAGTCTGAGATGGTGAGATGGTTCAGTGAGGTGAAGGATCTGAGACAGGACCACAACTTTTCGGTCATCTCGGTAGATAGCTGGCATTGCTCTATCTGAAGCCTAGTATTCTGCAATGAAATGCAAGCAGACATACTTGTCCCGTTTGTATACATAAAATATTAATAATAAACGTGTGGACATATAGAATCCCACGTCAGTGAAGCTGAAAATACAAGTATCAAATTCATATTCCGAGCATTATTTGAGTTCTTTCAACAACAAGAAATGCAACTGTTTTGCAATTCCCATTAATAGTTATATTTTAAGGATATCCCTTTCGTGTTGAATCTTTTAATGCGAAATGCATGCAACCATATAGCAAAAGTCACTCACCTGGACGGTGTTCTTTTTGTTTAGAGAACCACCTTCACTCCTACAAAGAATTTGAAAAGCAATGTGGGAAAGAATGTAATTCAAGGAAACGATATTAAAGAATGCAAGTAAATTGTGCATCCCCTCTTTACAGAGGTGAATGAAAGCAACATTACTAATAATAACAATAATGATAATGACCATATTATAATAATGGTAATAAATTCACAAATATAATCATGATAATTATATCAATAATAATGAGAAAATCCATTAAATTCCATTTAAATACATTATTTGGTGTTCAGCCGTCTTAAAATTAAAGAGTACGTAACATAAACACAAAGATCTGTAGTGACCAAAGTTCGCGGAGATTTTTGAAAATATTAGAAACTGTGATATTCGATCCATTTCTCATATTCTACACAAATTAATTTATTTCAATTATTAGCAAATGCCGGACGGCAAAGTTTTTAACTACAAATTGGTGTAACTACAAACAAATTATCGTCAAAGGATTCCGGAGATATCGCGATCTAAAATTCGATGTCGGATTGGCGTGCGCGTTGCAATTCTCGAAAAAGTCATAAAAACAACGAGACCTTCGTGCACGGAGGTTTACATCGACTGATTTATCGAAAAATTCAATCGATCAAATGTAAGATAATTGGATATTTTGCAAGGAAAAATATCATACAATCAGTTACTACCAGGGGCGGCGATGTTTAGGGGGAGGGGATCGCCCCCCGGAAAATTTGAAAAAGTGCACACACAAAATGTATAGCAAATACTGACTAAAGACTGCAACACTTTACCTTTGTTAGGCTGTGGAGGGCCCAAGAGTGCAGCGTTTGGACTAATGAATAAAAATGCAAAAATCTTCTCGCTCGGTCGCTAGCTACGCTCCCGCGCATAATGTCCTTTAAAATGTACAAGTAAATATTGTAGAAAATCTGTATTTCGTTGGTATCACGTAAGCACAGTTTACACTGTATGTTTACAAGATTAAGAGTTATAGAAATAGATCAGTGCTAAAAAAATATGAATATTCCGCTCGCTCTTTTTTGTTTTGTTAAGGAGTCCTTTCCAGCCTGGTTATACAAATATTGTCGCCTGACTTCCTAAGGGGAAATGGTGTACATCTTTCTATAAATAGTATTATCAAGTCAAACTGAAGGTCCTTCATTACATATGACTAATTAAAGTTTACTAAAATTTACCTACTAGATCTTAATAGGGCTAGGGCCTAGGCCTACTAAATATTTACAACCCTTCGGACTGCACACTAAATACCGGCAATGTAAAAGTGAAGTGTAAAAAAAGCATCTTACTTGTTTGTATACTATAGTTTTCCTAAGGAATGTAATGTTTTAATACAACAAAACTTCAAAAACATGTGAAAGTGTAAGGGGGTAGGCCTAGGAGTAGGCCTACTAGTAGTAGTAGTAGATTCTAGTCACTTCGTAATTACCTTCGCCCCTCTCGTTCACTATGCTTCCTCGACCCTCGCACTTTGTCGCCCCGGTCATGAAAATAAATCGCCGCCCCTGGTTGGTACCACTTTTTATTTACAATTTTGATGACATTTGCTCTCAAAATAAAGACTTGTCGGCAAGTTCATATTTTTTTCGGAACGGACGCAAAACTTCAAAAGACTGCAAAATTTGCCGATCTTTTGTCAATATTTTACTAATTTCACCTCCATTTCCATAACAAATTTCGTCTTTCGGTAATTTAGGTTTATCTTTCCATTAGTGATATCAGACTTTCGAAATCTTACCGATTTGTTGAGATAGTGAACTATGGTCACACCACCATACATGAATAAAGATCTAGACCTAGACTAGATCTAGATCTAGATCTACCTAGTACTAGTACTAGTACTAGTACTAGTAGCTAGACCTAGATCTAGTAGTAGGACCTAGGCCCTAGTAGGCACTAGTCTAGGCACTTACCCCGAATTCAAGTACGTTAGTTGTTTAGTCTTGACAAACAGGTCGACCAAGGCTTCTTCGTCTCTGCCCCTCACCCCGGACACATGCAGCCGCTGTTGATTTTTGGTTTGGTCTTCAAATAGAAGACTAAGCCCTCCAATTGTCTCTCCTGATTCAATTTTCCTGTCTGTGGTGAGTGCTGTCAAGGCGTGTAGTCTGATATGAACAAAGAAAGCCCTAGGTCTAGTCTGATTCATATGCCTGGATGCTGTGGCGGTGGCCGTGGCCGTGGTGATCTGAAAAGTATTGCTTGTCTCTGCAACATCGATAGAGACATCGATATCTCTCACTCCAGGTATCGATGAGAGCAGACCTTCATAGCTTTGTGACGTCACTCTCTTAGCTGTTAGCTTTGTGACTGACAGAAGCTCCGGAGGAGATGGAGGGAAACCGAGAGACGAGTCTGAGATGGTGAGGGTATGTAGCATCGAAAATGATCCAAGACAAGACCATAGTCTATTCGTCACGTCGTTAGTTAGAGTAGATCCCTTGAAATGCACTGTCCTAACCTGTTGTTTAGAAAGAGAGAGAGAGAGAGAGAGAGAATTACAGACGGATTAGACGAAGATAATAACATTAATAGTTGATAACTTGTTGTGTATGTTAAACATTTTGATCAATCCAGACTTTGGCACGATCTTATCCGAGAATATTCGGTAAGTAATGGAAGCTCCCTCCCCGACTCCTTTACATTCATAATAAGTAATATATTTATATTCTTCCATGTTAAATGTACATATCATTTGTTTTAACCCTAAAAAGGCCGGGCTATTTGAGGTCTTAATACGGCCGGGGCATTTGCCCCCCAATATCTCGGCCGTAAAACAGCCGATCGCCGCGAAAATTTGCATGCATGTCAAGTAAAGTGTATAGAATACTATAGTAAATTCAATTTTTTTGAAAAATTAACTCATTTGCATATTTATGGTAAATTATGCAAATAAGGTCATATATTCCCATTTTTTACCCATAAATCATATATTCTTTATATTTAAGCTTTCTTTTCCCCTACATATATTTGTTACACCATTTGGAATAATAATACGACAACAACAATTGGAAGAGCCAGGTTATTCCCTATGTTATCTCCTGTTTTGATAATTTCTTATGTATTTCATTGTTTTTTAACTTATGTATTTCATTGGTTTTGTTGTTTTATTTCATTTCTAACTATAATTCAACTATTTTGGCCCCAAAACAAACACCTAAACTTTAAACAAGACCAAATAACCAATGTTTTATCTCTTTTTAGGAAAAAATTATATTTCCATATGTTTTGTACACAGGAAAAGGTTATGAAGCGGCGGGGCGTCATCCGTATATGCGTTTCTGAGAAATCAGAACAATCGCGGAGGGGGCATAATGCCCCCGGCCTTATTAGGGTTAAATACATCTCGATCATTATATCATGCAGTTTGATTTATCAAGATGCCGTTAATTATAAGTAATTAATGAATAAAAACTGAAAATAAATTCTTACCTGTTTGACTTATAGCAGATAGTTAAAGCAGAGAAATGAAAACTTAAAAAAAACGTTATGAAATTATTGTTGTAAACATATTTTGTTAAATGAAAATGTACATACCCCACGTTTTAGTTGCGTTGGAAGATTTTTCATCCCAACGACGGTGTAGACAGTCGGTGACTTTAGAACAATACTCTGTGCAGTTACACATCTTTGAACCAATGAAGACACGTTTCCTCCAGTACCCTTGGTCTCTGATGAGCAGTCAAGAAGAATGCGATATCGCTCGCTCTCATCCAAAAAGGGGTTTGAAAGGAGCGCCTCCATTATTCGTATGCAAAGTCTATTATCCGTGCCAGCAGCGAATCGGATGAGATTCTCATAGTCACCGATGTTTGCTTTGATTTTTTGCAGCAGTCTGTCCAACTTAGAAATCTTCAGTCGTAACATATATTTCTTTGTTTTAGCAGCGAGGTATTTCCCAGCTGAGTGTTCCTGAGCGAGTTTGTGATAAAACTCGATGGTAGTGGAAGTGGTCTCGTTAGACTGAGGAAGGCGTGTGATTGAAACAGTCGTCTTGGATACTATCCCAAGCTCACACGCCATATCAAGGGTTGCGGGAACTCTTTGGAAATCATGAGGCGTGAAGATTAGTTTTTTAGCATCGTCGAGCAGTCCAGTTAGAGCAACTTCGCCTAGTTGAGAAATTGTTTCCTTTAACTTATCGGGTGTGATTTTCTCTCTTGACTTTGATCGGGCGTTTGCATAGTGCATTAAAAAAACATTCACGTTGTCAAGCAATTCTGTTTGAGTTGTAGTACCACTGTCCAGTAAGCCCTCACTCCATAAGTGACAGACCATGAAACAAAATAAAGGTGTTTTAACAAGTTCATCAATAAGTGGTTGGTCATCAAGGAAAGCCTTCAGGCCATGTCCGTATCCACTATAAGGTCTCGAAGTCAAAGCAAAGAACTTGTCGATGTACTCTCGTGTGCTCTCTCGCGAGAAACCTTCGATCCACATCTTCGTGTATACCCTTGGAAGTTCCTCTTGATTGAAGAAGTCGTCTAGGTGGGGGCGTGTTGTTACAAGGACTCGACACTCTGGAAATTCCTCCCCGCAGATGACACTGACAATATTGCTCTCTGAGCTTCGTTTCGAAGAAGAAATACCCGCATACTCATCTAGTCCGTCCAGTATGATGTGACAGATTCCCTGATTCTCTCTAATGAAACTCTCCAGACCCTCTGGTGTGAGATCACCAACATCACTCAAAAGTTGGGATTTTATAGCTTCTCCGATCGATGTAAGCTGACTTGTGTTTCGGAATTTCACAACAAACAGAAGTGGGAGGTGTTCTAATGCTGACCCCTTTTCTCTGTGAGCCCAGTCGTAAGCTATCTTAGCAACAGCCGTGGTCTTCCCTCGTCCAGCGGGGGCCGAAATGAGGATACGAACTGGGAGTTTGCCGTTTAATACTTCCGTTGAGAATATTTGAGCAACAGACCCCTGGAGTATTTCCTTCTTGTTCATGTCTTGCCCATGTGCGTCCTTCTTCAGCATTGTGACAACCGTGTGCATATCTTTGAACTCAGCATAATCATTCTTATCCCACGGTCTCTTTTGAATTTTGCACAATTGATTTAGGTACTTGTTCTTTAATTTGTTGCGACATTGCTCAACAGTCAAGGTTTTCGAAATCTTCTTACTGTTGATATCTGGAATGATACAAGCATATAACACTTAATGTCTGTTATATGAATTAAAATCATTGTTCTAAATTAAATATGAATAATGTAGTGCAAAGGTACCCCCGCCTCTCCAAATTGTATTCCTCCTTTTTGTACCTCTGTAGGGATTCCCATTGAACTCTTTGAATTAGTGCATTTTTTGTTATAGTGCTGACATTGGCGACTGCATGCCATTCTAAATTGTGTAAGGATATGTACATTTTGCATACTGTAGGATGAACTTAAAGCATTAACCCTAATAAGGCCGGGGGGCATCATGGCCCCTCCGCGATTTTTCTGATTGTTCGGGAACGCATACGGATGACGCCCCGCCGCTTCATGACTTTATACTTTTTGAGTCTTGCGCATCTTTTAAAACAATTTTTTTGAAAATCGGACCTACCGTTACAAAGTCACGTGACCTTTTGTCTTTTACATGTCGGCCCGAAAATCGCTCATTTTCGTGATTTGTGTACAAAACATATGGAAATATCATTTTTCCTAAAAAGAGATAAAACATTGGTTATTTGGTTTTGTTTAAAATTTAGGTGGTTGTTTTGGGGGTCAAAATAGTTACATTATAGTTAGAAATGAAATAAAACAACAAAAACAATGAAAGACATAAGAAATTATCAAAACAAGAGATAACATAAGAAATAACCTAGCTTTCCGAATTTTTTGTTCGTATTTTTATTCCAAATGGTTTAACAAATATATGTAGTGGAAAAGAAAGCTTAAATATGAAGAATATATGATTTATAGGTAAAAATGTGAATTTTTTGACCTTATTTGCATAATTTACCATAAATATGCAAATGAGTAATTTTTTTCAAAAAATTGAAATTGCTATAGTATTCTATACACTTCACTTGACATGCATGCAAATTTTCGCGGCGATCGGCAGTTTCACGGCCGAGATCTTAGGGGGCCATAATGCCCCGGCCGTATTAAGAACTCAAATAGCCCGGCCTTATTAGGGTTAAAGGCATCGTTTAACAATGTTAAAGCTCAGATGTATAGCCCTACGTGTTATCAGTGTCTGTGATATGGTGTAATATTGAAGCCCTCAAAAAATTGCGCTTCAAAATGATCATGAAGTGCCTCAAAAAAGTAAAAATCTTTGAGAGACCGGTTTCACCATACTCATTTTCCCCAATAGACTGTAGTGTTATAAAAACCGTTAGGAAAACGAAAAATGAAATTTCGATTTCAATTCATAAATATCTTGATAATCAGACTGGCGATCGGCTTGTAAAAGTCATTGGATTCCTGACTGGCCTAAATATGTATAATTATGATTGCAGCATGAGCTTAATCCAGGATTTTGTTTCAGAATCTGAGGCAATGTTACCGATCGAGTCACTTTAAAGTAAGTTGGTTTGTAAATTATATATGATTGTATTTTATAAAACTTATTCGCATTATGCTGCATTTTCTATAAGCACTACTGGTGAGAGTTTTAATGGTGAAAGCCTGATAAATCTTATAAAATAATGTTTTACACTGGATCTGTAATAATGATGCTTAATGCTTTGAAATACTTTTTTTTCCCTTTTTTTCCTATTCATTTTGTAAAATGATATGAAGGCTTTTGCGGTATAATTGTGTTAAATTGAATAAAAACAAATTATGCTGACAACTTTAATGAGAATAAGCTTCCCTTTATATATATATGTCAATGTATCGAGTGTAAAAAAAGTCATTGCTTTAAGTAAGAAATGCCACTTGATGTTATTTCTAGGTCTGCGTGTTCAATTTGTACAAGCGGTGGATGGTAGCACCCATGTAAGCCTATCGAATTCATTATCCACTATGTTTTGTTGCTTTATAATTATATTTGAATTAACCAATACGATAATGTGTACAATGGTTATATAGTTCATGATATTGGACAGGGCCCGAAAGGAACAATCACTGATTTTTTTTTTGTTTATAATAAAGGGTGGATGATTGTAAGTTCACAATGCTTTAAATATTTTGGTCCAATTTGTTATCACTGTTACAGAGGTTGTTTATGATGAGAAATCAATAAAGTTCAGACCCAAACTTCAGTTTTGACTCCAGATGCCGTCAATTTTGTCGTAAAAATATATCGAACCCTTTCATGTCTTATTACACTCCCACAATATCAGCCCCTTCCCACTATGACCAAAAAGTGTTCGTTAAGTTTGTTTCTTTTTATATCAAATAAATGTTCATTGTTCCTACGTTTTTCTTCTTCCCCATGAAGTATCACACGTAACGAAAATCCCAACCTTAAAGGAAACCTCACCCCAAGAGATAACTTAACTTATTCTGATAGATTATTATATTCTTGCCCATAATCTACAAGATTACCCACCGAAGTGTATGAGAGAGGCATCAAGCAAGAATAATGTACAGTTTCTCAGCACGAAATGGACATCGCCATTTTCTTGATAACGTGACTTACTATGTGAAGTCGTTTATCAAGAAAATGTATTCAAATTTATGGATTCTTCCTTTCCAGATGTGTGTGGAGATGAAGCATTTCATATAGTACCTGCTTTTATCCTTTGTACTATAATTGTCAGAAAGCAAGTTGCATAAATAAATTGGTGGTCTTCTGGGTAAAGGTTTCGCAAAAAAAGAAATAGATTTGTCAACTGCTATATTTTTAGTATTTTTTTAATCATATAATAAGTGTCAGTTTTTCCTCTGTTGTACATTTTTGCTAATGATAATTTTTACCTTCTTGGCTATGATTTTATCTCGTTGAGAAGTAAAGGTTATGTTACTGAATTAAAAAGTCGTTCCAACTTAAGCTTGATGCATGATACACGTACAACTTCGTCTGGTACCTCACTTTTTCCCAGAAAATAGCTGCGCACATGTCATGCTAAGAGGCATGACATCATGCCAAGGATATCTTCATTTATATATTTCTTGTATACCTTCGAAAGGAATATTGTACATGAAAGGGCAGAAATTCATCTTATTTTTCAGAATGAAGTTTTATTTAATTAATAGAAAATTGCTCTGACAGAAAGCTGAAAAATGAGAGAAGCAGACTGGTGAAATATCTTTGAACAAAATCGGATAAACGTTGAGAGCGTTATGAGTTTTTAACATTTAAAATCACTATACGTTATGCAATTTTGAATTGGCCGAATCGGTAATTTTACTGTAATGTAATGGCGGATAACTCTCCCATCTGTTCCAATACACACAAAAAACACCTAAAATGTCAACAACAACAAAATGTGTTACTGAGGATGATGGTTCCTTTTTAGAGGAATTATGTTACCCATATAATTGTTGACTAGTGCGGCAATGGGAGAAGGCACGTATTAGAAAAACAGAAATTAATATAATTTGTTTACACTACAAACGCAAGAGTACTGTTGCCCGGGACTATGTCACAATCCACTGACCAAATTGCCAACTTGAGATTCACATAATGAATATATATAAAAGATATAGTGATAACACGTCTGAAAGCTTCATCATTTTCTAAATATTTTTTCAATTTATTTCAAACTTTCGCAATTCGGTTTCTCTTCTTTGTTCTGTTTTCACACTTATGCACTTATTACAAAAATTGGATTGCCCTCTATTTTTATTTTCGATTAGACAGTAACACAGTCGGAAAAAATTCTCTCCAAATCGATATGGAAAGTTAAGAAGGGTCAAAATGTTTTTTACCTTTTTTTTTGTTTACATATTAATTTTATAAAATAAATCCCTCATTTTTAAATTCTATATATTTACATTTCAGTCGTTGCTTTTCACGGACTTAGTTTACGGGTTTATTTTTCTATTTATTTTTTTTAATAAAAGCCGGGTGCCCTTTTCGCCAACTTTTCACATTTTGGGATTTAGTTTGTTAATTTGATTATCAGTTCTACATAAAATTGATAGAAAGATAAACCGACGATCCGAATCAATTAAACAATTACGTAAAATATAAATTGAAAATAGACTAGTATTTTCCAAGAGTCAAATCTGATTAAACGGCAGCGATTTTATCTACTCCTACCCCTATGATGATAACAATATTAATAATGGAAATTATAACAACAGAATTATCAGGGAAGCCTTATCAGCAATTCTATTATCTCTTTGTTTTTTTCTTTTCTTTTTCTTTTTTTATAGCTTGTATCTATCTATTTATGGGTTTTTTTTTGTTTTTTTGTTCTTGATGATTATTTGTAATTGTTATCAATATCATTCTTTAAAATATTGTCTGCTTTTTTTTTTTGGCATCATGTTTAATTGCGTGAAAGTAGAAAACGGCGAACTCTTTATCAGATGTCTGACAGAAATCGGAAGTTGTTTGAACCTTCGCAAATTTAGATCACTACTGTGGGCTTAATGTGTGAATCTCTAATCGGCAATTTTGTCATTCGAACTGAACATTGAAATATCAATATTCCTTTCTCTTCTAAATAACCTAGGAGCTATGTCTAAGATATAGTCTGGATGGCATGTTGTTGTATAAGCCCCCTTCCACGAAGAAGAATCACTGTTTTAATGCAATCATACCTGAGCTATTGTGCAGTAGAGTCGCCGCATGTTCATGTGGGTCCTGCTGCTTTGGGAGATATTCACCTACAGGAAAGGTATACAGAGTCATTTCTGATGTTATTTATGCATCCATGGCTCGAGAGAATCGAACATTAAAACATATTCTTTTTATTTAGAAACGAATAATGTTTTCAGAAATCAAACAATACACCTGAATACAGCAAGACTGCTAGACTGATCAAATTTACTTTGAATATCATAATCAATCATACAATATAGATAGACTATAGTTCATTCAGTTGCATTTAAGTTACTGTTTACCTTTGGACAATTTTTTCCCCAATCCACCAAGCTCCACACCATGAAGCTTACTCGCCAGGATCGATCGTGATTGACTTGTATCTGCTTGTTTAGTATTCCACTCGATCAGGATATTCTTCATAGCCTCATTGTAATCTTTTAGATGAGTTGAGAGAATTGATTGATTCCGATAATGGGAGTACCCCAGGGCGATGCACAGTTCTGAGTAACTAGTATGAGGTATGTCTCTGGAAAGATGAATCATCTCGACTTCCTGTAAATATGGTAAAGGCTCCATTGTTCTGCGAAGGGAATAAACAAAATGCAATACACGGGTCATCATGGTGAATAAATCAAACCAATGAGCTGTTATAGGAGATCAAACAAGTGTTAAACAGGTAATTATCAAATAGTCATAACTATTTCAAGAAAGTTAAATATTTCACAGGGTTGAGAAAAACTACATGAATAGTTTTCCTAAACTAGTTATCCAAAGGTTACTCGAGATGCTTAGGAATATATTTTTCGGTTGACTTGACTAGAAATGGTCGATCATAATTACTGTGAAAAAAGCCATAAAACGCCTAATGTTGTCATGGTGTAAAGAGTGTCAACTGTTCCAGGGAGAATGACTGTAGTTAAACATGTGTTGGTACCAAAACTGAACTAAATTATCTATTGCTTTCACTTCCAGAACCAAACTCGCAAATTATGAAAGACATAAATCTTTCTCATTATGCATTTGTATGGGGTAGCAAATCTGACAAAATCTGTAGAGAACAAACGTGTCAACTATACAATAAAGGCGGGGTGTAAACGTTTTAATTAAAAAAAAATCGTGCATAATCCTTAAGATATAATGGATTAGAATATTTAACTGATTCCCAAGTGCAAAGTTAAATGTGGCACACGTTAATTCATTCATTCTTTTGCCAGACTTATACTTGTCACTTGTATATGGGTTTTGTTTACCTAAAAGATTTGGCAAACTTGACGCCTATTTGGAAAGAGGTTATCTTTGCTTGGCCTCTCTTGGTTAAACTTTTTATTGATGACATCGCATGTCAACCTCTCTGGAATAACTCCCGAATCAAAGCGAGCGATAAAGTAGTAGATTTTAGGTCTTGGACAGCGGCGGCGGAATAGCTCTCAGAGTGCAGGTGCACCAACAAAAAGGACACTTCTGGAAAAAGAAGAAGGGGGCACTTGCATTGCGACTGATTAGATCCAATTATTTAGATAATCACCAATCGTGATATTATACTATGAATGCAAGCAAGCGTAGCAGGCGAGTTTGGGGAAATTTGAGTAAATATTGCTTTCAGTCGCTTTAGATTATAGGCAAACGTGAAGGAGGCTATGATCTATCCATTGTTTCTGGGTGAGATGAGGGGTTATGAAGGGTTATAAAAACATCTTGTCATAGCACGTATACATTCTGCACACTTTGTAAGTAGCAATGTGATAATATAGGTAAAAACGGGTACTTATCAAAGGGCAGTCATGAAGAAAGGAAAAGAAACAAATTTTTAAAGAAAAAAAGAGAAGGTATTCATTTGAATTGGCACTTATTATCAATGAATTTTTTTTCTCCATTTTCATAAGGAAAAGGGGCACTTATCAAAATGGAAAATGTACACGTGTCAAAGTAAAAGGGGTAGTTATCTGATAAAAAAGGGACATTTATCAGAGGAAAAAAAGGAGCATTTTATATATGAAAGGGAAAGGGGCACTTGATAAAAGGGAAAAAGCCACTTATTATGAGGGTTGTCAGAGAATGTTGTAACTAACTGGCACACGAAACCCCTGAAAACTTTTTTTTTTTTTCCTGGTCACGTAGGATATACGTAATTTTATCCCCTTAGTATATATAACGATATTATACGATATAGACTTCACTTTGCTTGTTGTATAAAAAGGCTCAGTATCAATTGTGATTTGGATTTATGTTATGAATATAAGAAAAGTCTTAGCAGAATTTTAATCGTGTTAATGGTAAGATCGTACTATAGTAGCATAATAGATAATTCAGCTGCTGATACTGTCAAAACTAAAATCGTGTGTAGAGGTCGAACAGATGAAATGAGACAAACAAAACAAATGTTAGGTATATCTTGTATATGTGGATACTTTGCAGGTAAATTAGCTGAGATAACAATGAAATGACCACGTAATTTGAAACTGTAGTCGGCAATAACAATTTCGCTTTTCATCATGAAAAATATTAAATACAAAAATAATGAATAGAATAAAGTATACGTTTATGCGAACGTTTTCTATATGTTTTCCTCCCCATGTTGGTTCTTTATATAATTTACGGCTAAACATAAACTCTTGACGACTTATCAAAGTATTGTCCGGCACCAGACTATTAAGGGGAGAATTTGATTGTAGGAAAAGTCAAAACATTGTCGTTAAAATATCCGGACCACAGAGAACACGAATGTGTCCAGATAACAAGTAATGGAGGGAAAAGGGAAAGCAAGGAAGAAGAAGAAGGGGAAGGGGAAGAAGAAAGAGCGAGTATGGGCCGGTGTTCAAATTCAGCTTCCTTTAAAATAATGAAACCCGATTCTGATGATCGTTTTAATATCTACCATGTGATTGCCATGTTGAGTAACATAAAATAGTACCACAGAGTCGTTTATTGTCATCAAATTATTCAAAAAGCATTTGTAGAAGCCTATTACTAATCGTTGCGAATATTCGTTTTTATCTCTCTCTCTCTCTGCTAAATCCCTCGAACAGTAGAATCCACCGCCAAGAATTAATTGTAAAACGAATTATTGTGAGTCCCGGCTGAAAGAGTAAAGTGCCACGTCATGGTTTTATTAAAGAGTAGCAATGGCAAACGATGATATTATCTTAAAAACATTCAGAAAACATTAAAAAATGAATGAATAAGACAGATATATGACCATGTAAACAAAATATTTGTTTTCACGTTAATCCTTTAGCACTAACTAATCAAGCGAAACTCGGGAAATATGCAAATAAGGGTTTACTGAAGACAATAATTTATAACATATTTCCTGCTTTTTAGACATTTAATTGAAATAAACAAAAAGCTAAGCCCGGGGGATAATGACTGGATTACAGGGCTCCAGAGGCGGCCTGGGGGGGCAAGCACAATGCCCCCACTTTTTCAAGCACCCGAAAAAGTGCCCCTTTTTACATAGGAAAAGTGCCCCTTTTACTTTGACAAGTGCCCCTAATAATTTGTAAAAGTGTCCCTTCTGATAAGTGCCCCGTTTATTTTCACACGTGCCCCTTTTCATTCGACAAGTTCCCATTTTCCTTTGCAAAAAGTGTCCATTTTCAATTCTCATAAGTGCCTTTTTAATCTCTATAGTAAGTGCACCTTTCACCTCTGATAATTGCCCTATTCAAATCTTAGATGTGCCTCTTTTACCGTGACAAGTGCCCCTTTTCCTTTGTAAGAAGTGCCCCTTCCCCTTTTTATAACTACCCCCATTTTAACCAGGATAAGCGAACCTTATATTTTTCACATGTGCCTCTTTACCTTTCAAATAAGTGCCCCGTTTCCTAATGAAAAGTGCCCCCATTAAAAAGGGCCCCTTTCCCTTCTCGTAAATGCCCCTTTTCATCACTGGTAAATTACATTTTTCAGGTACGAGAAGTTACTCCTTTTCATTTTAGATAAGTGCCCCCTTCACCTCCGATAAACGCCCCTTTAAAATCTGCTCGGTGCCCATTTACTTTCAACTAACGCATATTTTCCTTTATTATAAGTGCCCCTTTTTCATTCATTTAAGTTCCCCTTTTCATATCTGGTCATTGCCCCTTTTCTATTGCGATAAGTGCCTCTTTTCACCTCTGATAATTTCCCTTTTAACAATGATACGTGCCCCTTTTCCTTTCTAATAAGGGACCTTTCCCCTTTTCATAATTGCACTTTTCACCTCTTATAAATGCCCCTATCAAAAGCTGATGGGGGGCCATTTTCCGTCGACAAATGCCCATTTCCTATTCTCATGACTGACTTTTTCATCCCTGGTGAGTGCCTCTTTTTGAAGGTGTAAAAAGTGCCCCATTTTCACCTCTGATAATTAACTCTTTGTAATTTTACACATGTTCCTTTTCTTTTCTGATAAGTGTCTCCTTTTCCTCTCATCATTAAACGCGCCCCTAATTTCGAGCGACTTAGAGCACCACCCCTTAAAGCTCGCTCGCTACGCTCACTCGCATTTATAGATGATCTACTGATGTTACCTATCAAAGGTCTTTTCAGTCTTCCGTTATGAGAATTGCATATTACCCCATCAGGATTGGGTTTTTTCTTCTTATTAAGATGTAATTTTTCGCACTGCGACCTCGTAAACCTTAAAATATTTCCTCGCTGGATTCGCTCGCTCGCAAATAATTTGAGGACAATCACACCCAACTGCAAAGTAAAATGCTTAAGCAAAATCTTGTACTGTGTACAAAGTGAAACAAATATTGAAATTAATACCTGATAATGTAATCACAATGTAGGGGAAAGGGGGTCGCTATTCATAAAACGAGAAGAGGGTCGCTATTCATAATACGAAATGAGGGTCGCTATTCATAAAAGGAGTAGGACCCTCATTATGAATAATGACCCTTATGAATAGCGACCCTCATTCCGCGTTACGAATAGCGACCCTCATTTGTATTATGAATAGCGACCCTCTTCCCCTATTATGAATAGCGACCCTCTTCTCCTGTTACGAAAACGACCCTTTTTTGTATTATGAATAGGGACCCTTACGAAAAACAACCCCGATTGTTGTATTATGAATAGCGACCCTCTTCCCGTATTATGAATACCGACCCTCTTCTTTGATTATGAATAGCGATCCTCATGAATAATGACCCCTGGTTGCATATAGCGACCCTCTTCCCGTATTATGAATACCGACCCTCTTCTTTGATTATGAATAGCGATCGTTATGAATAATGACCCCTGGTTGCATACGACCCTTTTCTCAAATTACGAAAAGCGGTCCTTATGAAAATGTGTTTGAACAAATAAGGAAAATAACACAACGGCGTTCATTTTCATCCTCAGAACAGTGGAATCAACCGAGCAGAATCAACTGTAAAACGAATTATTGTGTGTCCTAACTGAAAGAACAAATTGCCACGTCATGGTTGCATTACACAGCAGCAATGGCGAACGATTGTTGCTAGATTTCAGCAACCAGTATTGCTATAGATTGCTATTCCCTATGATTGTCAAAATATAAATTGTCTTGACAAAAATCAGAGAACTTTGGAAATACATTGACTAAGACATCACTTTGAACATGTAAATAGTTTAATTTGTCTAAATGTTAATCCTGCAGCACCAAATACCAAAGCAAAACTCGGAAAATATGCAAATAAGGGTTTACTTGAAGACAATGTTTTAATTAACATTGTCTAACAACAAATCAAAACGCTAAACCCGGGGGATAATAACACTATTGCAGGCCCCTTTAAAGATCAGGTTCATTGATTTTAAAAACTAACTTTATTGTCATTATTGCAAAGGTAACACTTTGATTTGACAAGGTTATCAAAATTCCATGCTCGGAAACATTCGAAGTAATGATTATTATGAATTACAAAACTCTTAAATACAGCCCCGACATAGCACCTGAAATGCTCTCCGATCGCTGCTGAGATGTGTGACGTCACATGTTGAACATGATTTGCACAAGCAGACGATGTCCCATGAAATCTCACACATTTTCAGTGCCTGTTTCGTCGTCTTCTCTTCAGTTATTTCTCTTACTTCACTACCGTCAGAATAAATGTTTAATCTATTGCCTCACTCTAAACCCCGCGCCTGGTATTACTTTGATGAAAAATGCAGCGATAAAAAAATAAAGGAATCCGTCGCTTGTAAACAAAATAAGACGCCATTGTATTTTCAGGTGCCTACACAAAACGCTATTTCATCAACATTATGTACACCAATGATACAAACATGAAACATCCGTATTGAAAATATTTCTATAAAAAAAATATTGCACTTCCAAAGACCAGCTAATCACATACCTGGGAAAAGATAGCTATAAGAAATATTTACATGTACTTCATCTTCCTTGTTTTGAGTGTTTTTGTTTTATTGTAAGACCTACTGTCTGGAATAAAGTAGTTAAAGTTGCAAATGAGTGTCAGGCGTAGCTCCAAAAGGAGGGGGGCGGTAAATGCCACGTGCATATCTCAAATCGTATTGCGAGAGATAAAAAGAGAGAGAGAGAGAGAGAAAGGGACAGAGAGAGAGATTGAGGGGTGTAACGCCAGGGGTTCGAATTCAGTTTTGTTTTATATTTTCTAACCTGGTTCTCAGTGACGAATTTATCTGCTACGTGATGGTACACAAACAAAGTACAACAATGTCGTTTATTGTCATAAAAATATTCAAAGAATATTATAGAAATAGAAGAATAATCGTAAGAAAATTCACTTCTCTCTCCTCCCCCTCTCTCTCTCTCTGCTATTAAAATCCTATACACATTGGAATCCTGGAATGTGAGTCCTATCTTAAATAATAAATTACCACGTCATGGTTGTATTAAAAAGCAGCAATGGCGAACGATTGTTGCTAAAATTCAGCAACACAATTTAATGTTGCTAGGATTGATTTCCCCCTAATATCGCCATGACCTCTAAAGCTATATAAACCTTTGATCGACACAAAATATATTGTTTTCAAAACATTCAGACAAACATTGGAAATTGAACAAATAAGACATAAATATGATCATGTAAACAAGTTTATTTGTTCATGTTAATCCAACAGTACCAAATCAAAAATCAAAGTTTGGGATAGATGCAAATAAGGCGATACTTGTAAACAAGAATTTGTGATATATTTTTTATTGTCAAGACTTTTAATAAAATATCAAAACGCTAAACCCGGGGGTAACAATAGGATTGTAGGGCACTCATGCATGAGATCACAGTATTATCAAAGTTGTAGCCATCGTGTGTAAACCAAACATTATTTCAGCATCATTATCTACACGAATTATTCCCATATCCACGCTGACAATATCTAATTTTCGTCAGCACTATGGTAAATTATGCCCTTAAAGAAAGCAGCCAATTATAAACCTGGGAAAACAAAAAGTATTTACATGTACTTCATCATCCATGTTTCCAGTTTTGTTTTGTTTTATTGTAAGACATACTATCTTGAATAAAATAGATACAGTTTGTTGTTAATCAGTAGCGCAGGTCGGACGGGGTGGAAAAAGGGCAAGTGCATGTATCCAGTTGTACTGAGAGAGATAGAGAAGGGGGTGGGCGGGTAGGTCCGGTGATCAAATTCAAATTATACAACTTGGTACTGATGAATTGATCTGTCATGCGATTGCCATGTGACCGTTCGTAAAAATAGTACCACATTGTCGTGTATTGTGATCAAAATATTGAAATAGCATTGAAGAGAGGATGAAAAAAGAAGAATAAGAAATAAAGGGAGCACTGTTATTAATTGCACTGGAAAGTTATCGTGACTAAAAGCCTTTTTGGTATCAAGCAGCAAAACTTGAGTTGTACCTTGAACTGCAGTTATTGGTTTCGATAATAGAGATTGCTCTATATTCTGCCGAAATAATCACTTCATATTATCTCTTTATTATATAGCTATAAGTAGAGTTTATTTCATCATCCTTGTTCCCCGGGTTTTTAAAATTGATTTTGTTTAATGTAAGAATTACTCTCTGGAATAAGCTAGATATATAGTGTTGTAAATTAGCTGCGTAACTTCAAGGGGAGGGCCAAGCGGGCAAGTTCATGTCTCCAATCGTATTTAAATAGACGATGGAAATCTTGGTACCCTACCCCACCCACAATGTCAAAAGTATCTATGCAAATATCCATAAGCTTGTGGAATGTAAATGGACTTGTTAGACGACTAAACGCAACAAGACAAATAATGTAAACTGGATGACCCTTGGTTTTGTGAGAAACCTATTACAAATATTGTATGTCAAAGGGAGAGGCATTTATCAAAAAGTGAAAACATATCATATAAAGGATGTAAATATTATTCCAACTGTCGGTCAAATGAACCTGGCAGACTGAGAAGATGATTAGGGGTCCTCGTTAAACAAACCTTTGTAAAGGGAACTACCATTAATGATAGAACCTGTAGTGAATATAATTATGTGGCTGAAGCTCAGTCATACATTTTTCGGCTTTAATTTTGCCTTATATACATACCACTTGTCAATTGATCATACACATTGAGAACATGAACAGAAAAAGAGATATTTTAAAACCTCGAAAGAAATATTGAAATATGGAGCGCAAAAGGAGATTTTATAATCATGGTAGACCGTTATGATTATATTAAGTTAGGATGAATGTGTAAAGGGAACACCATTAAGGGCCTATCTCACTGAGCGGCGAATGCTTGCGAGCGTAGCGAATTAGGGGTTTAGCCAGGGTTCGTAAATGGTTGCAAGAAAGTTCGCAAACAGATTTCATTGTCGCTAACAGTTTTTCTCGTCGCAAAACAGTTGTAGGCCTTTGTAAAACAGTCGTAAGCCTTTGCAAACTGTTGTAAGACGGTGTCGCTGAAGTTTTTTTTTGAAATTTTTTTCTTCCAAAAATCCAACATTCGCTAGGTTCACAAGCATTCGCCGTTCAGTGAGATAGGCCCTTTAATGATAGAACCTGTAGTGAATATAATTATGTGGCTGAAGCTCAGTCATACATTTTTCTACTTTAATATTTATATTTATGTATGCCAATATATACATACCACCTATCAATTCATCATACACATTGAGAACATGAACAGAAAAAGATATATTTTAAAACCTCGAAAGAAATATTGAAATATGGAGCGCAAAAAGAGATTTTATTATCATGGTAGACCGTTATGATTATGTTAAATTAGGATGAATGTGACTACATCAGACTGGATTTAAATGATCCATTAGTACATTCTCTATATCTAATGCATACATTGCAGACACAAATGCCACAAATACTTCACCCCGAATCCCTACAATTAACGTTTGTAAAGCTCTCATTGGTACCAACAGAACAGCAATGAATAGCGCCATCCAAGCGCAAACCAGACGAATTTGAATTTATTGTGTGTGAGAGAGAGAGAGAGAGAGAGAGGGAGGGAGAGGTGGGGGGTGGCCCGCGTTAAAGATTCAGCTATCTGTCATATTGTTTAGCCTGGTACTGGTGATTTTATTTGCCACGTGACAACCATGGGACGGTTTCTTATGAATAGTACCACAATGTTTATTGTCATCAAAATATTCAAATAGCCTTGTAGAAACGATGAACAAATAAGAAAAATAACACATCGTCGTTCACTCCGAACAGTGGAATCAACCAAGCAGGATCAACTGTAAAATGAATTATTATGAGTCATACCTGAAATAATAAATTGCCACGTCATGGTTGTATTAAATTGTGAACGATTGCTGCTAAAATTCAGCAAGGAATGTTGATAAGATTACTTTCTTCTAAAAATTACTATGAGACATCAAGGTAGATTAAAATATGACCGACAAAAACTGTTATTGTCTTGAAAACATTCAGAAAACATTGGTAATAGAATGATAACGACATAATTAGGATCGTGTAAACATTTTTGTTGTGCATGCTAATCCTCCTGTACCAAATAATCGAATAAAACTTGGGAAAGATGCAAATTAGGATATACTTGAAGACAATAATTCATAACATATTGCCTGTTGTTAAAACATTTAATAAAATAACAAAATAAGTTTAACCGGAGGGATAATAATAGGCTTGTAGGGCCCTGACGGAGAGAACAATTATACTCTTGACGCTACCTTATGTAAACCAGACGTTTACATCATCATGTACACGAATAATACAAACATCCATGTTGAACATATCTCGTTGTCTTCATTACTTTTGTAAATCGTGCACTTTTTAAGACCAGCAAATTACAAACCTGGGAAACGGTTGTTATAAGAAGTATTTCCTTCATCATCCTAGTGTCCAGAGCGTTTTTGTTGGTAAGACTCACTCTTTGTAATAAACTAGATACAGTTGTAAGTCAGTGACGTAGCTCCAAAGGGGGAGGGGGCATAAAGGCACGTGAATTTATCCTATTGTATTGCGATCATATTGAGTATTGGTGGTTATTTTTTTACCTGACTGCTAAGAAAGCATGAAATGCTTGTTAGTAAGCAACCAGAGGACCGACGGCTTTAGGTCTTCTCCGAGAGATCTGGTAATGAGGATTAATGCCTTACCAAAGGGCCCTAGCGCATCGACTTGGTTTCGAACCCAGGTCATCGGATTAAGAGACCACTGCTCTACCAACTGAGCTATCGCGCCTCCTCTCGATAAAGAGAGAGAGAGAGAGAGAGAGAGAGATGGCCCGGGGTTCAAATTCAGTTGCCTTTCAAATTATTTAACCTGGTACTGATGATCATATTTCAGCCATGTGACTGCCATGTGACGGTTCCTTATAAATAGTACCGCAATGTGTATTGTCATCAAAATATTCAAAAAGCATTGTAGAGACGATGAACAAATAAGAAAAATAGCACGTCGTCGTTCACTTCTATCTCCTCCGAACAGTGGAATCAACCGAGCGGAATCAACTGTACAACGAATTATTATGAGACAAACCCGAGAGAATTGATTGCCACGTCATGGTTGTATTGAATGAGGAACTAAAATCCAGCAAGTAATATTGATAAGATTGCTTTCCCCTAAAAAGTACCATGATACATAAAGCTCGATGAAAACTGAACCCTAAAAACTTATATTGTCTTGAAAACATACAGAAAACGTTGAAAACAGGGGAGGGGGTTTTCAGTTGTCAGCCCATGGACTATTACTGCTATTATATGTGACAATTGCCATAAACGGAAACATGTACAGTGTTTTCCACTATTAAAAACTCTCATCCTGTCAAAAAATCCAGTCTTTGGGAGAACACAACATTACTAACCAATCACATTATCTGATAATTTCTTTTCCGTGCGTAGCTTGATTATATACCATATGCCGAATATAACAACATCTTTTGACGATGGACAGATTTATTGTGTGATAAAAAAAAACGTTGAAATATATACATTAATGTTTATAGCCTGAGTCGCCGCTAAATATTTTCTCACGAATTGGGCCCACCACCCTCTTATCGCCGACTGGATCCGCCCCTGTGTGTGTGTGTGTGTGTGTGTGTGTGTGTGTGTGTGTGTGTGTGGTGTTAGAGAGAGAGAGGGGGGAAGGGCCGGGAGACAGACATAGATAAAGAGAATGACTGAATGTATGGCAAAAGAGGGAGAGAGAGAGATAGATTAATAATAAATTGTCAATGTATACCAGTTGTTATGTTTCCAAAAACGAAAGAAATTGAAATAAGTCATGTCTCGAATAGCTATGAAAACGAGTGTCAATATAAAGTATTATCAGTACGTCACTACACTACACAAGGAATCAATTATGCGTGAACCATTTGAAGAGCTATTCTGTTCAGGGGACATTGCTGCTTTTGCATTCTTCCAAACTAAGGCCAAGTAAAAATGATTTGTAGTTTCTCGTCCTCGCAAGGTTTTGGCGCCCGTCTCCTTTTTTGTTGTTGGTGGTTTCTTGTTTAAGAAAACAAAATATTCAGTGATATCTCAGGTGTATATCAAAATTATTTATAAAAAAGGCATAGAACTGATAATGTAGAAAAAATATTTCATATTTCATTTTATGTATTAAAATACCATTTTAAAGTTTATTTAACTGGGAACTTAATTAAAGTCTCCAAACATGCATGAAGTTTATCACGATATCATGAGTAGTTAGTCCCATCTGGGTCGAATGGTGTTTTTTTTTTCTAGGGGGATATAATTTTAGTCTTGAGTGTCATTACTTAAACAAAAAAACGATACACATTAGGTATATGAACTTAATTAGCCTGGATTTCCTCCTTAGTTTGTCTTAAAAAGTGGTAGAATATCGCCAATTTTATTGCAGCGCGTTACCGACGACTCGCCCTCTGCTTTAGCTGTAGGGCGTGCGCAAGAGGGCAGCCAGAACTGTTCAAGTCACTTGCTTTTTTGCTAGGGTATAGAAACTACATGGCAAGTGCTATTGTGATAAGTAACTGTATATGTAGGCCTACCGTTAGGTGTTGAATGGTATAGAGTGAAGATTTATTAAAGATAATTTGTTACTTTTTCGATAATACATACTTTCAAACAACCTGAATTGTAACAAAAACACCACCAAACAGACACATTTGAGAACTTCACATGTATATATGGACATACAGAACATGTTTTTTTTTTTTGTTAATTGTAATGCTTTGATTTCCTCACATTCATTAAAACACAACCGCAGGGGTGTCGATTTGTATCCGAGGTTGGGGGATGATAGGTGCCAAAATATTTTCGGCAATGGATCAAAGCAACCAAGAGATAGAAGCGTGTGGCAGGTTGCACCCCTTCCTTCCAAGTTATTAACTTTTTCAAGTCACCCTCAATAAAGATAACATTTCAGAGAATATAAGAGTGGTAATAAAATTAATAACATGCTAAATGTTAGTCCTGACTCTTGCCTGCAGTGTAGGCCTACCAGACTGATATCATCTATTTTTAAACGAAATTTAGACATTACCAAAAAAAAAATCCAATGTTGAGGAGATCTCAAAAAACATAGTTCTCATTAGTAAATGAAAAACATATTGCTTTTGGTTCTTCATTTGACTCTCTTCCTTCTTTAATTAAACAACTGAATCCTCTCTGCGGAAACTCAATTCAATGAAACAGAATATCACTGATGCAAAATTTGGTTCTCAAAATGACAGAAAATTTCCACTCCTGATCTCATACAAACTGTCTGTTTCTTAAAAACATAATATAAAACTTACGTTCCAACTACCAAACAACAAACTTCCATTATCTCCTTCTTCACCCAGATATACTTATCATACCAGATACGCTCTAAAATATAAGCATAATATTCCCCTAAGGCCCTGACCAGAGCACTATTTTTTTCCAAAAACTATAACCAGTCTTAGAAGGTGCATTATTATTGGAAGGGTGTTATAAACAAAACTTCAATCTTATGCCTGTTGCATTTGAATACAATACATAGGCCTACATCAGCTTTTCAATAAAACATAAATAAGTTGTGACATAATAATCTTTCCCAAAATATCGAACTGGAGTATTCTGTTGTATTACTTGTTTTAGAACATGTTGGGCCTGTCTCACATTGCCTTCCATCATTCCATGGCAATTTTCCATGTTTCTTTCAGCTTATTTCTCACTTCTTTTCCATCCACTCAACTAATTCCTGATCATGCATTAACCTCATACCTACCATCACCCATGCCTAAGCTTTTTAGGGAGGGGATCCCGTAAAGTAATTTTGACATTGTAAGAAATAAACATGAGCAATATTTCATTGTAGGTTACATTAAAGTCAACCTCTTTTTCATCGCCCATTCACATCAGTTCCCTGAAGGAAATGCTGGAATATATATGTCCCTCTTTCTCTTGTCTTTCTTCCTTTTCTCTTCCCCTTCCTTTTTCTTCTGCCCGTTTCTTCCCCTTTTCCCTTTTTCCCAGGTAGCAAGCCCATATGGGGCCCATATGGGGATGATCTGGGTCACTTGTGCCATCTGGGCTATTAAATGGAACCCATATATGTATCCCATATGGGGCCAATATTTAGTAACCCATATGGGATCTATCTGGGCCAGCCCTTATGGGTCCCAGATGGGAATGAGCTGGGCGTACACATATGGGTAGAATATGAATATGCCCATATGGGTAACACATGGGAAAATCTGGGTTAACCCACATGGGATATATCTGGGTTAACCAATATGGGTACCAGATGGGATTAAGCTGGGCATACCCATTTGGGCCCAGTTTGGTATGGGTCCCATCTGGGTCCCATCTGTCTTATATGGGTTTACCCATATGGGTCCCAGACTCCCATATGCTTCTTGGGTGCAGATGCCTTAGGGCCCCAGATGGTTTTCCATATGGGGCCTATGTTTCAGAGAATATGGGACCATGTGGGTCCCACATGGGCTTGCTACCTGGGTTATTATCCTCTCTGTCTCTCATTATCTCTCTCTCCCACTCTCTACTTCTTGTTTGCACTTTTGCGCTTCGCGCTTAACATTTAGCTCGTTGCTTTTTAACGCTGCGGCTTTGCATTTGCGCACTGCATTTCTATGATGCTGGTGAATAAATTGAATAAATTCATCAATTCCTGATGAAGCCGTATGAGCGACAATTCAATTTATTCTTGTCTCATATACGGTTGTCTCATTTACTTCGTTTTCTATATATATATGTATGTATTATGAAAATGAGATAGCAAAATGTCTATATTGATGGTCATCTTGCGAGTAATAACCATTAACTACTCTCATCGGGCTCTCATCATTAATTTTCTCTTCATTTTTTGTTTTGATGGTGAATTATTGGGGTGATTGTACAGGCCATCCCCCACCTGAAATATTGGGAGGATATATCCCCATCTCCCCGATCGACACCCATGCACAACCGCCTCCCAAAACCACATGTACAAACCCACACTCACATTAACACACAAACATTAAATAACAATAACAAAGCCCTCTAAATTGAGGTGAAACAGGGCACTTATTATACCTGAAAATATATCATATTAAAAACAGTATGAACTACTCACTTTATTTGTATAATCAATCAGTAGGCCTTTGAGTGCGGGTCAGTGACGTCATTCACTGCCTTTGGTTTAGGTACAAGATGAGTTGTTTCGATGTAACGATACTTGAGTAATAAATAAACTATACACAATTGGTTAGGACTTCTAAGGATGTTCTTCGTGCTAATATTCTGTGTACTAAAACCCTGCTCAAAGCGTACTACGTTCTATAAACGGCTCAAACTGGTGTAACGTGTGAGAACGAAGAAAACTTAAACAAGAGTCTTTCGACTCACAATTCCAGCCAAATGTTGAAGTGTCCGATTTTGGTTGCATTGAAATCTCCTCATTCCAAAAATGCGATGTAACTTGCTTTAGTTGAGAGAGTATGACAGTGATCAAAAGTCGACTCCTGTTTCGAAGAGACCTACATGAAGCAGCCTACGAGGAAGTACTAACATACAACGTCAACAAGTCTAGATGAACGCGATCAGGTCGAGGAAAATAAATAGAAATCTTAACAAAGACTCGCTCGCATGAATAAACATTATAGTGATACGTATTCGTGACGGGTTTCAATGTTGCACTGCAGGAGTGGCGGAGCGTCTTTCAAAGTGGGATGGACCAACAAAAGAGCACTTTCTTCAAAAAGAAGAGGGAACCTACGAATGGTAACCTCAATATATCTCAACGTAATTTAAAGAGTAGACATTTAGTCGAAACAAGACACACTTCTTATATTAAAACGACTTAAATAGAAAAAGGACATTTGATACAGCGTTGAAAACAAGCACGATTATATTCTAAACAGGGGTACTTTAAGGGCGTTGTGCCTTCTGCCTCCTCGTCTATCTTCGTGGAGGTAGAAAAAGAGTACATTTTACTACACAAAGCTGCTCCAATTCTTTGAAACTAGATATGGCTCTTTTTATATGACCGCAAAAGCACACGTTTTGTAGGCGACAATGGGAAATATAGAGAAAAATATACTTACTAAACGGTAGTTATATAGAAAGGGAAAGGGTGACTTATCAAAAGTAGCAAGAGAAACTTTTCACATTGATCAAAGAAACACTTAATAGATAAGGAAATTGGGCACTTATCATAAGTAAAAGGGCATTTATCAGAGATGTGAAAAGGAACACTTCTCGCACTCGAAAGGGGACACTTATAAGTAGGGGTAAGGGACATGTATTACAAAGGAAAAGGGGCACTTTTCATACCTGAAAGGGCACTCATAAGATAAGTATTAAAAGGGGCAGGCACTTATTAAACAGGAAAGATGCAGTAATCAAAAAGGAAAGTGGCATTTATTACAAAGGAAAGAGGGACTTGTCAAAGTAAAAGTGGCACCTTTCATATTTGAATAGGGGCATTAATGAGAGGGGGGAGGAAGAGATCCTTGTCTAAATAAAATGGGCGCCCATCAGATTTGGATAGGGTTCTTACCAGAGGTGAAAATGGGAAAGGGACATTTCTCAAAGTCATAAAGAAAACATTGGAAATAGAATGTGTAAGACATAAACATGATAATGCAAACAAAATAATTTATTTTCATGCTAATCCTCCAGCACCAAGTAACCAAGCAAAACTTCGGAAATATGCAAATAAGGACATACAATGTACTCGAAGACAATAATTTGTGACATTTTGCCTATTATCAAGACATTTAATTAAAACAAAAATCAAAAGGCTAAACCCAAGGGATAATAATAGGATTGCAGGGCCCTCAATTAGAGAATAATATTAACACCATTGATGCTACCGGGTGAAAACTAATTCACCATCGTTATGTACACGAATGATACAAACATTCTATTTTGCAAATATCACGTTTTCATACTCACTATGGTAAATCATGCACTTCAAAAGACCAGCAAATTACAAACCCGGAAAAAATTAACGATTAAAAGCATTAGCTTCATCATTCTTGTTTCCAGTTGTTGTTATTTATTGTAAGATTTACTGTCTAATATAAAGTTGTAAAGCAATTGCAAATGTGGTGGGGAAGGAGGGGGGGGGCAAAAGGACTCGCGCACTTTTCAAATCATATTGCGAGAGAGAGAGAGAGAGAGAGAGGGGGGGGGAGTATAAAATAGAAAAAAACTATACTCGACAAAAACGATATTGTCTTAAAAACATACATGAAAAGTTGAGAATATAATGAATAAGACATAAATGTGATCATGAACACAAGTTAATTTGTTTGTTCATGTAAATCCTCCCGTTTCAACTTCATACGTAAAACTCAGGCAGATGCAAATAAGTTATACTTACAAGCAGTTATTTTATGACATATTGCCTATTGTCAAGATATTAAATAAAACAACAAAAGGCTAACCACAGGGTATAACATTCGGATTGTAGGGCTCTCATAGTGAAAACAGTAATACCGTTGACGCTACCGTGTGTAAATCTAACATTATTTGATCATCATTATGTAAACGAATTAAACAAATATCGATGCTCAAAATATTTCATTTTTCACAATCACTATCATAGTAATTCGCGCGCTTCAAGAAATCAGCCAATAACAAACCTAGGAAGGGGTAGCTATAACAAGTATTCACATGTACGTTATCTTTACTTTGTTTCCATTTATTTTATAAGACCTACTGTATGTAATAAACTAGATTAAGTTGTAAATCAGATGCGTAGCTTCACAGGAGGGGGAGGGAGGGAGAAAGAGAGAGAGAGAGAGGGTGAGAGAGGGAAGGGATGGGGTATGGTCTGGGATTCAAATTCAGTTTCCTCTTAAATTAATCAACCTGGTACCGATACCTGGTACCGATGAATTTATCTGACCTGCGATTTCCATGTGAGGAAACATAACAAAAGGACCACAATGTCGTTTATTGTCATACAAATATTCAAATAGGATTGCAGCACAAGAATAATAATCGTGTCAATAAACTAGATAAAGTTGAAGTCAGTGGCGTAGTTCCATAGGGTGCACGTGCCTTTCTTCAATCGTATTGCGAGAGAGAGAGAGAGAGAGAGAGAGAGAGAGAGGGCGGCGGGATGGGGGTATGGTATGTATTTATCTTTCATGCGATTGCCATGTGACGGTACGTACAAATAGTACCACTTTGTCGTTTATTGTCATCAAAATATTTTCAAGCAGCATTGAAGTGACGATGAACAAATATGAATAATAATACATCGTGGGTAATCGTGAAAATATGTTGTATCTCTCTGCTTAATCACCCGAACAGTGGAATCAATTCGGACCGAGTAGAATCAACTGTGACACGAATCATTGTGAGTCCTAGCTGAAAGAGTAAATCGCCACATCATGGTTGTATTAAAGAGTAGCAATGGCGACCGACTGTTGCTAACATTCAGCAACCTTGCCTGTTTATAATGACCAGTTAAATATATATGCCAGTGAATGTGAAATATAGGGAGCACTATCTCTAATGAATTACACTGGAAAGTTATCGTGACTTGTTTGGAATCAAGTAGCAAAACGTTACTTCTAATTTTAACTGCAGTTATAGGTTACCAAAACAGAGATTGCTCTATATTCTGCCCCAAATAATCAACATATGACATCTCTTCATTACATATAAAAATCGTTTTCTTCTTAATCCTTGCTTTCAGGTTGGTCGTTTTTAATGCTTTTTGTTAAAGACCTACTGTCTGGAATAAGCTATATAATGTTGTAAATAAGTGGCGTAGCTTGAATGGGGGCAAGAGGACAAGTCTATTTCTCCGATTGTACTGTGACAGAGCGAGAGAGAGAGAGAGAGAGTGGGGTTAAATTAAGTTTTCTGTCATATTATTAAGCCTGGTACTGATGAATTTATCTGCCATGTGACTGCCATGTGACGGTTCCATATAAATAGTACCGCAATGTTTATTTTCATCAAAATATTGAAATAACATTGAAGCGACGATGACAAAATAAGAGAAAAGACACACCGTTGTTTACTTCTGATCTATCTCTCTCTTTGCTATATCCTCCAAACAGCGGAATCAACCAAGCTGAATTTAAAAAGCCCCCCTGAAAAAAATCAGCAGTAAAGGAGTAAAATGGTTTGTATTTTTAACCAAAAATAAAATAAAAATGAATTGATCACAATCACAATTATATTCCATTCAAAGGAAAGGAGAGTAAACAAGAATTAAACTTCCTTAACATTCCGCATGTCCCTATATTTATCAATTAATGGAGGATCTTATACACTGTAATAGCGATACGCGCATATCGTGGAAATATTGTGAGAGGATGGGAAAGCGTGTGTGTTTCTTTATGATAGGGGTGAGAAGACATGAGCCCCTGAACACTGGCGTACTGATGGGGGTTGAGCCCCCCCCCCAAAAAAAAAAAAAAAAAAATCAAACGTGGTTTATTTCTTATTCGATACTAGTGATTTACAAATGTTGCTGAAATAATATGATTTTCCCGGATTTTTCTCAATTTTTTGGTAAATTGTACTTTTGTATGCGTTTGTTGGAAAATTACAAATCCCCAAATTTACAGTAAGGCAAAAAAAAGCTTAGTTAGAAGCCTTCATGTCAGGATCTGCAGAACGGCGGGGCTCGGGGCTCGGGGCTCGAGCCCCCCCCCTCAATTTTTTGAAAAAGTATGTTAAAGAGAAAAAGAAAGAAAGAGAGAAAGAAAGAATGAGTGACCTGCCAGTGCCACAAATGAGGTATCAAAATATGCTCATCTGACCGTAATTAAATGCCTAAAACCCCTGAGTTTCATGGGGCTCCGCCCCCTGGACCTCACGCCAATAAGTGACCTGTCAGTGTCACAAAAAAGGTATCAAAATATGCTCATCTGACCGTAATTAAATGACTAACATCCCTGAACTTTTGAGGGCTCCGCCCCTTGGACCCCACCATGGTAAATCGTGTACTTTTAAAGACCAGCAAATTACAAACCTGGAAAAAGGTTGCTATAAGAAGTATTTCCTTCATCATCCTAGTTTCCAGAGTGTTTTTAATGGTAAGGCTTACTCTCTGGAATAAATTAGATACAGTTGTAAGTCAGTGACGTAGCTCCAAAGGGGGAGAGGGGCATAAAGGCACGTGCATTTATCCAATTGTATTTGCGATAAAGAGAGAGAGAGAGACAGAGGGGAGATGGCCCGGGGTTCAAATTCAGTTGCCTTTCAAAATATTTAACCTGGTACTGATGATCATATTTCAGCCATGTGACGGTTCCTTATAAATAGTATCGCAATGTGTATTGTCATCAAAATATATTCGAAAAGCATTGTAGAGACGATGAACAAATAAGAAAAATAGCACGTCGTCGTTCACTTCTATCTCCTCCGAACAGTGGAATCAACCGAGCGGAATCAACTGTACAACGAATTATTATGATACAAACCCGAGAGAATAGATTGCCACGTCATGGTTGTATTGAATGGCGAACTAAAATCCAGCAAGTAATATTGATAAGATTGCTTTCCCCTATAAAGTACCATGATCCATAAAGCTACATGAAAACTGTACCATAAAAACTGATATTGTCTTGAAAACATACAGAAAACGTGAAAACAGGGGGGTGGCCTTTTCAGTTTTCAGCCCATGGACTATTACTGCTATTATATGTGACAATTGCCATAAACGGAAACATGTACAGTGTTTTGCACTAAAAATGCGCATCCTGTCAAAAAATCCAGTCGTTTGGGATAACAGAACATTACTTATCAATCACATTATCTGATAATTTCTGTTCTGTGCGTAGCTTGATTATATACCATATGCCGAATAAAACAACATCTTTTGACGATGGACAGATTTATTGTGTGATAAAAAAAAAACGTTGAAATATATTAATGTTTATAACGTTCATATTTAGAGTAAATCACACTTTTCTGGATCATAGCGCTGTACACGTGTGTGTTATATCCAACGTTAAAATGTATATTAGACAGGTTAATAAGTTCCATCTCATGACAAAATCGAATAAACTGATCATTAACAGATAATACATGTTTGCTCAAAATATAATTGTGTTACATTCTATCAAATGCTGAGCACAAAAATGACATGTTTAGTCAAGAAATGTGCGTGGAATCCCGCCTCATCTTATTCCTGAGTATTTTCCGAGAGATATAGCATGGATGCCATGCATTTACCCCAAATTCCCTCCAAAATAGAAATAAGTACGTATTGGCTGGTCTACTAATATAGAGATATGTATTCTGTTTCTCAGTTGTATATATATATAAAATTATATATAATTTTTGTTGGTGATTTGTATATATTTTTCTTTTCTACTTGAAAGGAGGGCAAATGTCAGGCATTTTTGTTAATATTGTCACTACCCCCCCCCCCCGCCCCAACTGAGCGAAATAACGGGCGGCGAGATTTTCACATTTCCGGGGCAAACAAAAAAGGACTATTACCCCGCTTACTTGCTGGCTGGCTGAGTCGACGTTAAATATTTTCTCACGAATTGGGCCCACCACCCTCTTATCGCCGACTGGATCCGCCCCTGTGTGGGTGTGTATGTGTGTGGTGTGTGTGTGAAAAAAAGTGTGTGTGAGAGAGAGAGAGAGGGGGAAGGGCCGGGAGACAGACATAGATAAAGAGAATGACTGAATGGATGGCAAAAGGAGGGAGGGAGAGAGAGAGATAGATAGATTAATAATAAATTGTCAATGTACACCAGTTTTTATGTTTGCCAAAAACGAAAGAAATTGAAATAAGTCATGCCTCGAATAGCTAAGAAAACGAGTGTCAATATAAAGTATTATCAGTACGTCACCACACTACACAAGGATTCAATTATGCGTGAACCATTTGAAGAGCCATTCTTTTCAGGGGACATTGCTGCTTTTGCATTCTTCCAAACTAAGGCCAAGTAAAAATGATTTGTAGTTGCTTGTCCTCGCAAGGTTTTGGCGCCCGTCTCCTTTTTTTTTTGGTGGTTTCTTGTTTAAGAAAACAAAATATTCAGTGATATCTCAGGTGTAGATCAAAATTATTTATTAAAAAGGCATAGTACTGATAATGTAGAAAAAATATTTCATATTTCATTTTATGTATTAAAATACCATTTTAAAGTTTATTTAATTGGGAACTTAATAGAAGTCTCCAAACATGCATGAAGTTTACCACGATATCATGAGTAGTCATTCCCATCTGGGTCGAATGGTGTGTTCTTTTTTCTTGGGGGGGGGGGTAATTTTGGTCTTGAGTTTCATTACTAATAAAAAAAAAAAAAAGGATACACATTAGGTATATGAACTTAATTAGCCTGGATTTCCTCCTTAGTTTGTCTTAAAAAGTGGTAGAATATCGCCAATTTTAGTGCAGCCGTTGCCGACGACTCGCCCTCTGCTTTAGCTGTAGGGCGTGCGCAAGAGGGCAGCCATAACTTTTCAAGTCACTTGCTTTTTTGTTAGGGTATAGAAACTACATGGCAAGTGCTATTGTGATAAGTAACTGTATATGTAGGCCTACCGTTTGGTGTTGAATGGTATAGAGTGCAGATTTATTAAAGATAATTTGTTACTTTTTCGATAATACATACTTTCAAACAACCTGAATTGTAACAAAAACACCACCAAACAGACACATTTGAGAACTTCACATGTTATATGGACATAAATAACATGTTTTGCTTTCTTTTTGTTAATTGTAATGCTTTGATTTCCTCACATTCATTAAAACACAACCGCAGTGGTGTCGATTTGTATCCGTGGTTGGGGGATGATAGGTGCCAAAAAATTTTCGGTAATGGATCAAAGCAACCAAGAGGTAGAAGCGTGTGGCAGGTTGCACCCCCTCCCTTCCAAGTTATTAACTTTTTCAAGTCACCCTCAATAAAGATAACATTTCAGAGAATATAAGAGTGGTAATAAAATTAATAACATGCTAAATGTTAGTCCTGACTCTTGCCTGCAGTGTAGGCCTACCAGACTGATATCATCTATTTTTAAACGAAATTTAGACATTACCAAAAAAAAATCCAATGGTGAGGGATATCAACTTGTGAAAGTATTATGTTACCAGTGGGCAAATGCATTAATAAGCAACCAGGAAAGGTTCATGTAGACAGAACCTGGTGATAGAAACATACATTTTATGAATATTGATGTCTCCAAACAACATTCATCGTGAAAAACCCATTCCAATATTCTGTGTAAGGAGATCTCAAAAAACATAGTTCTCATTAGTAAATGAAAAACATATTGCTTTTGGTTCTTCATTTGACTCTCTTCCTTCTTTAATTAAACCAACTGAATCCTCTCTGCGGGAAACTCAATTCAATGAAAAAGAATATCACTGATGAAAAATTTGGTTCTCAAAATGACAGAAAATTTCCACCTTAACTATCTTATGCCTGTTACGTTTGAATACAATACATAGGCCTACATCAGCTTTTCAATAAAACAAAAATAAGTTGTGACATAATAATCTTTCTCCAAAATATCGAACTGGAGTATTCTGTTGTATTACTTTCTTTAGAACATGTTGGGCCTGTCTCACATTGCCTTCCATCATTCCATGGCAATTTTCAATGTTTCTTTCAGCTTATTTCTCACTTCTTTTCCATCCACTCAACTAATTCCTGATCATGCATTAACCTCAAACCTACCATCACCCATGCCTAAGCTTTTTAGGAGGGGATCCCGTAAAGTAACTTTGACATTGTAAGAAATAAACATGAGCAATTTTCATTGTAGGTTACATTAAAGTCAACCTCTTTTTTCCATCGCCCATTCACATCAGTCCCCTAAAGGAAATGCTGGAATATATATGTCCCTCTTTCTTTTGTCTTTCTTCTTTTTCTCTTCCCCCTTCCTTTTTTCTTTTGCCCGTTTCTTCCCTTTTCCCAGGTAGCAAGCCCATATGGGGCCCATATGGGGATGATCTGGGTCACTTGTGCCATCTGGGCTATTAAATGGAACCCATATATGTATCCCATATGGGGCCAATATTTAGTAACCCATACGGGATCTATCTGGGCCAGCCCTTATGGGTCCCAGATGGGCTTGCTACCTGGGTTATTATCCTCTCTGTCTCTCATTATCTCTCTCTCTCTCTACTTCTTGTTTGCACTTTTGCGCTTCGCGCTTAACATTTAGCTCGTTGCTTTTTAACGCTGCGGGTTTGCATTTGCGCACTGCATTTCTATGATGCTGTTGATTGAATCAATTGAATAAATTGATCAATTCCTGATGAAGCCGTATGAGCGAGAATTTAATTTATTCTTGTCTCATATACGGTTGTCTCATTTACTTCGTTTTCTATTTATATATGTATGTATTATGAAAATGAGATAGCAAAATGTGTATATTGATGGTCATCTTGCGAGTAATAACCATTAACTACTCTCATCGGGCTCTCATCATTAACATGATTAATGTTTCTCTTCATTTTGTTTGTTTTGATGGTGAATTATTGGGGATGATTGTACAGGCCACCCCCATCTGAAATATTGGGAGGGATATATCCCCCCCCCCCCGATCGACACCCATGCACAACCGCCTCACAAAACCACATGTAAAAACCCATACTCACATTAACACAATTATTAAATAACAATAACAAAGCCCTCTAAGTTGAGGTGAAACAGGGCACTTCTTATACCTGAAAATATATCATATTAAAAACAGTATGAACTACTCACTTTTTTTGTATAATCAATCAGTAGGCCTCTAAGTGCAGGTTAATGACGTCATTCACTGCCTTTAGTTTAGGTACAAGATGAGTTGTTTCGATGTAACGATACTTGAGTAATAGGCTACATGAACTATACACAATTGGTCAGGACTTCTAAGGATGTTCTCCGTGCTAATATTCCGTGTACTAAAACCCTGCTCAAAGCGTACTACGTTCTATAAACGGCTCAAACTGGTGTAACGTGTGAGAACGAAGAAAACTTAAACAAGAGTCTTTCGACTCACAATTCCAGCCAAATGTTGAAGTGTCCGATTTTGCTTGCATTGAAATCTCCTCATTCCAAAAATGCGATGTAACTTGCTTTAGTTGAGAGAGTATGACAGTTATCAAAAGTCGACTCCCTGTTTCGAAGAGACCTACATGAATCAGCCTACGAGGAAGTACTAACATACAGCGTCAACAAGTCTAAATGAACGCGATCAGGTTGAGGAAAATAAATAGAAATGTTGACAATACCTCGCTGGCATGAATAAACATTATACAGATAAGTAATTGTGTCGGGTTTCGACGTTGCACTGCAGGGGTGGCGGAGAGTCTTTCAGATTCGGGGTGCACCAACAAAGAGCACTTTCTTCAAAAAGAAGAGGAACCTACAAATGGTAACCTCAACATGTCTCAACGTAATTTAAAGAGTAAACATTTATTCGAAACAAGACACACTTCTTATATTAAAACGACTTAAATAGAGAAAGGACATTTGATACAGCGTTGAAAACGAGCACGATTATATTCTAAACAGGGGCCCAGTTCGTACTTTATGGGCGTTGTGCTTTCTGCCTCCTCGGCTATCTTCGTGGTGGTAGAAAAAGAGTACATTTTACTACACAAAGCTGCTCCAATTCTTTGGAACTAGATATAGCTCTTTTTATATGACCGCAAAAGCACACGTTTTGTAGGCGACAATGGAAAATATAGAGAAAAATATACTTACTAAACGGGAGTTATATAGAAAGGGAAAAGGTGACTATTAAATCAAAAGTAGCAAGAGAAACTTTTCACATTGATGAAAGAAATACTTAATAGATAAGGAAATGGGGCACTTATCATAAGTAAAAGGGGGCATTTAATTATCAGAGAAGTGAAAAGGAACACTTCTCGCACTCGAAAGGGGACACTTATAAGTGGGGGTACGGGACATGTATTACAAAGGAAAAGGGGCACTTTTCATACCTGAAAGGGCACTCATAAGATATGTATTAAAAGGGGCAGGCACTTATTAAACAGGAAAGATGCAGTCATCAAAAAGGAAAGGGGCATTTATTACAAAGGAAAGAGGCACTTGTCAAAGTAAAAGTGGCACCTTTCATATTTGAATAGGGGCATTAATAAGAGGGGGAGAGAGGGATCCTTGTCTAAATAAAATGGGCGCCCATCAGATTTGGATAGGGTTCTTACCAGAGGTGAAAATGGGAAAGGGACATTTCTCAAAGTCATAAAGAAAACATTGGAAATAGAATGTGTAAGACATAAACATGATAATGCAAACAAAATAATTTATTTTCATTCTAATCCTCCAGCACCAAGTAACCAAGCAAAACTTCGGAAAGATGCAAATAAGGACATACTCGAAGACAATAATTTGTGACATTTTGCCTATTATAAAGACATTTAATTAAAAAAAATCAAAAGGCTAAACCCAAGGGATAATAATATGATTGCAGAGCCCTCAATTAGAGAATAATAATAACACCATTGACGCTACCGGGTAAAAACTATTTCACCATCGTTATGTACACGAATGATACAAACATTCTATTTTGCAAATATCACGTTTTCATACTCACTATGGTAAATCATGCACTTCAAAAGACCAGCAAATTACAAACCCGGAACAAATTAACGATTAAAAGCATTAGCTTCATCATTCTGGTTTCCAGTTGTTGTTATTTATTGTAAGATTTACTGTCTAATATAAAGTTGTAAAGCAATTGCAAATGTGGTGGGGTAGGGGGGCAAAAGGACTCGCGCACTTTTGAAATCATATTGCGAGAGAGAGAGAGAGAGAGAGAGGGGGGAGTATGGCCCGGGTTCAAATGCCATGTGGCGGTACATAAAAAGTACAACATTGTCGTTTATTGTCATCAAAATATTTAAACAACATTGCAGAGGAAAAAGAGGAATCATAAAAATTGTCACTTATCCCACTTTCTCTGTTTGCTAAATCCTCCAAACAGTGGAACCAACCGAGTAGAATCAACTGTAAAACGAATTATTGTGATTCCTAACTGAAATAATAAATTTCCACGTCATGGTTGTATCAAAGAGCAGCAATGGCGATTGTTGCTAAAATTTAAAAAAAAATAATGCCATAATTGCTTTTCCCTGAAGATTACCAGGTGACATAAAATAGATAAAACTATACTCGTCAAAAACGATATTGTCTTAAAAACATACATGGAAAGTTGAGAATATAATGAATAGGACATAAATGTGATCATGAACACAAGTTAATTTGTTTGTTCATGTAAATCCTCCCGTTTCAACTTGCTACGTAAAACTCAGGCAGATGCAAATAAGTTATACGTAAAGGCAGTTATTTTATGACATATTGCCTATTGTCAAGATATTTAATAAAACAACAAAAGGCTAACCACAGGGTATAACATTCGGATTGTAGGGCTCTCATAGCGAAAACAGCAATACCGTTGACGCTACCGTGTGTAAATCTAACATTATTTGATCATGATTATGTAAACGAATTAAACAAATATCGATGCTCAAAATGTTTTATTTTTCACAATCACTATCATGGTAAATCGCGCGCTTCAAGAAATCAGCCAATAACAAACCTAGGAAGGGGTAGCTATACGAAGTATTCACATGTACGTTATTTATTTTATAAGACCTACTGTCTGTAATAAACTAGATGAAGTTGTAAATCAGATGCGCAGCTTCACAGGAGGGGGAGGGATGGAGAGAGGGGGAAAGGGATGGGGTATGGTCTGTGATTCAAATTCAGTTTCCTCTCAAATTAATCAACCTGGTACTGATGAATCTATCTGACATGCGATTTCCATGTAACGAAACATTAGAAAAGGACCACAATGTCGTTTTTTGTCATAAAAATATTCAAATAGCATTGTAGCAGAATAATAATAATCGTGTCAATAAACTAGATAAATTTGAAGTCAGTGGCGTAGCTCCAATGGGGGGGGGGTGCACGTGCCTTTCTTCAACCGTATTGCGAGAGAGAGAGAGAGAGAGAGAGAGCGGGGGCGGGATTGTGGTATGGTATGAATTTATCTGTCATGCGATTGCCATGTGACGGTACGTACAAATAGTACCACTTTGTCGTTTATTGTCATCAAAATATTTTCAAGCAGCATTGAAGTGACAATGAACAAATAAGAATAATAATACATCGTGGGTAATCGTAAAAATATTTTCTATCTCTCTCTGCTTAATCACCCGAACAGTGGAATCAATTCGGACCGAGTACAATCAACTGTGACACGAATCATTGTGAGTCCTAGCTGAAAGAGTATATCGCCACATTATGGTTGTATTAAAGAGTAGCAATGGCGACCGACTGTTGCTAAAATTCAGCAACCTTGCCTGTTTATAATGACCAGTTAAATATATATATGCCAGTGAATGTAAAATATAGGGAGCACTATCTCTAATGAATTACACTGGAAAGTTATCGTGACTTGTTTGGAATCAAGTAGCAAAACGTTACTTCTAATTTTAACTGCAGTTATAGGTTACCAAAACAGAGATTGCTCTATATTCTGCCCCAAATAATCAACATATGACATCTCTTCATTACATATAAAAATCGTTTTCTTCTTAATCCTTGCTTTCAGGTTGGTCGTTTTTAATGCTTTTTGTTGTAAGACCTACTGTCTGGAATAAGCTAGATAATGTTGTAAATAAGTGGCGTAGCTTGAATGGGGGCAAGAGGACAAGTCTATTTCTCCGATTGTACTGTGACAGAGCGAGATAGAGAGAGAGAGAGAGAGAGAGGGGTTAAATTAAGTTTTCTGTCATATTATTAAGCCTGGTACTGATGAATTTATCTGCCATGTGACTGCCATGTGACGGTTCCATATAAATAGTACCGCAATGTTTATTTTCATCAAAATATTGAAATAACATTGAAGCGACGATGACAAAATAAGAGAAAAGACACACCGTTGTTTACTTCTGATCTATCTCTCTCTTTGCTATATCCTCCAAACAGCGGAATCAACCAAGCTGAATTTTAAAAAAGCCCCCCCCCCCCTGAAAAAAATCAGCAGTAAAGGAGTAAAAATGGTTTGTATTTTTTAACCAAAAATAAAATAAAAAATGAATTGATCACAATCACAATTATATTCCATTCAAAGGAAAGGAGAGTAAACAAGAATTAAACTTCCTTAACATTCCGCATGTCCCTATATTTATCAATTAATGGAGGATCTTATACACTGTAATAGCGATACGCGCATATCGTGGAAATATTGTGAGAGGATGGGAAAGCGTGTGTGTTTCTTTATGATAGGGGTGAGAAGACATGAGCCCCTGAACACTGGCGTACTGATGGGGGTTGGGCCCCCAAAAAAAAAAAAAAAAAAAAAATTAAAACGTGGTTTATTTCTTATTCGATACTAGTGATTTACAAATGTTGCTGAAATAATATGATTTTCCCGGATTTTTCTCAATTTTTTGGTAAATTGTACTTTTGTATGCGTTTGTTGGAAAATTACAAATCCCCAAATTTACAGTAAGGCAAAAAAAAAGCTTATTTAGAAGCCTTCATGTCAGGATCTGCAGAACGGCGGGGCTCGGGGCTCGAGCCCCCCCCCCTCCAATTTTGGAAAAAGTATGTTAAAGAGAAAAAGAAAGAAAGAGAGAAAGAAAGAATGAGTGACCTGCCAGTGCCACAAATGAGGTATCAAAATATGCTCATCTGACCGTAATTACATGCCTAAAAGCCCTGAGCTTACGGGGGCTCCGCCCCCTGGAACCCACCAAGGGCCCTAAGGTGGGCCCCTGGATGCTCATCTGACCGTAATTAAATACCTAAAACCCCTGAGCTTGCGGGGGCTCTGCCCCCTGGACCCCACCAAGGGCCCTAAGGAAGGCCCCTGGATGTTCATCTGACCGTAATTTAATACCTAAAACCCCTGAGCTTTCGTGGGCTCTGCCCTCTGGACCCCACCAAGAGCCCTAAGGCGGGCCCCTGGATGCTCTTGTGACGGTAATTAAATGCCTAAAATCCATGAGTTTCATGGGGCTCAGCCCCCTGGACCCCCGCCAATAAGTGACCTGTCAGTGTCACAAATAAGGTATCAAACTATGCTCATCTAACCGTAATTAAATGACTAACATCCCTGAGCTTTCGAGGGCTCCGCCCCTTGGACCCCACCATGGTAAATCGTGCACTTTTAAAGACCAGCAAATTACAAACCTGGAAAACGGTAGCTATAAGAAGTATTTCCTTCATCATCCAAGTTTCCAGAGTGTTTTTAATGGTAAGGCTTACTCTCTGGAATAAACTAGATACAGTTGTAAGTCAGTGACGTAGCTCCAAAGGGGGAGAGGGGCATAAAGGCACGTGCATTTATCCAATTGTATTGCGATAAAGAGAGAGAGAGAGAGAGAGAGCGAGGGGAGATGGCCCGGGGTTCAAATTCAGTTGCCTTTCAAATTATTTAACCTGGTACTGATGATCATATTTCAGCCATGTGACTGCCATGTGACGGTTCCTTATAAATAGTATCGCAATGTGTATTGTCATCAAAATATTCGAAAAGCACTGTAGAGACGATGAACAAATAAGAAAAATAGCACGTCGTCGTTCACTTCTATCTCCTCCGAACAGTGGAATCAACCGAGCGGAATCAACTGTACAACGAATTATTATGATACAAACCCGAGAGAATAGATTGCCACGTCATGGTTGTATTGAATGGCGAACTAAAATCCAGCAAGTAATATTGATAAGATTGCTTTCCCCTAAAAGGTACCATGATACATAAAGCTAGTTGAAAACTGAACCATAAAAAAAACAGAAAACATACAGAAAACGTTGAAAACAGGGGGGGGGGGTCGGGTGGCCTTTTCAGTTTTCAGCCCATGGACTATTGCTGCTATCATATGTGACAATTGACATAAACGGAAACATGTACAGTGTTTTCCACTCAAAATGCGCATCCTGTTAAAAAATCCAGTCGTTTGGGATAACACAACATTACTTATCAATCACATTATCTGATAATTTCTTTTCTGTGCGTAGCTTGATTATATACCATATGCCGAATATAACAACATCTTTTGACGATGGACAGATTTATTGTGTGATGAAAAAACCCGTTGAAATATACATTAATGTTTATATCCTTCATATTTAGAGTAAATCACACCTTTTCTGGATCATAGCGCTATTAAACATGTGTGTGTGTTATATCCAACGTTAAAATGTATATTAGACAGGTTAATAACTTCCATCGCATGATAAAATCGAATAAACTGAACATTAACAGATAGTACATGTTTGCTCAAAAAAATAATTGTGTTACATTCTATCAAATGTTGAGCACAACAATGACATGTTTAGTCAAGAAATGTGCGTGGAATCCAGCCACATCTTATTCCTGAGTATTTTCCGAGAGATATAGCATGGATGCCATGCATTTACCCCAAATTCCCTCCAAAATAGAAATAAGTACGTCTTGGCTGCATGGTCTACTATTATAGATATATGTATTCTGTTTCTCAGTTGTATATATATATATATATATATATATAACGAAATAACGGGCGGCGAGATTTTCACATTTCCGGGGGCAAAAAAAAAGGTACTATTACCCCCCTCCCCGCTTACTTGCTGCCTGCCTGAGTCGCCGCTAAATATTTTCTCACGAATTGGGCCCACCACCCTCTTGTCGCCGACTGGATCCCCCCCTGTGTGGGTGTGTATGTGTGTGTATGTGTGTGAGAGAGAGAGAGAGGGGGGAAGGGCCGGGAGACAGACATAGATAAAGAGAATGGCTGAATGGATGGCAAAAGGAGAGAGAGAGAGAGAGAGAGAGAGATAAATTAATAATAAATTGTCAATGTACACCAGTTATTATGTTTGCCAAAAACGAAAGAAATTGAAATAAGTCATGCCTCGAATAGCTATGAAAACGAGTGTCAATATAAAGTATTATCAGTACGTCACTACACTACACAAGGAATCAATTATGCGTGAACCATTTGAAAAGCTATTCTTTTCAGGGGACATTGCTGCTTTTGAAATCTTCCAAACTAAGGCCAAGGAAAAATGATTTGTAGTTTCTCGTCCTCGCAAGCTTTTGGCGCCCGTCTCCTTTTTTTTGATGGTTTCTTGTTTAAGAAAACAAAATATTCAGTGATATCTCAGGTGTAGATCAAAATTATTTATAACAAAGGCATAGTACTGATAATGTAGAAAAAATATTTCATATTTCATTTTATGTACTAAAATACCATTTTAAAGTTTATTTAACTGGGAACTTAATTGAAGTCTCCAAACATGCATGAAGTTTATCACGATATCATGAGTAGTTCAGTCCCATCTGGGTCGAATGGTGTGTTTTTTTTTTGGGGGATAATTTTGGTCTTGAGTTTCATTACTAATAAACAAAAAAAAGGATACACATTAGGTATATGAACGTAATTAGCCTGGATTTCCTCCTTAGTTAGTCTTAAAAAGTGGTAGAATATCGCCAATTTTAGTGCAGCCGTTGCCGACGGCTCGCCCTCTGCTTTAGCTGTAGGGCGTGCGCAAGAGGGCAGCCAGAACTTTTCAAGTCACTTGCTTTTTTGTTAGGGTATAGAAACTACATGGCAAGTGCTATTGTGATAAGTAACTGTATATGTAGGCCTACCGTTTGGTGTTGAATGGTATAGAGTGCAGATTTATTAAAGATAATTTGTTACTTTTTCGATAATACATACTTTCAAACAACCTGAATTGTAACAAAAACACCACCAAACAGACACATTTGAGAACTTCACATGTATATATGGACATAAAGAACATGTTTTGCTTTTTTGTGTTAATTGTAATGCTTTGATTTCCTCACATTCATTAAAACACAACCGCAGGGGTGTCGATTTGTATCCGTGGTTGGGGATGATAGGTGCCAAAATATTTTCGGCAATGGATCAAAGCAACCAAGAGGTAGAAGCGTGTGGCAGGTTGCACCCCTCCCTTCCAAGTTATTAACTTTTTCAAGTCACCCTCAATAAAGATAACATTTCAGAGAATATTAGAGTGGTAATAAAATTAATAACATGCTAAATGTTAGTCCTGACTCTTGCCTGCAGACTGATATCATCTATTTTTAAACGAAATTTTGACATTACCGAAACAAAATCCAATGTTGAGGGATATCAACTTGTGAAAGTATTATGTTACCAGTGGGCAAATGCATTAATAAGCAACCGGGAAAGGTTCATGTAGACAAAACCTGGTGATAGAAACATACATTTTATGAATATTGATGTTTCCAAACAACATTCATCTTGAAAAACCCATTCCAATATTCTGTGTAAGGAGATCTCAAAAACATAGTTCTCATTAGTAAATGAAAAACATATTGCTTTTGGTTCTTCATTTGACTCTCTTCCTTCTTTAATTAAACCAACTGAATCCTCTCTGCGGGAAACTCAATTCAATGAAACAGAATATCACTGATGCAAAATTTGGTTCTCAAAATGACAGAAAATTTCCACTCCTGATCTCATACAAACTGTCTGTTTCTTAAAAACATAATATAAAACTTACGTTCCAACTACCAAACAACAAACTTCCATTATCTCCTTCTTCACCCAGATATACTTATCATACCAGATACGCTCTAAAATATAAGCATAATATTCCCCTAAGGCCCTGACCAGAGCACTTTTTTTCCTCAAAAACTATAACCAGTCTTAGAAGGTGCATTATTATTGGAAGGGTGTTATAAACAAAACTTCAAACTTAATAACATTCTAACCTTCAAAAACACCTTAACTATCTTATGCCTGTTACGTTTGAATACAATACATAGGCCTACATCAGCTTTTCAATAAAACAGAAATAAGTTGTGATATAATAATCTTTCTCCAAAATATCGAACTGGAGTATTCTGTTGTATTACTTGTTTTAGAACATGTTGGGCCTGTCTCACATTGCCTTCCATCATTCCATGGCAATTTTCCATGTTTCTTTCAGCTTATTTCTCACTTCTTTTCCATCCACTCAACTAATTCCTGATCATGCATTAACCTCATACCTACCATCACCCATGCCTAAGCTTTTTAGGAGAGGGGATCCCGTAAAGTAATTTTGACATTGTAAGAAATAAACATGAGCAATATTTCATTGTAGGTTACATTAAAGTCAACCTCTTTTTCATCGCCCATTCACATCAGTTCCCTGAAGGAAATGCTGGAATATATATGTCCCTCTTTCTCTTGTCTTTCTTCCTTTTCTCTTCCCCTTTTTTTCTTCTGCCCGTTTCTTCCCCTTTTCCCTTTTTCCCAGGTAGCAAGCCCATATGGGGCCCATATGGGGATGATCTGGGTCACTTGTGCCATCTGGGCTATTAAATGGAACCCATATATGTATCCCATATGGGGCCAATATTTAGTAACCCATATGGGATCTATCTGGGCCAGCCCTTATGGGTCCCAGATGGGAATGAGCTGGGCGTACACATATGGGTAGAATATGAATATGCCCATATGGGTAACACATGGGAAAATCTGGGTTAACCCACATGGGATATATCTGGGTTAACCAATATGGGTACCAGATGGGATTAAGCTGGGCATACCCATTTGGGCCCAGTTTGGTATGGGTCCCATCTGTCTTATATGGGTCCCATATGCTTCTTGGGTGCAGATGCCTTAGGGCCCCAGATGGTTTTCCATATGGGGCCCATGTTTCAGAGAATATGGGACCCATGTGGGTCCCACATGGGCTTGCTACCTGGGTTATTATCCTCTCTGTCTCTCATTATCTCTCTCTCCACTCTCTACTTCTTTCTTGCACTTTTGCGCTTAACATTTAGCTCGTTGCTTTTTAACGCTGCGGGTTTGCATTTGCGCACTGCATTTCTATGATGCTGTTGATTGAATAAATTGAATAAATTCATCAATTCCTGATGAAGCCGTATGAGCGAGAATTTAATTTATTCTTGTCTCATATACGGTTGTCTCATTTACTTCGTTTTCTATTTATATATGTATGTATTATGAAAATGAGATAGCAAAATGTGTATATTGATGGTCATCTTGCAAGTAATAACCATTAACTACTCTCATCGGGCTCTCATCATTAATTTTTCTCTTCATTTTTTTTATGGTGATTTATTGGGGGGATGATTGTACAGGCCACCCCCACCTGAAATATTGGGAGGGATATATCCCCCCACCCCCCCCCCCGGATCGACACCCATGCACAACCGCCTCCCTAGTCCACATGTACAAACCCACACTCACATTAACACACAAACATTAAATAACAATAACAAAGCCCTCTAAATTGAGGTGAAACAGGGCACTTCTTATACCTACAGATAAATCATATTAAAAACTGTATGAACTACTCACTTTATTTGTATAATCAATCAGTAGGCCTCTAAGTGCAGGTTAATGACGTCATTCACTGCCTTTAGTTTAGGAACAAGATGAGTTGTTTCGATGTAACGATACTTGAGTAATAGGCTACATGAACTATACACAATTGGTTAGGACTTCTAAGGATGTTGTCCGTGCTAATATTCCGTGTACTAAAACCCTCCTCAAACTGGTGTAACGTGTGAGAAGGAAGAAAACTTAAACAAGAGTCTTTCGAATCACAATTCCAGCCAAATGTTGAAGTGTCCGATTTTGCTTGCATTGAAATCTCCTCATTCGCGAATTGCGATGTAACTTGCTTTAGTTGAGTAAGTAGTAAAGTTATAAAAGTCGACTCCCTGTTTCGAAGAGACCTACATGAAGCAGCCTACAAGGAAGTAATAACATACAGCGTCAACAAGTCTAGATGAACGCGATCAGGTTGAGGAAGATAATTAGAAATCTTAACAAAGACTCGCTTGCATGAATAAACATTATAGTGGACGTATTCGTGACGGGTTTCAATGTTGCACTGCAGGAGTGGCGGAGCGTCTTTCAAAGTGGGGGTGCACCAACAACAAAGGGCACTTTCTTTAAAAAGAAGACGGAACCTACAAATGCTTACATCAAAATATGTCAATGTTGTTTAATAGGTAAACATTTAGTGTATACAAAGGCACACTTCTTATATTAAAATGACTTATATAGAGAAAGGACATTTGATGGCGTTAAAAACGAACACGATTATATTTTAAAATGGGAAAAGTTCGTTCTTCTAACATTTTGGGCATTGTGCCTTCAGCCTCCTTGGCTACTACCTATTTTCTTGGTGGTAGAAATAGAGTACATGTTACTACACAAAGCTGCTCCAATTCTTAAAAACTAGATATGGCTCTTTTATATGACAGCAAAAGAACACATTTTGTAAGCGACAATTAGAAATACATGTATAGATAATAATACATTTATCAATGGGGAGTTATACAAGAAAGTAAAAGGGAGTCTTATCAAAAGTAACAAGGGAAACGTTTCATATTGATGAAAGGAGCACTAGAAAGGACGATGGGGCACTTTAATATCAGAAGGGGTAAATTATATTTATTATGACGGAAAAAGAGCACTTGTTCAACCTAAAAGGGGGTAATCATTAGAGATGTTAAGGGGCACTTATTTGAATTTGAAAGATGCACTAATAAGAACGGGAAGGGACATTTATTACAAAGGTAAAGAGACCCCTATCAGCTTTAGATAGGGGCACTAATAAGAATATGGAAAGACATTTATAACAAAGGAAAAGGGACACTCGTCATAATAAAAAGGGCAGTTATCAGAGGTGAACATTGGCTCTTCTCATACCTCAAAAGGAGCACTCATTAGAGATGAAAATGGGCACTTAATAAAGGAAAAAAAGAAGAACTAATAAGAACGGAAAATGGGAAATTATTATAAATTAAAAGAGGCACATATCCGAGTTAAATGAGGGCATTTATCATAGACAAAAAGGGCCGTTTATGAAAAGGGGAAGGGCCGAAGTTGAGAAAGTATGAAAGTTCTCAAGAGTCGACTCCCTGTTCCGAAGAGACCAAAATGGAGCAGCCTATGATGAAGTACTAAGACACCGCGTTTATAGCAAGTGTAGTTGAACGCGATCAGGTTGAGTAAATAAAATAAATCTAAAAATACCTTGCTCACATGGATTAACATCATATAAATATGCATTCGTGACGGGTTACAAAGTTGCCCTGTCTCGCGCTTGTATTTTTTTTTGTGTGTGGGTGTTTTAATTCTTTCCTTTAGAAACTGATTGATATTTGTTCTTTGTTTTCAACTGTAATGGAAGGCAAAGTTCTCCCGTCTGTTCAGTAAAAGCCGCTAATAGTAACGATAATGATGATGATAATAATAATGATAATAATAATAATGATAAGAAGATTAATCTTAATAATAGTGTCTCGTTTGCACAGGGTATAGACTCATCAGTATTGATGCCGTTCTCCCTGAGGGCCCTGTAACCATAGCAGACAGACAGCTCAAAAGATTGGTTTAGAACCTCCATAGAACATGTAAGAAGCCCTCCCCCTGACATTCGACATTTCAGTATCAACAGCTGGTCACACCGGCAGGTCCTGCAATGATAGCCCCGAATAGGCAAATCAAATTGATTTGCTGCTGCTCAGATGATGTTATATATCGACACTAATAGACACTTTTATGCTTAGGCGGCAATTACCATGGGCTTTTTGGGGGAGCAAACAGTCTGTATTTTACTAATTCACTTAACCCCAACCCTGGATCAATGATAACGTTGGTGAAGGAGAGACTTTAGACGTCAGACTAACTTCCTTTGTTAAACCCAATTTTTGACAAAAGCTTGAATCCAGAATGGGTTGGGCTTTGAAATACATGTAAGTTCCATGGTTGAAGTTTTGCATTTGAGTATGGTAAAGGCCGTGGAACAAAAGAGTACCAGAGAGTCACGTCTAGACAGAAGTAACCGTCTGGTATGGGGAAGTCTTTAATAAAATTGACACGTGTCAACCTTCCCCATACACAGCGGTCAGTAGAGCAGGACTCAGTCTCAGCGGAACAACTGTCGATATCAGATACTAAAGCTTTCGGTGTATGTGCCGACATACTGGCTAAGTTGTCAAAGTTGCTTATTCCAAACAGTTTATGTGTTAAACGTTGACGTGGTTATCTCAACAGCCACAAGCACTGAATTTGCCCTGCTCCAGCCCATTACTTGAATGATTTCTTGTTGAACGTGTGGAGGCTCTGTTGTTTAAAACCAGTATAGTAGGGACTTTTAGATTTGCACGACGTGAACATGTGACATCCTTTTAAGGTAATGTGACGTCCTTTTAAGGCACTCGTCACACATAGCAGTCCACGTTCTCGTCGTGCAAATCTAAAAGTCCCTATTAAACCTGGACGACAACCAAATATGGCGTAAGCTTTTCAGTACTCTATTGTCGTCAGGGCACGAGTCGTATACAACAGTTGAGCCCATATAAGAGGCCTCAGATACACTTTCTGAAAGCCAGCAAGTCCGACATTGTCAGTTTCATTGGCCATCAACACATACAAACCTAGTCCAGAATCTTGCCGATTTCATTTTTCAAACAATGTCAACCAAGGTAATAAATCGATCTTTCTCTACTTTCGGCAAGCCGAAGATTTTTGATTTTGCGTAATCCCCAAAACTCTACGCCCGGCGTACCATCGATGATTACGGATTCGTGGATCATGCCATCTTCGACTTGCAGCAGGTAGGGGAGAGAGAGATCAAGATCGCGAAATGAAACCGAAACAAATAACACCGTCCATATTCTGGACTAATACAAACCCAAATAGACCACACAGAATATAAAACGAGTGTTACTTTTTAAGAAGAAAGCGCGATTTATTTATTTATTAATTCAACAAGCTTTAAAGACACTATGTCCCTTTTGCAGCCAACATCAAATTCTGTAGAACTTTGCAGGAATTATGAATATGTCATGTATGTCCTATCTGTGAAATTTAAACGTTAGCAGTGTCCTAATATTCAAATTATGCAAGGAAACCCGTTTACTTGCTAGACTTCACTGTCAGACACTATTGAGTGACTGACTGGCTTTTTCATCTTTGGTAATAACATACATAAAATGAGCTGTAAAGGGTACATGAGCATTTGTCTACATCAATAACCCACTTCTTGTAATGGCCAAAATTAAACTGATTGAATCTTTGCGCAGCATAAAACGTACGACCATTCGGTACAATGGTCTGAAAATCAGACTATTACTTACTGGCTCTATAGCTCCTAAGTCGATTCGACAACTAATAGTCGTTATTTTCCCACTTAAAGACATTTTCAAGCCCCTTTTTTTTAGGGAAGTTCTAAATTAGTATTGTCTTTCAAATGCCGTTGGAATTTAACCTTTTCATTTTTTTGGCCTGCAAATGGGACATAGTACCTTTAAAAAAAAAACATGAAATAGCAATGGTGTGCTAAAATGCATGCAGTAGTTCAATTAATTCAAGAATAAAATGACGTCAGTACCAGACCCCGCGGGACGTATTTCAAAGTGAGGGGGGGGGGGCTAAAGTATTTACGATCAGGTAGAGCGTAAATTGGCGTGGGATCCAGGGGGCAGAGCCCCGGAAGCTCATGGGTTTTAGCAGGCCAGGGGCGGTGGAGCGTCATTCAAAGTGAGGGGGGCACCAACAAAAAGGGCACTCTCTGGAAAAAAGGGCACCTACAAAGAGAAACCTCAAAGCGAAAAAATATTAATTTTAGACAATGGTATATACCCCTACATTGTGATTATATTATCAGGGATGATTTCAATATTTGTTTCTCTCTTTAAATGGTCCAAGATACTGCTTTAAAAGGCATCATACATGTACTTTGCAGTTGGGTGTGATGGTATGAATATTTATTTGCGAGTGAACGAAGCGAGCGAGCAAACATTTTGAGATTTGTGAGGTCGCAGTGCCAAAAATTACATCGATACATCATATAAAGAGGGGGGGGGGAATCCTGATGGTGTTTAAAGCACAATCTAATCATAAAAGACTAAAAAGATTTTTAATAAGAAACATAATTATATAATTATACGAACGAGCGTAGCGAGCCAGCTTTGGGTGAAATTAAAGAAAAACTTGCTCTTAATCGCTTTAAATTAGAAGCACATTTTATGGGCAAAGGAAAAAGGGCACATATTCAAAGGGAAAAGGATACTCATTAGAAAAGGAGCACATGTCAAAGTAAAAAAAGGGGAATTAACAGAGATAAAAATGGGGCACTCCTCGCACTCACCAGAAATGAAAAAGGGGACTTATGGCAACGGAAAAGAGAGCGATTGGTGCTAAAATGCAGCAACAAATGCTGCTAAGACTACTTCCCCTACATATAACGACACTTAAAGCTAGATAAAACTATGAAGGACAAGAATTATATTGTCTTGGAAACATTCCGAAAAGTATTGGAAATAGTATGGTAAAGACATAAATATGATCGTGTAAACAAGTCCATAAGTTAATTGTTTTTCATGTTAATCCTCCAGTACCAAATCAACAAGCTAAACTCGGGAAAGATGGAAATAAGGGCATACTTGAAGAATATAAGTATGACATGTTGTCTTTTGTCAAGACATTTAATAAAAAATACAAACATCCATGTTGAACGTATCTCATTTTCTTAATCACTATAGTAAATCGTGCACTTTTAAAGAACAGTAAATTACAAACCTTGGAGAAGGTAGCTATAAAAAGTAATTCCTGCTTCATCCTTGTTGCCTGGATGGTAAGACTTACTCTCTGGAATAAACTAGATAAAGATGTAAATCAGTGGCGTAGCTCCAAGGAGGAGGGGGGATGGCACTTGCATCATTTCTCCGATTATATTGAGAGAGAGAGAGAGAGAGAGAGGGGGGGTAGTGGTATGGCCCGGGGTTCAAATATTTCAAATTATTCAACCTGGTACTGAGGCATTTATCTGCCATGGGATTGACATGTGCCGGTGCATGAAAATATGACCACAATGTAGTCTATTGTCATACAGATATCCAAATAGCATTGAAGAGACGATGAAGAAATAAGAATAATAATAAATTGTGGGTAATCGTGAGAATATTCTTCTTTCTTTCTCTGCTAAATCCCCCGAACAGTGGAATCAGCCGAGTAGAATTAACTGTGACGTGAATTATTAGGTGTCCCAGCTGAAAGAGTGAATTGCAACGTCATGGTTGTTATAAAGAGCAGCAATGGCTAACGATTGTTGCTCAAATTCAGCAACAATGCGAATATCGCTTGTCCCTTAACATTACCATGAGACATTGGGCCTTACCCCTTACAGTTAAACAAAGTGTTTTGGTGCAAATAAATTAAGAAGACAAAACTAAGCACAAATAATGTTTCTTTTTTTTTAAATTAGAATCGACACTCAAAAACCAAGAATACTTAACAGCTGACAATATACAAACTGATAATATGACATCGAATTTGTATACAGACTAATTGCAATTGCTTACAATTCATGATGTGTTCAACAAATGTCTTGTAACAGAATTCCCAAACCTATTGCTATACCTTGTCAATCCTGTTAATCTATTCCAAATTCACAGCCCACAAAAGACAATGAGAATGTACATTGTTTCGTTGTAAATTTTGGAAGACGTAATTGTACACGTTCTTTTTGTCTCATGGAATAGCTATACAAAATAATTTCAGAGTACTATATTAAAATATGAGGCAAATTGTTATTAAGTAGATCAAACATGAAAGTATAAATTGATAAATCATAACAATTATACACATTAAGGATCCGCAATCTTGTTTTAATTGTGGAGTTGCATGAGTTCTGCATTCCATAAATGTTATAGCACGAAATGCCATTCTCTGCACAATATGCTTCTTAGGCTGGTCTTATAAGTGCTTCCCAGCACCTCTATTCCGCAATCTTCTTGAACTGTGTCGATGTAGAAATGACTTATATAATATCAAAGTACGTCTAGGAACACAATTTAGAAATATAAATAATACTCCAACTTACTTTCCCATACACTGATTTACAACACGAATATGTCCATTCAAAGACAGATACCTTCAATCTTAATCTCAACAAAAGTGGCAACATCAACCTCTTTAATTTCCTCTCCAGCGATTTTCAGTTTACCATTTATACCTATTGTTTTCTTCATATTACTTTAATATAAACATGAATTTCGCTCTCATTGATTAAAATTTCAAGTTTAATACCATTGCCCCCATTTGTTATTGTCTATTTTTTGTTATTCACTTTCTTTACATCATTTTTGCCCTGGTCATCTGGAAAAGTCTAAAATAGGTTGGAATCATCGGCAAACAGCCAAAAACTAAAATAATTAGTAAGTGATGGCAGACCATATGGATACACTCAGGGTTTGCCCTAATACGGATCCTTGTGGAAAACCACATCTTATCTTCTTCCTTTCAGATAACGTTTAACCACATTGAACAAACAAAGTCAAATCATTGAAAATACCAAGAATTAATTTCAAAGTTAAATTTATCAAGTTGATGAAAGACAATATTACTTTTGAAATCCATGTTGATGGTAATATAATGCATCATTTGTTTTTAGAAATTTGATAATTCTGATAATTATCAATTTTTTAACCTATAATAGGTAGAACCGATATTGGTATGCAGTTACTTCTATCTTTTCTTTGCCCTTTTTTGTGTAGAGGAGTACCCTTTGTAATCTTCATTTCATCTGGATCCTTGCCAGTTTCTAATGACAAGTTAAATATATTTGTCAGTGGATGTGAAATATATGGGGAATATTTTTAATTACTTGCACTGGAATGTCATCGTGACATCAAACGTTTTTGGTATCAATTAGCAAACTTTACTTCTAACTTCGACTGCAGTTATTGGTTTCCCAAAACTAGAGATTGCTGTTCATTCTGCCCCGAATAATGACCTTATGCTATCTCCTCATGAGGTAGCGGTAAATAGTGTTTACTTCATCATCCTTTTTTCCAGAGTTTTTCATTATGTTTTCTTATATTGTAAGATTTACTGTCTGGAATAAGCTAGATGTTTTGTGAATTAGTCGCGTAGCATCAATGAGGGGGCAAGAGGGCACGTTCATTTCTTCGACTGTACTGCGAGAGAGAGAGAGAGAGAGGGAGAGAGGGGGTTCAAATTCCGGTTTCTTTCATAGTTTTAAGCATTGTACTGATGAATTTATCTCCTATGTGACTGCCATGTGACGGGTCCTTTTAAATAGTACCGCAATGTTTATTGTCATCAAAATATTCAAATAGCATTGTAGAGACGATGAACAAATAAGAAAAATAGCACGTCGTCGTTCACTTCTATCTCTCTCTGCTATCTCCTCCGAACAGTGAAATCAACCGAGCGGACTCAACTGTTAAACGAATTATTATGAGTCCTGCCTGAGAGAATAGATTGCCACGTCATGGTTGTATTAAATAGCGAACGATTGCTGCTAAAATCCAGCAAGGAATGTTGATATTAAAGATTGCTTTCCCCTGAAAAGTACCATGATACATAACGCTAGATAAAAAAATGAACCATAAAAAAACTTATATAGTCTTGAAAACATACAGAAAACGTTGAAAACAGGGGGGAGGGGGCCTTTTTCAGTTTTCAGCACATGGACTATTACTGCTTTTATATGTGACAATTGCCATAAACGGATCAATAAACAGTGATTTCCACTCAAAATGCGCATCCTGTCAAAAAATCCAGTCGTTTGGGATAACACAACATTACTTATCAATCACATTATCTGATACTTTCTTTTCTGTGCGTAGCTTGATTTAATCAATATATATTAATCAATTATATATATTTATATATAATTACATATATATATTATATATATGACTTGTTTAGATTGCAACATTTCACTCCTGACTCTTACTAGCAAGACAGTCTCCCATTATGACCGCTGTAGTTGTGTGTGCTGCATGCTTTTCCTGCGTCCTTGCAATTGGAGGAAATGTCATCAATTAGTTCCTTTGGTCCTGCGGGTCCTTTTGCAATGGCTGGAACTGAAATCCCATCTTTGATCTTTCAACGTAACCCTTTGAGATCTATTGTCTAGGTGCCTCCTTTTTGTTTGCCGCTTTGCTCAGTAAGATTGCATGATGGGCCTCAGAATATGCCGAGAGAGGTTTGCGTGTGTTAATGGCAAAGTCGTGACTTTGAGGGGCTTTCCACGTTTCCGTGTGTACAACTGGTATTAAAAGTGCCTCTGCCATGGATGTACCTACAGGAAGGTCGTACAATGCTCAGACGAAAGCTTCTTCTGCCGCTATCAGATCAGAGTGACTGGCCCCAAGTTCGCCTAAGACAGTGTCGAGTCCCTAAAAATCCCCATTCAACAGAGGTTTTAGGGCTGAATGCTTGCCCTTTCCGTAGAAATATGAAGTAATGTCAGATCCTGCCAGAAAGTACATGCCAAGTAGTTGGACACTTTTTGGATAAAGTTTCTCACATGTAGTATTAACTAACAAACCCGTGCCAGTTCTGAGGTATATATAAGAGTCTTCTACACCCAGTACACCAGTGATTATCAGTGTCATCGCTAAGAACTCTTACGACTTTGCGGCGGGACTTTACTCTCTCGCAAACATAGCGATTTTGTGCTCTCATATATAAGAGCAGAATTTTGTTGCGACAAACTCTTACTAATAACTATATAGCAGCGAAATTCAAAATAGCGAGTTAGATCGCTACGGCTGCCCCTTTGTGGCCATCGCTTGCGGCTTGAAGTACATTATTATTATTTTTTTTAAACTAAATCTTTATTCAGATACAAAATCACGATAACATCATACATGTTTTTAGGCTACCCGGATTAAGATTAGCAACCTATTACATATTGCACATATATCTTAATTTGATGATTATGCTATTTAGGCTTTTAAAGAAAATTGCCCAAGGTTGCCAAGATGGCATCCAAGCTGAATTTACCTCCAAACCCATCTAGAATACGAATCAACACAAAAACCTTGTACTATTCAACTTTTCCAGGTCATGTACATGGTAAATGGTACCTCTACTGGACTAGTAAGAGAGAGAAAGAGAGAGAGAGAGAGAGGGATACAGACAAAGAAAAAAAGAATGACTGAATGGATGACTGAAGGAGGGAGAGAGATAGATTAATTATCATTGGATACCAGTTGTTATGTATGCCAAAATCGAAAGAAATTGAAATAAGTCATGGCTTGAATGGCTATGAAAACGAGTGTCAATATATAATATTATCAGTGCGTCACTACACTACACAAGGAATCAATTATGCGTGAACCATTTGAAGAACTATTCTTTTCAGGGGATATTGCTGCTTTTGCATTCTTCCAAACTAAGGCCAAGTAAATATTATTCGTAGTTTCTCGTCCCCGCAACCATTCTTTTGGCGCCCGCCTCCTTCTTTTTGTGGTTTCTTGTTATTTTATATTTCTAGTTCAGTGATCTTTTAGAAGTAAGATCAAAATAATTTTAAAAGAAAAGGCATAGTACTGATCATGCAGAAAAAATATTTCATATTTTATTTAATGTATTAAAATACCATTTTAAAGTGTATTTAAAGGTACTATGTGCCATTTGCAGGCCCCAAAAATGAAAAGGTTAAAGTCCAACGGCATTTGAAAGATAATACTAATTAAGAACTTCCCTAAAAACGGGCTTAACAATTTCTTTAAGTGGGAAAATAACTATCATTAGTTGTCGAATTGACTTAAGTGGTTGCAATCCAGTAAGTAATAGTCTGATTTTCAGACCCTTGTATTGAATTGTCGTACGTTTTGTGCTTCGTAAAGAATCAATCAGTTTAATTTTGGCCATTACAAGAAGTTGGTTATTGATGTAGACAAATGCTCGTGTACCCTTTTCAGCTCATATCTGCATGTTATTACCAAAGAAAAAAAAAATAGTCAGTCAGTCACTCTCTGACAGTGAAGTGTAGAAAGTAAACGGGTTTCCTTGCATAATTTGAATATTAAGACACTGCTAACCTTTAAATTTCACAGATAGGACATACATGTACGTGACACATTCATAATTCCTGCAATGTTCTACAGAATTTGATGCTGGCTGCAAATGGAACATAGTACCTTTAACGGGGAACTTAATTAAAGTATCTAACCATGCATGAAGTTTATCACAATATCATGAGTAGTCAGTCCCATCTGGGTCGAATGGTGTATTCTTTTCGTTTTTTTGTTGGGGGACTTTGGTCTTGAGTGACATACCTTAAGCCCCAAAAAACGATACACACTAGGTATGTGAACTTAATTAGCCTGAATTTCCTCCATAATTAGCCTTAAAAAGTGGTAGAATATCGCCAATTTTAGTGCATCGCGTTTCCGACGACTCGACGCCCTCTGCTTTAGCTGTAGGGTGTGCGCAAGCGGGCAGCCAGAACTTTTCTTGTCACTTACTTTTATGTTAGGGTATAGAAACTACATGGCAAGTGCTATTGTGATAAGTAACTGTATATGTAGGCCTACCGTTTGGTGTTGAATGGTATAGAGTGCAGATTTATTCAAGATGATTTGTTACTTTTTCGTAAATACATACTTTCAAACAAGCTGAATTGTAACAATAACACCACCAAACAGACACATTTGAGAACTTGACATGTCTATGGACATTAAGAGCATGTTTTCTTCTTTGTTCTAAATTGTAATCTTTTGATTTCCTCACATTCATTAAAACACAACCGCCTCTCAAAACCCACACTCACATTAACACACAAACATTAAATAACAATAACAAAGCCCTCTAAATAATATTGAGGTGAAAAGGGCACTTCTTATACCTAAAAATATATCATATTACAAACAGTATGAAGTACTCACTTTATTTGTATAGTCAATCAGAAGGCCTTTAAGTGCAGGTCAATGAGGTTATTCACTGCATTTAGTTGAGGTACAAGATGAGTTGTTTCGATGTAAAGATACTTGAGTAATAAATGAACTATACGCAATTAGTTAGGACTTTTAAGGATGTTGTCCGTGATAATCATCCGTGTACTAAGGCCCCGCCTAACGCGTACGACGTTCTATTAACGGCTCAAATAGGTGTAACGTGTGAGAACGAAGAAAACTTAAACAAGAACAATATTTCGAATCACAATTCCAGCCAAATGTTGAAATGTCCGATTTTGCTTGCATTGAAATCTCCTCATTCGCCAAATGCGATGTAACTTGCTTTTGTTGAGAAAGTATGTAAAGTATCGAAAGTCGACTCCTGTTTCGAAGAGACCGACATGAAGCAGCCTATGAGGAAGTAATAACATACAGCGTCAACAAGTCGAGATGAACACGATCCAGGTTGAGGCAAATAAACAGAAATTTTGACAATACCTCGCTCGAATGAATAAACATTATAAAGGTAATTATTCGTGTCGGGTTTCGACGTTGCACTGCAGGGGTGGCGGAGAGTCTTTCACATTCGGGGTGCACCAACCCCCCCCCCAAAGAGGGATCCTATATACAAATGATAACCTCAACATATCTCAACGTAGGTTCTAGGACACCTACCCCCTAGGACAACCACCCTCGAGAAAGACTATACCCACGGGACAATTACCCTCTAGGATGATTACCCCCCAGCTAACTACCCCCTAGGACAACTACCCTTCAGGACAACTACCTCCGGACAACTACAACCGGGCAACTACCCCAGGCATCTACCCCCTATGACAACTATCTTAGGGGGTAGTTGTCTGGGGGGTAGTTGTCCGGGGGTAGGTGCTCGGACACGCTCAATGTAGTTTAAAGGGTAAATATACAATGTAAAAAAGACACACTTCTTATAAGAAAACGTATTAAATAGAGAAATGAAATTTGATAGTGTTGAAAACGAGCACGATTATATTATAAAAAAGGGGCTCAGTTCGTACTTTAAGGGCGTTGTGCCTTCTGCCTCCTCGGCTATCTTCGTGGTGGTAGAAAAAGAGTACATTTTACTACACAATGCTACTCCAATTCTTTGAAACTAGATATGGCTCTTTTTATATAATGAGCTCCAAAGCACACGTTTTGTAAGCGACAATGGGAAATATAGAGAAAAATACACTTATTTAAAGATACTATGTCCCTTTTGCAGCCAACATCAAATTCTGTAGAACTTTGCAGGAATTATGAATATGTCATGTATGTCCTATCAGTGAAACTTAAACGTTAGCAGTGTCCTGATATTCAAATTATGCAAGGAAACCCGTTTACTTGCTAGACTTCACTGTCAGACACTATTGAGTGACTGACTGGCTTTTTCCATCTTTGGTAATAACATACATAAAATGAGCTGTAAAGGGTACATCAGCATTTGTCTACATCTGTAACCCACTTCTTGTAATGGCCAAAATTAAACTGATTGAATCTTTGCGCAGCATAAAACGTACGACCATTCGGTACAATGGTCTGAAAAATCAGACTATTACTTAATGGCTCTATAGCTCCTAAGTCGATTCGACAACTAATAGTCATTATTTTCCCACTTTAAGATATTTTCAAGCCCCCTTTTTTTTAGGGAAGTTCTAAATTAGTATTGTCTTTCAAATGCTGTTGGAATTTAACCTTTTCATTTTTTTTGGCCTGCAAATGGGACATAGTACCTTTAATGGGAGTTATATAGAAAGGAAAAGGGTGACTTATCAAAAGTAGCAAGATAAACTTGTTCACATTGATGAAAGGAAAACTTCATAGAAAAGGAAATGGGGCACTTATCAGAAGGGAAAAGTCCAATCAGAAAGGAAAAGGGCAAGTGTCAAAGTAAAGTGGGCAATTATCAGAGAGGTAAAAATGGACACTTTTGGCACCCGAAATGGGCCCAGGCACTAATTAGTAGGGGTTAGGTACATTTATTACAAAGGAAAAGGAGACTTGTCATATCTAAAAGGGACACTCATTAGAGATGTAAAGGGGCACTTATTAAACGGGAAAGATGCATTAATAAAAAGGAAGTGGGCATTTATTGCAAAGGAAAGAGGCACTTGTCAAAGTAAAAGTGGCACCTATCAGATTTGAATAGGGCCACTTATGAGAAGGGGCACTTGTCATATTTAAAAGGGGCACCTATTATATTTTGAATAAGGCTCTTACCAGAGGTGAAAATTGGCACTTATGAGAAGGGAAAAAGGGCATATCTCAAAGTCATTAAGAAAACATTGGAAATAGAATGTGTAAGACATAAATGTGATCATGCAAACAAGATAATTTATGTACATCTTATGCCCCCAGCACCAACTAACCAAGCAAAACCTGGGAAAGATGCAGATAGGGATAAACTTGAAGACAATAAGCCAATTACTAATCTGGGAAAAGGTAAAAATTAGAAGCATTGACTTCATCATCCTAGTTTTCAGTTTTGTATGTATTGTAAGATCTACTGTCTGTGATAAGGTATATACAGTTGTAAATATTAAAGTGGCTTGGGGTAGGGGCAAAAAGACTCGCGCTGTTCTCGAATCGTAATGCGAGAGAGAAAAAGATGGGTGTATGGCCCGGGTTCAAATCCAGTTTTATTTCAAATTATTGAAATCTGGTACTTGTAAATTTATCCGCCGTATGGCGGTACGAACAAAAGTACAACAATGTCGTTTATTGTCATTAAAATATTCAAATAGCATTTTAGAAGATGAAGAGGAATCACTTCTCTCTCTCTCTCTCTCTCTCTCTCTCTCTATGTGTGTTAAATCCTGGACCAAACTGAACTAATAAACTGCCACGTCATGGTTGTATTAAAGAGCAGCAATGGCGATTGTCGCTAAAATTCAGCAACAAATGTTGCTTGGATTGTTTTTCCTAAAAATTACCAGGTGATATAAAACTATATATATATTCGACAAAACAATATTGTCTTCAAATCATACATGAAACATTGGAAATAGAATGAATAAGACATAAATGTGAGCATGTAGATAAGTTTCTCTTCTTTTCATGTTAATCCTCCAGTTCCAACTTACTAAGCAAAACTCAGGCATATGCAAATAAGTTATACATAAAGGCAGTTATTTTATGACATATTGCTTATAGTCAAGATATTTAATAAAACAACGAAGCGCTAAACACAGGGAAAACATTTTAGATTTTAGGGCCCTCATAGCGAAAACAATAATACTGTTGACGCTACCGTGTGTAAATCTAGCATTACTTGATCATTATTATGTAAATGAATTATACAAATATCCACGCTAAATATATCATATTGTTAACTATGGTATATCGTACACTCCAAAAGACCAGCTAGTTACAAACCTAGGAGGGGGCTATAACAAGTATTTTCATGTACGTTATCTTTACTTTGTTTCCATTTCTTGTATAAGTTCTAATGTCTGTAATAAACTATATGATGTTGTAAATCAGTGGAGCAGCTTCAAATGGGAGGGGGGGGGGGGCAAAAGGGCATTTGCATTTTCCCGATTGCAATGCGAAAGAGAGAGAGGAGGGTGGGGGTATGGTATGTGATTCAAATTAATCAACCTGGTACCGATACCTGGTACCGATGAATCTATCTGACATGCGATTTCCATGTGAGGAAACACGAGAAAAGGACCACAATGTCGTTTATTGTCATACAAATATTCAAATAGCATTGTAGCAGGGGAATAATACGCGTGACAATATTCACTTCTCACTCTCTCCCTGCTATATCATCCGAACAGTGGAATCAACAGAGTTGAATCTTCAGAACATACAGGAAACATTGAAAACAGAATGAATAAGACATGCATTTGATCATGTACACAAGTTAATTCTTTCTTGTTTTATGTCAATCCTCTAGTACCAACAACGTGAGAGATGCAAATAAGGCTATACTGGAAGACAATTACACATATTATGAACAATTTTACAGAGTCAAGACATTTAATTAACAAAAAAAAAAACAAAAAAAAATCAAAATCAAAATTCTAAACCCGTGAGATAATGATAAGAGTGCAGGGCCCTCACGGATAAAAAACAAAACACATTAACACTGTTGACGCCATCGTGTGTACACTCCAAAAACTGTTTTCAAAATGGTAGATTAACATTTTGAACATGCTGGATCCAACACTATAAAAGTGAATCCAGCATGTTAAAAGTTACAACCTGACATTTTGAAAGAGTGGTCACTCCTCGGCCCTTTTAAGTTGAGATTTAACATTTCAGTTTTTAGAGTGAAACCTAACATCATTTCTTTGTCAATATGCAAACGAACGATTAAAACATCCATATTGAAAATGTCTTTTTTAATCATGGCTCTTATAAATCATGCACTTCGCCCAGGCAATCACAAACCTGAGAAAAAATAGCCATAAAAGTAATTACTTAATCATTCTTGTTTCTAGTTTTTTTTTTTTTTTTATGGCAAGACCCATTCTCTGGAATAGACTAGATAAAGTTGGAAGTCAGTGGCGTACAAATGTAGTTCCAAAGGGGGTGCACGTGCATTTCTTTAATCGTATTGCGAGAGAGAGAGAGAGAGGTGAGATAGAGAGAGAGGGAGGGAGAGAGAGAGGGAGAGAGAGGGGGCGGGTAAGGGTATGGTATAAATTTATCTGTCATGCGAATGCCATAAGACGGTACGTAAAAAAAGCACCACAATGTCGTTTATTGTCATCAAAATATTTCAAATAGCATTGAAATGACGATGAACAAATACGAATAATAACACATCGTGTGTAATACGCTGGCACCATGCACGATAAGCTCTATAGGGGCGAATGGAGAGAGAGATTAACTGAGTGTGTGCGTCAATATGGAAAAGAGACAGAGGGAGAAAGAGAGAGCAAAACGGGAGTGAGTTTTTTATCTCAATTATTAGGTATAATTAATAGCAAGAGATAAATTGAGAGACAGAAAGTGAGATATAAATTAATGAGCGAATGGGAGAGCGAAAAAAAAATGAATGAGTGAGTGGGTGAGAGCGAGTGATTTACGTAAGGGGGAGAAAGATACTAAGAGGGAAATTGAAATATTAAGTGAAAGAGAAAGAGAGAGAGAGAGGCAGGGAGACAGACATAGAGAAAAGAATGACAGATTTGATGGCTGAAGAAGGGGTAGAGAGATAGATTAGTTGTCATTGCGTACCAGTTATTCTGTATGCCAAAAGCAAAAGAAATAGAAATATGTCATGTCTCGAATAGCTATGAAAACGAGTGTCAATATCAAATATTATCAGTACCTCACCAAACTACACAAGGAATCCATTATGCGTGAACCATTTGAAAAGCTATTCTTTTCAGGGGACATTGCTGCTTTTGTATTCTTCCACACTAAGGCCAAGTAAAAATGATTCCTAGTTTCTCTTCCCCGCAAGCATTCTTTTGGCGCCTGCCTCCTTTATATATATATATATATATATATATATTGTTATTTGATATGTTTACCTTCAGATAAAAAAAATAATTCGGTGATATCTTCGATGTAGATCTAAAATAGATGTGTAGGAAACGGGAACTTCATTAAGGTCTCAAAACATGCATGAAAGTTTATCATGGTATCATGAGAGGTCAGTCCCATCTGTGTCAAATGGTGTAGTGTAGATCTCCTAGATCTCCATACTGAACCATGTACATAATTATTATTATATATTATATATAAACCAAAAAATATACAAACTAGGTATGTGAACACGATATGGTGTAAAAACATGCCTCATATTCACACGCTCTCTCTCTCTCTCTCTCTCTCTCTCTCAAAGGTTACACGATATTGTGTAAAACATGCCTCATATTCACACGCACTCTCTCTCTCTCTCTCTCTCTCTCTCTCTCAAAGGTTACACGATATTGTGTAAAAACATGCCTCATATTCACACGCACTCTCTCTCTCTCTCTCTCAGGTTACACGATATTGTGTGAAAACATGCCTCATATTCACACGCACTCTCTTTCTCTCTCTCTCTCTCTCTCTCTCTCAAAGGTTACACGATATTGTGTAAAAACATGCCTCATATTCACACGCACTCTCTCTCTCTCTCTCTCTCTCTCAGGTTACACGATATTGTGTGAAAACATGCCTCATATTCACACGCACTCTCTTTCTCTCTCTCTCTCTCTCTCTCTCTCAAAGGTTACACGATATTGTGTAAAAACATGCCTCATATTCACACGCACTCTCTTTCTCTCTCTCTCTCTCTCTCTCAAAGGTTACACGATATTGTGTAAAAACATGCCTCATATTCACACGCTCTTTCTCTCTCTCTCTCTCTCTCTCTCATAGGTTACACGATATTGTGTAAAAACATGCCTCATATTCACACGCACTCTCTTTCTCTCTCTCTCTCTCTCTCTCTCTCAAAGGTTACACGATATTGTGTAAAAACATGCCTCATATTCACACGCACTCTCTCTCTCTCTCTCTCTCTCTCTCAAGGTTACACGATATTGTGTAAAAACATGCCTCATATTCACACGCACTCTCTTTCTCTCTCTCTCTCTCTCTCTCTCAAAGGTTACACGATATTGTGTAAAAACATGCCTCATATTCACACGCACTCTCTTTCTCTCTCTCTCTCTCTCTCAAAGGTTACACGATATTGTGTAAAAACATGCCTCATATTCACACGCACTCTCTTTCTCTCTCTCTCTCTCTCTCTCAAAGGTTACACGATATTGTGTAAAAACATGCCTCATATTCACACGCACTCTCTTTCTCTCTCTCTCTCTCTCTCAAAGGTTACACGATATTGTGTAAAAACATGCCTCATATTCACACGCACTCTCTTTCTCTCTCTCTCTCTCTCTCAAAGGTTACACGATATTGTGTAAAAACATGCCTCATATTCACACGCACTCTCTTTCTCTCTCTCTCTCTCTCTCTCTCAAAGGTTACACGATATTGTGTAAAAACATGCCTCATATTCACACGCACTCTCTTTCTCTCTCTCTCTCTCTCTCAAAGGTTACACGATATTGTGTAAAAACATGCCTCATATTTACACGCCCTCTCTCTCTCTCTCTCTCTCTCTCTCAAAGGTTACACGATATTGTGTAAAAACATGCCTCATATTTACACGCCCTCTCTCTCTCTCTCTCTCTCTCTCAAAGGTTACACGATATTGTGTGAAAACATGCCTCATATTCACACGCACTCTCTCTCTCTCTCTCTCTCTCTCAAAGGTTACACGATATTGTGTAAAACATGCCTCATATTCACACGCACTCTCTCTCTCTCTCTCTCTCTCAAAGGTTACACGATATTGTGTAAAACATGCCTCATATTCACACGCACTCTCTCTCTCTCTCTCTCTCTCTCAAAGGTTACACGATATTGTGTAAAAACATGCCTCATATTCACACGCACTCTCTCTCTCTCTCTCTCTCAAAGGTTACACGATATTGTGTAAAAACATGCCTCATATTCACACGCACTCTCTCTCTCTCTCTCTCAAAGGTTGCACGATATTGTGTAAAAACATGCCTCATATTCACACGCACTCTCTCTCTCTCTCTCTCTCTCAAAGGTTACACGATATTGTGTAAAAATGCCTCATATTCACACACTCTCTCTCTCTCTCTCTCTCTCAAAGGTTACACGATATTGTGTAAAAACATGCCTCATATTCACACACACTCTCTCTCTCTCTCATATTCACACAAAGTAGGGTAAAATGACTGCAAAATGCAAATAATCATTTGTTGTTTGTTTAAAGATGGGGGTAAGTGAGCATTTTTTTCTCAACGGGGGAAAAGGGTTATTTTTCCAATAACCCCTCCCCTTGAGCGCCAGGGGAGGGGCCCATCTTCTCTCCAAAAAGGTGTTTTTACCTGTTTTTTTTCTGGGCAGGCCACCGCCCCCCCTCCTGGTTCCGCCACTGATGCCCATGTCGTGTTGGTAAACTGTTCATTATGCTAAGAATACCTTGCTTTATAACTCTCTCGTACCCTTTGGTGAGGGATCTTGTAGATTAATGGGTAAGAATGCAATAAATCTCTCTGAATAACTAAAGTTAGTTTTGGGGTGAGGTCTCCTTTAAGTTCGCATCTCGTTAGCCGAATTCACTGAACTTTACGCACTGCGTTAGGAGTTCATTGAAAGAAGTATGCCGTTTTTGTATGGTGTCTACAAGTGTGTTATTTTTATCACGGGAACGCTTGAAAAAAATTCATATCGGGATGAATTTTCCTATTTTGAAGTTCCTAAAATAAACAAAGATAAAAGGCATGACATTGAAGGTATGAGTCTAAAAGTTGCGACAAATTGGAAAGATGTCAATTGTTCAGTAAAAGCCGGTAATAGCAATGCTATAGTTAAGCAGTGGTCTAGTAACCAGGAAGTCTCGGGTTCAAATCCAAGTCCACGCTCTAGTCCCCAACGGTAAGCATTAATCTTCTTTAATTGTCAAAGTCCCTCTGAGATCCCCTGTCGATCCCTGGTTGTGTACGTGCAAGAACACACATGCTTTCTTAGCTGTCGGATTAAAACAAACCATCAAACAACCAAACAACTACATGGTCACGAGAAGTCCATCTCAGCCAAACAACTACATGGTCACGAGAAGTCCATCTCAGCCAACTTCAAGGTTAACTGAGATGCACTTCACCAGGCCAGTCGGGATATTTTAAAGGGTACGTATAAAACGCAAAGATTTACACAAAAACTCTTCATCAATAGTAATCCTTTATAACTATATTTTCATGACGTGAAAATAACAAGTCAACGCAAAGCGTAGCATCCCCTCGCAGGGTACAAATGGCCTATATACGTCAGAACAAGTTACCTCCATTAGACTATACTATTATATTACTAGGCAAGGAAGTTAACCACATTTTCACATATATAATTAGTTTTTTTTTTTCATATTTAAGGAGCTATGACCTTTGACCTACATACTCCGAAATCGAACTTAGGCTGTGTTTTGATACCATGTACCTTCATATCAAATCTCATTAAAATCCGTCAAACATTACTAAAGTTATCGATCGGAAACCAGATGTGTATTTTCACATATTAAATGAGCTATGACCTATGACCTTTGACCTACATACTCCGATATCTAACTTAGTCTGTATTTTAAAACCATGTACCTTCATATCAAACTTTATTAAAACATTACTGAAGTTATCGATCGGAAACCAAATTTGTTACGAACGGAAGAACGGAAGCACGGATTGACGGAAGGAAGAACGGACAGCAGCGTTTCTATATCCCCTCCGACTTCGTCGGCGAGGGGATAATAAATATTGTGTTGCAGTTATTGCGAGAATGTTCCTTCACGGTATTATGATGATCGAGATCCATTGGACATTCAATGGAACTGAATGAAACTACCCTGTTGAAAGAAATCATGAATAAATAAATAAATAAATAAATAAATTCAGCTATAGTTATCTACGAGTCGGTATTGCGAAGCCATATTAGGCTTTCTTGAAAAGCAGATCCATTGGCTTCCAATGGAACTGAATGAAACTACCCTGTTGAAAGAAATCATGAATAAATAAATTAATAAATAAATTCAGCTATAGTTATCTACGAGTCGGTATTGCGAAGTCATATTAGGCACTCCAAACTGACCGAAAAAAAGGATATTGTATACACATGATAGAGGTAATGATATATTTACGTGTTCTTCTCTTTTCCTTCTTTCTTTTATTTTTTCTTTCTTTTCTTCCCTTCTATTTCATTTTCTTTTCTTTGTTTGATGATGATTTGTGAACCTGACTGTTAATAAAGCATGAATATGTTTGTAAGTAAACAACCAAAGGACCGACGGTTTAAGTTTCCTCCGAGGGACTTGGTAATGAGGATTAATGCCTTACCAAAGGACATAAGCGTATTGACTTGGTTTCGAACCTGGGACCCACCGGTTTCGAGACCATTGCTATACCACTCAGCCATCGTGTATTATTTCTTTAGTCTCTTTAGTTTCTTTATTTTGTTCTTACATTCTTTCCTTTCCTTTTTTGTTCAATGTTTTGTTTTCGTCATTTTTTTTGAAGGGGGCAGTTCGCAAGTGTTCTTAGGACGAAACGAGAGACAAAACTTCTTTATTCTTTTCTGTACTGATCAATTTAAAAAAAAAGCATTCAAATTCTATTCAAGCACTCTGACCTTGAATGTATATTGTGCATAGTGACAGAAGGAGCATTATAACACTGTAGACATTTTTATAAAGGGCTTTTCAGATTCTGTTCAAACTTGGCACGGGAATGAAACACATCCTGTTCTTTATTTAGCCTAGCTATCAACGCAACGTACATCTTACTCTGTTTTACATCTATAATTATGATATCAAAATGAGAGTAGCGTGCAGGGTCATAAAGAAATTAAAACTAGTATTACAAATCCAAGATCAGACAAACATAGCCTACAGAACACTGTTTGAGCACCATTTTAGGTGTATACAGCTTCAAAATTTTAAAATTATATAGAAGAACTTAAGTATACTGTTTCAGGAAGAGCTAAAAACTGAAACTTGACCACGCCTACAACACATATCTGTAATGATTTCTAGCTTAAAATCTCACCATGTGCTATTTTCGTAGTTATGTGGTGCCTGGTCACATGTCTTTTCTTGTCGAAAACCTAATCGTAGCCTAATCTTTATATAGAGAGGAACAAAGTAAGAGGGCGCTCGACAACAATCCATTTTTAGTGCCGTTGATTTATAGGACAGTTTGGCCAACCCGGATTGAGTCAGACTGTTGGGCTGGCACACAAAACAAAACAAATATACGCCATGTCGTGACCTACACTAAAAACAAGTTGGCCAAACTCTGTGTGTAGATGGTTTGATCCCTTCAAAGATCTTTTAAACATTAAGTCCCACTTTGTGCACTTCCGAATAATCAGTTTCTTCAATCGCCAAACCTCAGTTGTATAACAGTAGAAAAATAAGGCAATCTGAATGGCGAAGGTTCTAAATAAATCTAACCCATAATGAAAGAGTTGTGAAAGTTTGAAATATGATATATTCGTTTTAATATCAAGTCGGCACTTTTGAGAGTGGATTGTGACGTAGTTTGGGACAACTGTCCCGTTGTCGTGTACAAAATATGTATTTGTTTTTCTATTTTTCTCCCATATGCCCTCTCCCTTGGGCACTACTCAAAATGCATCGTATAGATAGCCTATTATTACAAGTCCTCTGAAGAGAAAAGATTCCTCTGAGTCATCCATCTAAAAAATAAATGAAATTTTCGTATTTTTTGTGTTGGAACAAATGGGAAAATAGTTCACCACTACATCACAGTGACATTACCGGTGTGGCCAATTTGAATCTCCCTTAAGTGTAGTGATTACAACTCTCAAAATGTATAGCTGTGATACCTTAGGGACGATAAGAAATGCACCAGTTACACGTTGTCTCCTGGGTATCGACTGCACAGTTTTCATGTGGTTTATTACTAAAGCAGTCACAAGGTGGCGCTAGAACAACGCATCCTTCATAATGAAAGAGTCATCAATTGTTCGGACATCTGGGATAACATTCATGTTTGCTTTTACCACAATTTCGGGAATCAAGATCCAGATTGATCACTTGCCACAACCTGATAACTCAATGTTTATATATCTTCTTGTACATATATCATACATGTAGTTTTAACTGTTGTAATAAAACCAATGTTTACTATTTGCTTGTATCTTTATGTCTTTGCCATTTTTTCTATTTTACTTTTTTAGAACACATACACATTTGTATTTATAACAATTCTTCCTTAAACCACCACTATTAAAGAACCATTTGTTTCCAGCCTTACCTTTTTCTTCCTTTTTTGTATCGTTGTTACGCCGCATAAAATCAACTTCATATCATATTTAAATCATTAAATGAGTAAGATGCAGGACTGTCTATTTGTGTGAATATGAAGCATTTACTTCATACATAGGGCAATCCCCATACATACAAGTACCATCATAAATATATGATAGAAACAACTCGTATTCACTCCTAAATTATCAATATAATACATAATAAAATAATGAAAATTAATACTGTTACTTGAGTTTCTTATGCAGCTGTAAAGATTAACATAATGGAATTATCACTTACAAAAGCAATTACTAATATACACAATTACTTAATCTTCAACACATATATGCTTCTTTTGTAAGAACTTCGTATTAAATCATTGAATGAGTAGATCTCTGTACTGTATCTGTGTGAATAACAAATGAAGCATTCTACTTCATCTATAGGGCAATCCCCATACATGATACAATTGCATATCAATAAAGAATGAAATAATGAAAAGTAATAATGTTACTTGAGTTTCGTATGCA